>WKFP01014827.1:462067-477373 GCA_011057875.1 Pterocles orientalis | reverse complement strand
ATGACAATATGCGCCTGGTGCTTCCACAGGAGAAAAGACGTGAAGATGAGAAGCAGTGGGTTTAACTACGGCAAGGGGGAACCAGGTTGGATACTGGAAAACCTTTCCAAGAAGGCAGAGCATAGGGATGGTTAGTAAAAGCTCTTCTTTGGGCCACTGGAGCGGCCTCATTTGTGAGGTGGCACGTGCGGCAAAGGAAGGACATGACACCCTCATATCCCAGGATGCAGGAGCCACGTACTATCAGGGATGTAAGGAGCTCTCAGGTGATGACGTGAAATACAGACAAAAAACAAGTCTGAAGCTCTGGACAAGGCAGCCCCTTTGCTGCTGCTTGAACGTCTCCTGATCTTCTTGCAAAGATAGGAAGTGGTGCCCTGGAAGGAGTATAATTCCCCAGCTGTTCTGTGAATGGTGGCAATCTGAGCTTTATTCTCATGTCATCTACAATGTTATGGCTGAATTAAAGAAAATGAGGAGAACTGATGAGAACAGATTGCTAACGAGCAGAAGAAGCCAATGCAATTGTTACCAGCTTGCTGGGTGAATCTACTAAACAAGTCATTGTTGTTGCTCGGATTTTACTCTTTGCTTTTCACCTAGCCAAAGAATGTCCTTATCCTTCAGGAGAACACACCAAAGGTTATTGCTCGTGCATTAATTTCCGAGTTTTGTTTTTTTTTTTTTGTAGTGACCAGAAGACTGTCACAGCGAGTGTGTATCGCTTAAGAAAATCAAATTCCCTCCTCTCTTGAGTGGGTCCCACTCTTGCAGCCTGATAGCCTTAGTCCTGGGAGGGCAACGCCTGATGTGGATGTGCCACTTTGGCCGGGGCTGCTGAGCAAGCATTGGGCTACGCTGGAGGAGATAACTTTGAATGTTCATTGGCAGAGTGGAAAGAGAACAAGTCTCATGGTAAGCCATGGTGGAAAACGGTTTGGAAGCGTGGTAACGTCTGTCCACTTTTGGTGGATTCAACTCACCCAAATGTAACCAGCTAAAGGGCTCACAACAGATCTAAACTGGAAACCAACTGGGATTAATCCCTACCTGGAGGTATCCTGCTGTCTCTTGAGTATGGAAGGGACCTAGATAACTCACTGGATACCCAGCTTCTCTGGCTAAATTAGAGGGTTGGATCCCATGCTCCTAGAAAAAGTACTTTGGAGAAACACCCCCAACCAGGGGTGTCTGCGTGTGTGTCAAGAAATATGCTCTCTTTTAGGGTCTGAAAGCTACAGGTGGGTTTAGACTTGTCCACAAAGTGAACATCTCCTACTGTTTGCCAAATACACTCTTAAAGATATTTTTTTTCATGTCACAAAAAGGCATTTTGAACTGAAACACAAGTCTACTTTTATTTGAACTCTGATGGGTGCATTGCTTTGCTTTGGAGGGGCTGGGTAACCTGGAGAGGAAGAATATATCATCAAACATCCTCCATGTATTTCTTTCCCTTACATAGATTTTTCTTGGTGAGTCATGGAAGGCAGAAGTCTTTGCAAGCTGTTCCCTTTAAGAAACCGGAGTGTATGAACTTAAAAGATTTTAGCTGCAAGATTACGGATTGATTCAAACTTGCCCTCTAGGTTCCGCCATTCGCTGAATCTAGCAATTAGGAAAGTATCTTCATTTTTTTCCCACAAGGCTTTAGTACAAACTGCTAACTGGGGCAGAGGATGACTCCACTTGCCCCTTTAGGCGAGCACCTCTCAGCACGACATTTTCCGGGAAGGAAATGAGGTGTTCTGCCTTAAAGTGAGTCAGGGGAGAAAAATACCGTCTTTGATTTGTGTGTGGCATTAACCATTAACAGAGCCCACCGATGCTGGCATCCTAATGGCAAGTCCAAGGGACAGCTATAGCTCCTTGCAAAGACCAGCCACAACCCGAGCTAAAACCTGTCGGTGCCAGCAGATGGAAGAGCCCACGTTTGTGGAGGAAGAGAAGTAGACACTTGAGGCAATACAGCTGTCTTACGTATTCTACCATTAAACAGATGATGTGTAACATGTAAGGCTGAATGAGGTGTCCTGCAATTAATTATTTCGGTATGAATGCCGCTTTCTAGAGAGCTGAGTTCCATGAAACACTCACAGGAGGTTTCTGAGCCCACCTGGATTTACAGATCAACCATCTTACTGCCTGCCAAGGACTTCAGCCATGAGGTTGTGCAAGACGGGAAGACTGTCCCCAGCTTTTCCACTATGGTTGTTTTCAGATAAATGTGGCTTTAACTTCACTAGGAAGGCTCACATGAAGTCCTTGTTAAGGGCTTGAGTGCAAAAGACTGTCTGAAAGAAGCACCCATACTGCCACAGATTGATGTGCACGCTTGTGTTCCCACTGACACATGGAAGAGGTCTCATGAACTCATTCCCTTTTGCCTTCCCGCTTTTACTGGCTCCAGTAAGAGTCCCTTCTATATCCACAGCTGTGTATGACACCCAACCCATCTGTCCCTTTGTCACTTGGAAGAGCTTCACTAAATCAGGTGTCCAATGAGTCAGAAATGGGGTTTCATCTGCTCTACCCCAAAAAACTTGAGGTCACAGAATCACGGAATATCTCAAGTTGGAAGCCACCCATAAGGATGAAGACCATCAGATCTGCATGTCGGTCAAGAGTGGGCTAACAGCAGCAGCCCAGGGTTTTGCCCTTTGCCAAGCTGTTTTCGTGCCTGGAGGTACCATGACTGAGGAGAGTCTGATAAAAAGATTTGAAGAGTGTTGGCATGGTGGGCCATGGCTCTCAAGGGTGGGGAAGCTTTGAGTGGAAGGAAGGAGAGGCACAACAGTGCTCATGTAAAACATCATGGTGAGGGGATGAAGGTCAACGCATGGCCCAACGAGGCAGCAGTGGGCTTCCTGAACAGAAGAGAGATGGAGGATGAGGGGTGGGTTGGTGAAGATCTCACTGTTCTGAATCACCTCCCACTGGTATCGAGGGGGACCCTGCGGCATTTGCAGAAGAAGGACCATGAGTGCAAAGTGCTTAAGGGCTCAGTGAGCATTAGCAACCCCAGTTTGACAGGCACAGAGAAGTGGGAGCGATGGGATCAAAGCTGCATGGTCGGTCTTGAGGGGGGTGACATGGCAGCCACATCTCGTGGCCTCCTGGTTTCCTGAGCTCATCACTGGACAACTCTTCATCACCAATGCTCTCTCCTCAGTACCCACTGGTAAGCTGGGGTGGGGAAAGGAAGGTTCTAAAGGCTAAATCCACCCAAGAATATGCACTGTGAAGAACAGGGGAGGACAATTTTCTGCCTTTCACCTAAGGACAGGGAAGGAGTTTACCCAGTAGAGCCAGGCTATTTATTGTAGCTTGAAAACCTTAAAGAAACTAAAAAACATCTACTTTTATGGTATGGATGGGCATGATCATGTGTTTGGATGATCATATGGACATATGCTATGGACATATGCTATTATATATTTCTATAATATATAATATAGTATATAATACACGCACGCGCGCACGGGTGCACGCATGAGATACTCAAACATCTGAACTCCTCTTATTCAAAATTCTCTTCTTTGAAGGTCCGGGTAACACTCACTAGATTTTCTATATAGACAACTTTGTACATACAAGTCGTAAAGTGCTTTAAAAAGCGCGTAAAATCTTCTATGTAGAAAACTATATACATATAGCACACACATGTACTAAAACACTTGAAGTTAAGCCAAATTTCACCTTCATCTTCACATCCCCAATACCTACAATACAAAACCAGAATTAAAAAAAAAAAAGTAATAAGGAAACAAATTGGAAAAAAAAAAAACAACCCAAGAGAGAGAAAAATGAATCGAGAAATAAAACCAAACTCAAAAACAGTCAACAGAAGCCTGGCACATGTAGAAAACATCGATTCACTTAGAGAACATAAAGAGGGTCATGTCCGAACCTCCTTTTTTTTTCTTAAAAACAAAACCAAACCAAACCCCTTTTGTTTGTCTATTTGTTAGCTCTTATCGTTTGAGAAAAGTCACAGTAGCACTCTCACCTTGAACCAGAGTTTGGAACTTTTTGTGTTTCTTTGTACAAAAGAAAAAACGGTTTAGGTTATGGAAAATAGTTGGGAAATTTGAGGTTGGAGAGAGAAGATAGAGAGAGAAACTGGAAGATTGCATAGTTGTGAACAGTGGCTTCTCATCAAGGTGAAAAAGTGCATCATCTGATAAAATAGCATTTGATTATTATTTTTCGTTCGGTTCCATATGTTTTTTTTTTTCCTCAGTCAACTGTACATGTCACACATGAAAAGGTATATACAGCACACACACATGCTAACATTAAACGTCTGACATCGAAACAGCCATTCTTTAAATGTTCCATCAGGTTTTTTTCCATGCAGATTTGTATTCTTTTTAAATACTTTTTTTTTTGCTACATCCTAAAACCACAAACTTGTCTAAGCCCATCTCATGTAATTTTGATCATTAGCAACACAAAAAGGGGGAAAAGCACCAGAATGGCTCGGTTTGATCACCAAACCTCTGCTTTGACTTCTTTCTTTTGTTTATCTTTCATTCCTTCATTCACTGCTGGTTGTTTGCTTTTTTTTTCTTTTTTTTTTTTTTTAATTGTTGTTGTCATTTGTTTGCTTTAATTTTCCAGAGATGGGAAAAAAACAATTGACTTTTTTTTTGTAAGCGTTCTTGAGGTAAGAGTTATGCTCAGCACCTGAGGCAGGCAACAAAGCTTTCAAAAGCATTTGAGAAATGAAGTGTGAGCCCAAACACTGTCACCAATGTAATAAACTAACAACAAAACAGAAAAAAAAAAATCAAATTGAGATGAATATTCCAGGTTTTCGGTGCTAGCTAAACCTCCCACCTACTTTCCGTCCCTCTTTCTTTGCCCCAAAAATCACAAACGGAATGAAAAGGAAATAAAAGCGACTTGGCACGTTCCCTCTTGCACCAGCCAAGTTAAAAAAAAAACAGGTGTTGGGCATTAAAAATGATACTTCTACAGCTTTTCATGCTTGCTGCCTGCCTCAAGTGCATTTTAATATATGTCTGATCATTTACATTTATATAGGAAAGTCATATTTGTTACACTTTATACAGGATCGCTTCGTTTTTATCCTTTTTTTAACCTTTTCACTTTTTTTTGTTTTTTGGATAAAGAGTTGGTTGTAACAATCTACAGTAAGGCTGCACAGGAAGAATTCTGTGTATTTTATTTTATTTTTTTTCTCTAAGAACCAAAGTATATAAAATGAGGTTTGATTCTAGCACCTTTTACAGTATTATTGGTGTTGTTCCCTTTAGTAGAAAATACCTTCACTCAACATTTGTCCTATCATCGATCTATACTTTCAGCAATACTTCAAAGGTAACAATAAGGTGACCATTGACCCAACCCAGCAGTTCCTTGACAAAAATAAATCGTCCCCCCCCTCGAAGTCAGGCAGAACTATGTGCGTGAGCAAAGCAAAAACAGCCTTCGCCAGCTTCCCTCTTCCCCGCCAGCGAGAGCTGCGGCTCGGCTTGCTTGGAGCAGCGTGGGAAACCAAGCATCCGAAGAGAAAAAAAGCAAAACCAAAATATACCAAGTAACTGTCTCGCTGGGGAAGCTGAGATGGAGAGGCTAGCCAGCAGATGGTTTTGCTAGAGGGGAAAAACACCTCTTGCCACCCAGAGGGCTGCATCACCTTGGTGCAAAGAAAAGGCAAGGATACTGCCCTGGGATACTACCCCAGGATGCTGCCCTGGGATGCTGCCCTAGGATGCTTCCCCAGGTTGCTGTCCTGGGTTGCCGCCCAGGGATGCTGCCCTAGGATGCTGCCCCGGGTTGCTGTCCTGGGATGCTGCCCTGGGATGGTCCCCTGGGGTGCTGCCCTGGGATGGTCCCCTGGGGTGCTGCCCTGGGATGGTCCCCTGGGATGTCACTCCAGGATGCTGCCCTGGGATGTCACCCCGGGATGCTGCCCTGGGATGGTCCCCTGGGATGCTGCCCTGGGATTCTTCCATGGGATGCTGCCCTGGGATGCTGCACCGCTGGCCCCATCGTCCTCCTTTCACAGCAAGGGGAATGTTCCCCACACCGTGACCAGAGGAAGATGTCGCCTTGCGGCATATGCTGGCGATGGGGAGAGCTATTTGGAGAAATTGCTATGGTGCAAAACAGCAGCTTTCAGAGAGCGTGTTTCCAGGAACGGGGAGGAGAAAAGAGAGCTGGAAAATTAACATGGGAAAGAGAAGCTCCTTGCCAAGGTTGTGTGATGCTTTACAGAATGTTGGGCTGTTGGTTTCACTCGAGCAGTGTATAACTCTGCAGAGGAATGGTCCATTCCCCACGCAGAGGCATCAGAACCTCAATTATATATATATAATTAGAACTATAGCAATATATCTATCTATATTTATATCTGTATACATTAAAGTCTGTTACTGCACTGGCATGTAATAGAGAGGAAAAATACCGGCGTTGCTGTTGGAT
This sequence comes from Pterocles orientalis, assembly GCA_011057875.1. Lineage (NCBI taxonomy): Eukaryota > Metazoa > Chordata > Aves > Pterocliformes > Pteroclidae > Pterocles > Pterocles orientalis. Next base: position 470,920 of record WKFP01014827.1, on the reverse strand, counting down.
ACAAGTGGTTGCCTTGACTGAAGTCCTGTGAAGGGTGAGCACCACAAGAAAAGGCACCACAAGGTTTTAAGAATTGAAATGTCGCTGCCCGAACATAGCCATCGTCAACGAACATAAAGGGCTTTTTGGAGTTAATGAGGGCAGGTGGCGACAGACCAAATTCCGGCCTCGCTGACGGCAGAAAAAAAACAGGGCATTCCCAGAAAAAAAACAATGGGGCTTATGCAAAGGTGGCTGGTGCCTTGGTGAAATCGAGACCAGAATTTGGTTTTCTAAGGGATACGTTGATTTTGCGAGCTCTTATCTAGCACTTGGGATGGTTTTTAACAGCCTTTCCTAAATTCAAATGACCTCACCTTGCCACGGTCAACCTGTTAGCACTGGTGTAAGGAAAGCAGAATTGAACTTTGAATGCTCACAGCATAATCAAACATAAACTGGGCACAACTTCACGTGGACTGCCTCCTGGAACGAGCTGAATGCCTTCAGCTTCCACAAAACCAGGGGAAGTTGAAGGCACTCAGCAAGTTTTATCTCATCCCTTTGCAGAGCCCTGCCCTGAATATCTCAATCTGTCACTCCCCGGGAACCCAGAGAAATTGTCCTGGACACAGACAATGATCTTGATGGGTTTATAGAAGTCCCACTGGACTGAGATGGAGACCAAAATCTGCAGGTCTGGTTTTCCAAGAACTTAGCCCGGGCTTCTTGTTCACTCCTTACTCAATCAAAACCTCTGCACTAAATATTTTTGAGCAACCTGGTCTAGTGGGAGGTGTCCCTGCCCTTGGCAGGAGCGTTGGAACTAGATGTTCTCTAAGGTCCCTTCCAACCCAAACTGTTCTAGGATTCTATGAAATAGTTGGGTTGGCTCTTGCTCTAATTTCTTTTGTTCATCAATTCACCCTCAAGCACACACACGCATGCACGTCTCGCCCTCCAAGACATAGAAATTAGAGGAAGAGTTGGGGAGTAAGATGGAATACATCCTCAGAGCCCTCCTGTGAAACGAGAAGTTGCTCCAGACACTATAATAAACATGCATAAGGTAATCGCTTGGTGATCGAAAGAGACTCGCAGGCACTCTATGCCAAGTTAATAGCACCAGTTTTGCACCGTGTTGACACCTGTCAGCTCATCCCATCTAAACCACCCAAGCTCTTCAGACAGCTGCTGACAAGCAGCCTGCCCCTGCTCTCAGTGGCTTTGCACCAAATCAAGGGCAACGCCACCCAGCTCGGCAGAAATGTGCCCGCTGGACACAAAAGGAGGGTCAGGTCTCCCTTGGACACTTCTCTTGGCCAGCTCAGGGCAAGGGTTGTTGGAAGTCCTGGTATCTCCCAAGTGCCACATGTGCAACTTGCTGGCAGAAGCTGGGAAGGGTGCTGAATGCCACCATGGGGGAGAAAGGAGTTGCCCGTGGCAGGACTTCAGGTGATTTTCCTTGTTCATTCAGATCTGCTTTTGGGATTCTAATGTGGATCCTAATCTCTCTAGACCCCCTGTAAGGATGGCTCAGGGGCAGAAGTGACCTAGGAAGGATCCAACCTCTCCCAGTCTAACTGGTGGATCCTTCACTTGGTTGGACAGGCGTCTTCACCTGCAAGCCACGCTGGGTCAGAACGGCACTGGAAGGACAACTTCAGATGAATGATCTGGGTCCAGAATGGGCTGAGTTTGGTTAATAAGGCAAGATTCAAGGCATGGGCATGACTAAGCTTCAAGCCTAGTGAACAAAAAAATGTACTTCTTAGTAGAAAAGCTTAGACCATTATTTCTCTTTGACATGCCTGATCGAGAGGGTCTGGGGTGAGCAAACCCATTCTTTGGAAGATTTCCAACCAGACAGGATTAGGAGAATAAGACATAGGGATGCCTGGGGCATGGGCTCTTGGGAATACACCTGATGACCCACGTGCTCTTTCCATCTCTGCTTTCTCCAACTCCATGACCCAACGGGACTGTGCTAAATCTCTGGCTTCTCAGTTGAATTCCCCAAATGCCTTCCAAAGGGAATTGGAGCATTTCAGGGGATGGAGAAAAGCACTCCCCAAAAGCTTAGCGTGGCATCATGAATGGGTTGTGCTAGTCCTTGTTGAGAAACCCGAATTCAGGTCAACCTGCTTCTGTCTCCGCTTGGATGCATGGAGATGGGAAGGGTGACATGATGCATTGCTTTGTCCTGCTCTGGCTAACACCACCTCAGCCCTGCAGTGCTTTTGACGTTAAAGTCTTGACACACTTCACCAGCATTGACTAAATAATCCTCACACCATCCTTGTGAGGTCGGCTTTACACGTCCCATTTTACAGATGGGCAAACTGAGGCACAGAGCAGTTACATGACTTGCCCAAGGTCACACAAACAACCACAGTGACACTGAAGGATATTTTGGGGCAGGTCCGTGTCCCTCTGTGTTTTGGTAAAGTGCGCAAGGGGGGTCTTAACCCTGGCTGCAGTCCCAGTGTGCCTACTGCACGGTAAATGGAAAATATTCAGTGGTTACAGTTTATTGCATTCAAAAACATGAGAAAAACCCAGGTGTCTTGCTTTCCTAGCTTCTTTTTACCATTTTGTAGTGATTGGGGAATTTGTTCTCCTTGAATAAGGTTTATCTGAAGAATCAAGTGCAAAAGTATTTTGCGGATTTTGAACGTCAACAACAAGTTCTAGCAGTGATTAGTCAAATTTCAATGTTTATGGGAAAAGTGGCACTTCTGAAATGTAAGTATTTAAATTGTGCTATTCTCTATGGCTGTGCCAATTTTCCAGTACTATCAAAATTCACTAATCAAAAATGCTCCTAGGATGAAAGCTAATTTGAGAAGGTATCGTGGACTTTTGGAATTCCTTTCAATTGGAAGGTGCTCAAGAGCTTTGCAAGAAGTACATAACTAGTCTGTTGTCCCAGCATTTTGTAGGGTAGATAAAGCTCTTTGGATGTTGCAACCCCAGGGGCAAGTATGGCAGGTCTGGATGCGGGACTGGTGATGGAACCCATTCCCATATCACACGCCCTGGAGGCCAATGGTATTAGGGAACATATAACATCTGCCAGCAGAGCCAACCCTAAAAACCCCTTGGCTTTCCCAACCAACAGCCCATGGCAGAGATGGAAAGAGAACATCTATCTTCAGGCACCATGATTTTCCCTTGCGCATACAACAGTGAGTCCAAAAATATACACACCAAAGGGATGATGTACCCTTGCAATCAAAAAGTCTTTCAAAGCCTAGCCCAGCTATTATCTGATAGAGGTTTCACACTATATGGGGAATCACATTGGCTTTAGTGGAATGGTCTGAACTTGGCCCGACGACATGAGCGGAAGTCACCAGACCTTGATATGAAATAGTCCTTCCCTGAGAATTTAAACACTTTTGAAACTACTTCCCATTCCTCATGGTAACGAAAGGCTGGAATGGTAGAACAGTTTGCAGAGTGGAAACATTGGCCAAAACCATTGTTTTGGGTTTTTTTTTCTTTTCTTGTAGGAAAACATTTTTTACCAAAAAGAAGTTTTAGATCCATTTTGGGAGGGAGCACATTTGGTAGCTAATGGCAAACCTTGATGCTCAACGTAAAATTTCTTTCTTCTCCCTCTCCCTACATAGAGAAGATGGGGGCTGAGGGATTTGGCTGCGATATTTAGCCACTTTTTTTTAGAAAAACATGCATCACAGCTCTCCTCCAAATGCCTGCAATTACATCCAATTTAAGGCTTGTTTAATTGCTCGAGTAGTACTAAGAGGTCTATGGATAAGTGTCAACCAGTCGACTTCTCGTATTACTTATCCATCGTAAATTTGTTGACTGATACCCTGCCTTCATCAAGGGGGGAAAAAAACGGATGATATGGGAATGGTTTGAGACTGCAGTAGTTTGAGGGGGGTCGCCTGGGGAACAGTTGGCAGACAGTTTCTCTCACAGCAGTGTCAGCTCAGAGCAAGTCCATTGAAGTCAAGTGGCTTCAACGTCAGGCTACTGAAATTTCTGCAGGTGCGCGTCCCTGTGTGTACGCGTATGCCCTCCGAAACTAGAAATAAAATCTGAAAGTGAACAGATTGCAGGTGTAATCAGCTGGCATTTGTCCTGGATCTTTGCTACTCGGGAAGGAACGGTGTTTGCTTTTAAGGTGGAGGAAAGGGGAGGAAGGATGGAGGCGGGATGCAGGTGGTGTTCAGCTGGGTCTGAGGGAAGGATGCTCTGGCACTGGTGCGGGTTTTATTGGTAAATACAGTGAAAAAAAGGAAAATACGAGCTGCTGGTCCTTGTGCCTGATGAACAGGAATGACATCTGGAGAGAAAACAATAATCATCCCCTTGGAGCGGCATTTGGCATTTGAATTCTAAGGGCTTGAAATCAGATTGGGGAGGTTTCAGCCCTGCAAAGGAGGAACCAGTTTGCTGCGTGGATTAACTGGGTTGTTCTCATTGGAATGGTGATACTGGTGGAAGGGGAAACCTCAGCTAAGGCCAGAGACTACAAAGCCCCCGTGTAGGTCAGGGGTACGCCATGCTCAGATGGCTCCACTTGCAGAGAAATTCCTGATTTTGTCCAAGGTTTGCCTGGGTTTTGTCAAAATCTCCAAGTTCAAACAGGAAATGCTATCACAGGTTAAGGAATAAACCCAACACGGCCCAGTTTGGGCTCCCCTGGCACCACAGAAAGGACTATTTTTAGCACAGGGAGTATACGGAGGCACCTGGACATCAATGGAGCTTAACTGATTTATACTGACACTGCATTTGGCCCTCATTTCTGGTCTAATTTTGGCTTCCAAACTTCTCAAGAAGTGGAAGCTCAGGTGGTACAGCATTTCCTCAGAAGGACCTTAAGCTTCTGATGGTTTTTTGTCTCTATTTTCACTTCAAAAAAATCCCATACAAAGAATACTTATTTCAACCCTGCTTGCAAATCCCAAATTGCCAGCACCTCGCACCAGAAACTGCCTTCCTCATCTCAACGAGCCCTTTGGAATTCCCAATGCGTTCATATATATTAAAACATATATAGTGTTGCAGTAACGCGGCATGTATGCTTCTCTATATTTCCACAGGACTGTGTATATAGACACAGACATACATGTTGATTAGTCCCTTTAATCCTGAAAATTCATAGCCACATCAGAGTTCTCTTCCTCCTTCTGCTTTTTTACCTTTGCCATTAAAATTGCTGCTGAAGTGGGTCAAAGTAAAGCCACCAGGTGCAAGCACAGCCCGGTGTGTTTACTGTTGAACAGTACATTTTCAGGAAAAATAAAGGGCGGTTTATTGATAAGGTGAACTTTTTTTTTTTAAATATATATATATATAATGCCCTCAATACCTTATAGGCTATATCCTATTTAATTCTACGATGTGGGCGACAACTAGCTTTGAAAGCAGTCTGCATTTACGTTTTTTTTTTTAATCTACTAGATACACATAAGACTTTAATTGCTTTCAAAACCGCACTTGCCCTCTCTCACCCCTCTGAGTCCATCCCCGTTCAAGACACAGATGTGTGGTGCTTCTTAGGACAAAGAGGGAAAATCTATACATTGGCCAGCATTTGGTTGGGTTGAACAAAGCTGTTAGCATAGCACCGAAGGAGTTACATTGCTGTTGGTTGTTTTTTTTTTTTTTTTCTCCCAGCTTCAATCTTTTTTGGAACAGAAGCAGTAAAAGGAACCCAGAAGCACTGAGCAGAGTGCTTAAAACAGGGCAAAGAAACAGCTGGGGAGAAGAACGGGGAAGGAGCAGACCCAACACTGCTGCACAGGAGCAATGGCCCATCTGCAAGAGTTGGGCTTCTGATTTTTTTCTGCCCCAGAGGGAAGATATACAGCTGCCTGGCTGGTCATGTGGAAGAGCCTGGCCCACGTAGCCAGAAGATTTTGAACTACCTCCCCATGGTGGACACCAAAAAGGGACAAGGAGGGTACGCGGCAGCCCAAGAGGGAGCTGGAGGAGGAGGGTTTCCTAGCTTCGTTCTTGCTTCATGCAAGGCAAGTCTTGGGTTAGAGAAGACAACGGCCACCTGAAACACCACCTGGTTATCCACAGCAGGCCAGACTGCACAGTCCTTACTCAGGGGAGAAAACGAGACCCAATGACAAAACCTCGGAGGTTTGCCTGAGTAAGGAATGTATGAGCAGACTCCAAAAAGCTTTGCTAACAGGGAGCGGGGAGTCTTGCCTTGCCTTGCATTTCCAAAAGAGACATAATATAATGGTCAGGATACTTTGACAATAAAAACACTTGTCTCAAAAATAGAAAAAAAAATTTTTTTTATCACCTGCTTTTTTCCCGTTCTAAATTATCTGACCAGTGGCGATATTTGGAGCAATGAACTGGATCCCTCCCCTCCTTGTAAAGAAAGTTCTCCTGGGTTTCACCCGAGTGTCTTGGGGTTCAACCAGGGATGAATCCACCTCGATGGACACATCATCGACAGTCAAAACTCCCGCGGACGGCAAGGGGAGTTTTGCCTGTGGGAGGACGATGAAGGCAGGCCTGGTCTAGTCTCTCTGGACGTGGCACAGATTTTTCTCCGGGAAAGTGGGTACTTTGAGAAGAGTTGCACATGAGCACCGTTGAGTCTAGTTTATCCTTCCACAACCCACCTTTGCCCTTCACGTAAGGAAACGGTTATTAAAAAAAAAAAAAGCTACTGTACAACCAAGTAAACTGCAATTATTGTGCTGTCTTAGGCAGTCAAGAAACTTAAAAGGCAAAAACAAAAAAAAAAAAAAGATTTTTTCACGTGTTTATCAGTTGAGACTCTAGTTTTCCCATGCCTACAAGAGTCCTCAGCAAACAGTATACCAGCCTCCCCAATAAGGTCCAGGCTATTCCAAAACAGCGTGAGCAAATTTTTCACTGTATTCAGATGGAAGTTGATGACTGAAAGATTAGTGCACATTAACCGTGGCTGATGAGAGCGACTTTTAAAGAAATTCAAGTATTCATCAGTAATCCGTTCGGTTTCAGAAATACTTTTTGTCATCTTTAGTTTCAAGTTTCCAGAAACAGAAAAGGAAAAAGGGAAAGGACACCTGTCGTGTAAGAAAATAATATTGCAAACAGTGCTATTACATTTGACCAGCAAAGCAAGGCTATTCAGTTGGCGCACAACAATTTCCTCCGTTCCTTGCATTTGGGGAGAGAAAAGACTTAAGATCACTTTCCCGACACGCACACGCACCAGCAGGTTTTCCTTCTGCGTGTTGTAACAAACCCCTTTTCTGCTCGTTCCCGATAACAGCACAAAACCAGCAAGAATTATTATTTCTTTTTTAACGGCGCGCTTCCAGCACCTCTCACACTGCATTTACTTAAGCCTCACAACACCCCTGTGAGGTAGGTAAATATTATTATACCCATGTACAGATGGGTAAACTATAGGCACAGAAAGGTTAAATCACTTGCCCAAGGTTACACAGCAACTTCGTGGCAGAGCTGGGGTTGAAACCCAGGAGTACCGTCACCCAGAAATCTGCAATGAGTTTTACACTGTGGCCACTTTCTACGCTCGCTGTAAGAGACCATCTGACAAACACAGCACTGCACAAATCCAAAGAACTCCGCCGATCACAAAGCGCCTGGTTTTCAGCTGTCTTGCTGCATGTGTCCCAAAGGCTGGGGGCGGGGGGGAGGGAAGTTTATGCTCTCAAATAATCTTTGTTTGCTTGAAATACTTTGTTTTATTGTGGGGTTTTTTGGGGTTTGGCATTTTTTTGTCTTTTTTTGGGTTTTCTTTTTTAGTTCTTTAATGTACAACAGGAAGCGATAGTTCATCTTATTTTCTCAACATCACTTTCCAATTGGGTTGTGTGTACGTCTGAATATACACTAAGGTCCAGATGGTTTATGCAGATTTATTTTAGTTGACACCGATTGCCTCCCTCCTCATCAGCGCAGAGCCAATGGAACATATGCAGCTAGCTGTCATCTCATTTCCTCGTTCTCCTCATTATCCTACTGTCTGAGCTTCAAGTAAGGAGCAAGGGTTGAGCACAGGCAATATCGAGCCCAGCAGGAAGGCTCCTACCTTTCTTCACATCACACCTCGACAGGAAAGGGTCACTGCCCCGTCATTCCCAAGTTCAAACGCAACAGAACAATGATTCTGAACGTGCTCATGGAGAAATTAAGCGGATCGCGACAACCTCTAGCAGTACCCAAAGGTCTGGAAATGCGTTCTGCACACAGTGAAAGGTTTGCCCACGTCTATTTGGGATAGCCTCAAATCTTCTCGTTCAAACCAGGCTGAGATTCTCTGCACCAGAATACACCTGAGCTCCAAGGAAAAAAATAAAAATTAAAACCAGCCATCATAACCCTGGGAAAACGACCATCCTCAAAGCCCCAGGGCTTCAGACAACTGCCAAAAAAATAACAACATGCAAGCTTCAGCGAGCAAAGGGTACAGCAACGGATTTCACATCATCCCTACCATCTACCATCAGCTACCTCGGCTTCCGTGGGGATTGGCATAGACCTCACTTTGCTGGGGTTATTTGGGGTTTTGTTTTCTCTGTTTTTTTTTTTTTTTGCACGACCACGTTGGATCCAAAGAAAACCTAACCCGCTTAAAAAAAGAAAAGATCCCAGAAAAGCCTGTCTCCACAATTTTCCGCTGACTCCGGCAGCTTCCAAATTGTCTCTTGCCCAAGCTGCCCAGCAAGCAGGCACTAAAAGGTTTTGCAAATGCACAGTAGGAAGTTTTCCCTTTTCAAAGCACCTCTGAGCGTCAATGAAATCCTGCTGGATGAACCTCAGACCACATTTTCTTCGGGAGGTTTTAGTCAAGCTGCAGGGATGTGGGTGGCAGGCGTGTCATGCATTTCTGCATAGGGATGAGGACGA
>WKFP01014827.1:417885-450666 GCA_011057875.1 Pterocles orientalis | reverse complement strand
AACTCATCCCCCCAGTGCCCGGGCATGGGGCAGGCACCCCATGGTATTCCAAAGGAGCCTGATCTTACTCCCCATCGTAACCAACACTTACACTATTTATTTGCTCCAATAGATAGAACAGTGCCCCGTCACACTTCAGGAGCTTTTAAAAATACAATACCGTTGATTATTGGAAGGGTAAATTGAACAAGTCATTGAGCAAAGCATCGTAATCAAAATTAATTGAGAGATTCCTGGGAAAAGAAAAAGCCACTGGCATCTCATTCCTTTGCTCCCACTGCTTCTCACTGGATGACCGCTCTGCAGGTGTGGGAACAGACGACGGACTAAGATCCATGTCTGGGAACCTAAACGATTTGGTAGCTATCTTTGTCTTCTTTTTGAGGAGCCTACCCCACAGTGCAGTGGGGTTAGATTCCCCCCATTCAGCCTAACTATGTCTGGAGGAAAGGTGATGGAACAAGTGGTCCAGAAAGATGGCAGACCTCCACCTCAGCCCCTCACTGGCATTCTCCCAGCCTGCAGGTCCACCAAAACTACGCCTCTCCACCAGCTCCCAAGTCTCTCTCTGAATACCTTGTCTTCAGGCTCCCATGTGCATTATTAACATTTCAGACTGAATTTTAAAAACCAACAAACCAGAAACCAGTAAGATCAGTGGCCTTTTCAAAGAAGGCCACCTTCTCTAAGAAACCCACAATCTTCCCCAAGTTCTATGTCCTCAATAAGAAACACTTGCACATGGGACTTGGGGACTCTAACGGCTGGAAACTTCCGAAAGTGAGTAGACTAAACCCCAAACAGACGTAGATTAGATTTATTTTCAACCTACGAGTTGTGCTACATTTTTGGTAGACATAACAGTTTTGGAAGGCTGAACAATGCCACGCAATTCTTAAGGGAAGTGATGTTATGTGTGTAAGTACCATTTGTTGCACTATCTCCTAGTTATTCAGTTTAAAAACTTTAAAATTTGATCAGCAGAAAAAAATGTCATGTATTGTCTTATTTTAGCGCTGTTATACTAGAAACTCGTACGACATTAGGCGTACCTGTATCCTGAAACTCAAGCAGCACCAACCCACAAGAGACAGATGTCTCTCACTGGCTTGAAAATGTTTCTGTTGGGTTCATTTATTCTAGAATAGAGAGAGGAATAAAATACACCTGAAATGAAAACCCACTATACACACAAAGGCTTTTCCCACCGTAACGTTTTCAGTGCAGAAACCTACACTAATCCCAGTCTTTGCTGGAAATTGCACAGAGCCGGCTGAGATGAGTCCGTGTGTTGAGTCACTTGTATTGCATGGTACCGTGCCTGCTGATAGTCATCTGAACGTCTCCTCGAGTCAACAGAGAGAGGCAGACACCCCCAGAAAGTGATTCACCCTGTCCTAAGAACCGTGTGTGGGACAAGGGGGGGTTGACTCATGCTCCCAAAGTGTCTGTCACCATCCCCTGACAGGGGAGTGCGGGGACTCGCCAACACCAGCAGTCAGGCGGGATGAGTCCTACCCTTGCGAAACAGTTCGTTGCCTCCTCGTTTGCTCTAAGATCTGAGTGGGGAGGGGGGAGAAGAAAATCTAGACATTCTGACATATTCCTGCCATTGTTTAAAAATTCATGACTCTGTGGCGAACACAAATTTTGGCATCCTAGTGATAAGCAGGATCTGAACCTGGGCATCAGGGGGGTGCGATCAGTAGGTGGACGTCAACGGGAGCCATGGAACGATATGAAGTTTCTCCAGTACTTCTGACTGTGTTGCCACAGAAATTATTCCCTGGCTATTTCATACAGACTGAAATGACAAAGCACACTTGGCTTTTGTCATCTTGACCACGGGTTTCTCGTTCCCATCTTTCCCTGTTGCTTCTAGCCTGTGACATCTCCATATGATGTACAACTCTCACAGAATGTGGGACAAATTGTTCCTCTCTTTTCCACTTCTCCAGGCCTTATTTCTAAGCAACTACAGAGATCTCTCCAACTATAAGTAGAACAAAAAGTCCTGGTAAGTTGGATCACATGGGAAGTACTTTTTTATTTTGATTTTAACTTCTGCACGCGGTGACTGACGCACCTTCATCTAGCATGAGTGGGCTTCAACTCCTTTCCAAGGTTTGTTTATCAAAGGGTTGGGGTTGGTTTCAAACTGAAGTCACTTCAAAAAACCCACTCCCACTCCTCCCACTCTGTGCTTAGTCTTGGGAGTGCAAAATACTCACCATGCAACTGCCACATCCCTGTGGGTATTCCTGAGCCAGGACATCACCTACCATGGGGCTGGAAGCCGTGTGGCTGCATCTGTGGGATCTGTATCCCACCCGCCCGTAACCAGACCGAGTGGCATAGACTGGGGTCATCTTCAAACTCTCTGCTCCAGGCTGTACAACAGCCCTTGAACTCCTCCGGCCACCTGCTCGGAAGCAATGAGCTGACTCATGGGCCATAGTCAGCACCGTTGAGGAGTCAAGCCCATGTGTCTTGAACGACACATCACCATTAGTTCTCCAGGTTCTTTTAGTAATGTGTCCTGAAGTGCTCACAGTGAGACATCTCCTAACCTACCTTCAGCACAGTGAGCTTTATAATATCCCCTTTTGACAGAAGAAGCACTAAGATTTGAAGCATTTATCCAAGGTCTTGTATGAAAAGGCAGGCTGGATGAGGCTTTGGGCAACCTGGGCTAGTGGGAGGTGTCCCTGCCCATGGCAGGGGGTTGGAACTGGATGATCTTTGAGGTTCCTTCCAACCCAAACCTTTCTATGATTCTGTGATTCTATAATTCTATAATTAAATCCATGCTAAAGCAGGGAACAGGTCTCCTTCATAGCATGGTGCCTCTTGCCACGGCATTGCAGACAGGATTCAGCTCCTGCTGTAGAGACTCACCTTGGTGATGTCCCTGCTTATTGCCGGGGGTTGGACCAGATGACCTTTAAAGGTCCCTTCCAACCCCAGCTGTTCCATGACTATGATCTCAGAAATACAATGACAGTCTTTGAAAAATCCACGTCCACAGAGAGAATAAAAACAACGACCCCCCCCTTAAATTGCCATTGCCGTTTTTAAATCCCATATATGTGTAGGAATAAAAAGAGCGCAGGGAAAGCCATCCCAGCCTATCTGGCCTATTCATACTATGCAATTACACATGGTTTTACAACTAGACTAATAAAAGCTGCAGACAAATCACACATGCACACGAAAATGAATATTTAAAATGAATAATATATCCATTCGTCCCCCACTCGCAGTGTTATTCAGGTGAGGAGAGAGGTTTTTCACTAGGGGTACGCGCAGTTTCCATCACCAACCCAGCTGCAGGTTACTGGCTGTAAGGAATTCGAATGCACTTACTACAGCATGTCCCCATAGCATTTACTGGGGCGCCTGTTCCTTTAAAGCTGAAAAGGATGCCTAAATGGTGCTCTATTTCTTTTTTGACATTAATTCTCCTGAAGACTCTTCGAAAACAAAAAGGGAAGATACCAACATCTCTCCCGGGTGAGCTGGACGGCGAATACTCAGCACGACACGAAACCTTCCATCAACCCCTGCGCAAAGGCAGCGCTCGCTTAATGCCAAGTGCCACGTCTCGGTTCCTCCCCATCGCTCGCTGCCTGCTCAGGTCTCTGTGCTGTGAACCCTGTTATCATATTTTCTCCTTTGGGTGGCACATTCCTCCCTGAAGAGGAATGAAACGAGGATGAACTGAGGAACAGGCTTTCATTTTGATGCACACAGAGCGAAAATGTGTTTATATACAAAAGGGATGGAGCCAGTTTCTGCTGTTCTAACAACATGGCCTGAAAGTTCCCCCCCCCTCACTTTTTAATCTGTTTTTATTTATTTGCACCAGAGTAAAAGGAGACAGAATCAGACCCCAGGTCTGATTTTCATTTGTACCTGCTGTAGTTTGATGCTTGATCTTTCTTTTCTCTTCCCTTTCAGAGGAGGGAATGACTTTTGTCTTCTTTCCTTCATTCTCCCTCTTTGTTTTTCACTTTGAACATGGAAGAATATGGATCATCACCAGTATAGAACTAATAAAGGGCTGCACAGACCACTTTGCCATTTGTTTTCCTCATAGGACTTCAGGACACCTCTTTAACTGGTTTCTCCAGTGTGCCACCAGTCCATTATGGCAGATGAGGGCTATTCCAATTACGGGAACATCACTTGTAAGTCTGCCCCAGCAATGTCCTGACCACATCTAGGTGACACCTCTGTTCTCTACTCAAGAGCTGGAATAACCAGCGATGAAAAACCAGAGCCTGACACCGGGAAGAAATTTGACTTGAGCATTGGGTTTTCCACTGGTTACACCAGTGTCCTGTTCTTCACACTTTTCTCATGAAAAATGTTTTGGTTTTGTTAGGCAAGGGATGGGTTTCATATCCTCAGCATCTGCTCACTTGCTTGGGAGCTCTTCTGGGACCTTCCTCCAAGGAGCATCACAGCCTCCTTCTCCTCAGGACCTGACTCCCATCAGAAATGGAAAACTGCTGGTGACTGTTCGGGAAAGGCAGGAAGCAAAGGCAGAGAACTCATCTGAGGGACCAGTCTGTCTCCAAGTAGATCTGCACAAGAGGGTCTTCTACCACTGAATCCCACTGGGACTTCCTGACACCAGGCTTGCTTTGAGTTTCTGTACAGGACAGTCCACATCCATGTTAGCACAGGGAGAGCTCTTCCACGTTAGACCAGAGGAACATCCATGTTCCCAAACCTTTTACTGGGAGAGTGTGAAAGTCCATAGCAAGGCACCTTCAGAACATCTTGCCCTCCCACCCCCGGACACTTAAAGGCTGGCTCCTGTCCTGAGGTGTGAATGCTTCCTAAAACCCTTTCTTTTTGCTCAGTTAAGATGTCCCATTGACCCCAGAAATGTCGGATCTCTTTTTAGTTCTCCTCCAGCCATCGCCTCAGCACCACCTTGAGGAACTGAGGTCCAGAGGTTCACTACAGGTTGTGTTTCAAAGGGACTTGCTTTTCTCCCCTTTCATCCTGTTGCCTTTCAGTTCTCCCAAATGCCCCTTTTTCCCTTCTGCTAGAAGAGGTGACCGGCCACATTTGTCTGATCTGTGCTCTCATTATCTCGGCTGCTTCTGTCGCGTCTCCTCCTATTCATCTCCTCCGTGAACTCGGGAGCTGCCAAACTGGCTCAGGCCCTGGGGCCATCCAGTCTTGTACCTTCTCCTGGATGCAAGCCAGCGACTGATCCTTTTGCAGGAGGCACAAGCACCCTAGGCCAAGCAGAAATGGGATAATCTGCCCTCTGTTTGGATTGTCCTTAGGTACCCTCAGCAAAGTGTCAGAGCTGTTGAAAACGTTGGCTATCACCCACAACACAAGGATTGGCAAAGCTCCCCCCCCATTTCAAAACCCTCTTAATGAAGATCTTCCTTGCAGCATGTGCCCCAGTGTTTATCCCACCCAAGGATGAGACATGGGATGAGTTGCCCTCTGGAAATGTCTCTCCATTGGCTCTACCAGGAGTGTGGACAACCAAACTGAAATGCCCAAACAAGAAGTGGGTAACATGAAAAGCACCCTAGATAGCAGTGGTTTGGCATCCACCAAATCCCCACAAGAGCTCCGAGGAGAGCCCTGAGTCCTAGCAAGGTGAGGAGAGCAGAAAGGGGACTTGGGGAAACCTGCTCCTGGCTCCAAGCTAAGCAGAACAGATAGCATTGGCTTCTGCAGAGCAGAAGATGACAGACCCAACATAAGGTGGGCACACTCAAGGGATGCAACACAATGATTTTATACCACTGAAGGCTAAGCAGGCTTAAGCCCAGGCATGGCAGCTAGAGCTAAGGTGGAGCTTTATGCCAGCAAAATGTTATTTTGGCAGTATAGGTTAATCCCTCCAGGAATCTGGTCCCAGCTCTCGAAGCTACGTCTGAGGAAAATGCCAGTAGGACTCTAACCTTGCCTTATAGAGAAAAGTCCTCTTCTGAAGGTCCATCCAGCTGCCACAGTCTCTGAAAGTAGTCTAATGGTGGAGCTAAAGGAAATTAACTTCTAAATCACACTTTTTTTTTGTCCAGGGGGATAAATGCACGACAGGAGTCTAAGACCACTCGGGAATCTGGGCTGAGTTTGGTGAATAGTTTCAGTCCTAAAGAAGCTGGAGGCAATCATGGAGTAGAGGAGAGGAGAGGACAGACAAGATGAATCTTTCCTTTTGAGTCCCTTTTGATGTGACCTTATTATGACATTATTTACGAGATTTATTTTGAAATCACTCCTCCATTTGGAATCTTCCCTTAAATGTTAAGAAAATACAAAGAAAAGAAGTCACTGTCCCCTCTCTGACCAAAAGCAAACAGTCCCACTTCAGTGGATGCTATTTTGGGGGTGTTAATATACTACAGTTTTTTCCTTTGTTATTTTTAGCCAGTAAACCAGCAGTCTCATTAACCTTACTGATGGTGGTTTTGATGCTGGTGTGGGGCTACATTTGCTGGTGTTACCAGCTAGAATAGCTGCTGTTACCCCTGCTAACCCACACCCCCAGCAGTAAGGACTTGGGCTGTCTTACACAACTGCCAACATCTCTCCAGGATCTTCCCACAATGCCTCAGAGCATCCTCCAAAGGACATGCTGAATCCCAGGTGGGCAGGGATGCACCAAGGTTCATCGAGATGCTCAGCACCCACAGCTACGTGCATCTCCGTCTTCTAGTGCCGCACAAGCAGGAATGACAGATGGTCTGGTCTGAGCCTGGTCTAAATGTATCCAGGTACCAATCACCTGGGCTAATTCTGCAGTGGAAATGTGCTGGGAGAGCTCCAGCAGCCAGGATTTCCTGGACGCAGTGTAGGTTGGTTGGAAATAGAGCATGAGAGCCCTTCTGCGTGTCTATTTTTGTCAAAGGCTGTATGAATTGCTACTCTGTTCAGGGCGAGATACCCTCTGCACAGTCATCACTCTAATTATGAAGATTTTAGTTAAATTCCTGTTAATCTCAATGCCTTTAACCGCTGTCTCAGAATCACACTGGGAAAGACCCCCACTTAAATCCCCAACAGTGAACAGCCACAGACAAGAGCATTTGAAGCTCTTCAAGAGACCTCAAGAGATTTCACTTGAAATGCTCCATCAGGATGTCTCGACAACACCTTCAGCAAGGGCAGGATTTAAATCTGCGCGTGCAGAGCAAAATCCCTCTTTGTAGGCAATGTTACAGGGCAGTAGTCTTACCACAGAAACCTGGTTCAACCTGAAAGGAACACGGTCAGCAGAGAAGTGTAGAAGTCGTCTCTATAGACTTCCATGGCTTTTTCTTGGTGGACTTTCTGGTTCGTCTTGACCTCAGTTGAGAAATCAGAGTAGCCTGAGAACAGTCTTGTATCTGCGTGGCCATCAGCATGGCCCAGGGGCATCCAAATCCTACCAGACACCTGACATGGGAAAAAAGTCAACCGAAGCTACCTTTATAGTCAATATGGAGAGCTAAGGACCACAGTTAGCACGGATCCGTAGAGACTAAAGACACCCAAGCATGACTGTGCTGCTCCTGTAGCCCCTTGGTTAGATGTGCAGCATCGCTGATTGCTGGGATCTGGGGTTTTTCCCTCTGCTATTTAAAACAGTCTTTCCCAGAGCAACAGGAGAAAAAAAACCAAACCCAAACACGTGATCAACTGAAAAATAAATTGGCAAAATCCAAGAGGAGCTACTCTCAGAGGAAAAGTCATATAGCACATTCGACAGCTGCTTCATTGTGAAGAATACCTTAGACACAACTTGTAGTGAGAACTCGATGATCTTCAAGGTCCTTTCCAACCCTAACCGTTCTATGATTCTGTGATTCTAGTTTTCTCAGATTATCTTGAGTATATTGAACATCTTCACAGCCTCCAACAGAGTCTCTCCTGGTTGACACTCGGCAAAGATCAGGATGAGCCTCCTATATTGAGATTTTTCAGACCTAATGATATTTGAACCTTTAGAAGAGAAACACATCTTATGATACTACTAGAATGCACTCAAATGGGGGAAAAATAAGCCGAAAGCATTGCTAAAGAAAAAGCCACATGGCTTGACTTAGAATAAAATCTTTCCCCACCCATTTCTATATTCTGAGTAGGGGTAGTTGGCATGAAACAGCACAACTCCACAAACACTTACAATGTACCTGTATTTTAACACTGTACACCTGATATTCGTTACAGCATCTTTCTCCTGGCATTCTATTTTTTAATTCAGATGAGAACCACAGCCATTGGCAAGAAGTTAAATCTGCCTAGCACAAGTTGAAAGGATGCTGTAAACCTGCTGGTGGGACTAAAATACTCTGAAAACTAGGGGAGCACATCAGCACTGGAAAGGAGAGCTCTAGGAGTTCTGCTGTCTGCTTCTGAAAGGAACCATGAGAACCTGTTCCCTAGCACTGGTCTGGGGTGGCTTTGAACCTGGGATCCTGTGCTTAAAGATCACTAACTGAGCAAAGCCTAATTCTATTGACTGCTTAATTCATGTCATTATTCTGTCTCAGCCTCCAAACCAGCGTGGGCCAATCCAGACTGCTCGTTGGGAATCATCCTTGGCCCACGCTAATGCCTGAGCCATGCCTGGGAATTGTTTGGGTTGGTGCTAAAAATGTGCCAAGGACCGTGCTGATAACTGAACCATGTGGACGACTGAGATCTGGTGGCCGTGCTCATGTTCTGATGTGTTTCAGTTCATTAGCATAGATGAAACCCAACAGACTCATCACCAGATTGAGGAAGCAACATCTTCTGCCAGAGCTTAGTGAAGGAACTTCCTGCTATAAATACAGCTCCTATGGCCAGATCCTTGGCGATGAGGCAACATCAAGGCAATGTTTCAAACAGTCTGTGACAGTACCAAACATGGATCCTGCAAACCACCTCTGGTTCACGGTTTGGCCTGGACACAGAAAGTTTGCAGGCCATCCCTGGAGGGGTTCAAGGCCAGGCTGGATGAGGCTTTGGGCAACCTGGGCTAGTGGGAGGTGTCCCTGCCCATGGCAGGGGGTCGGAACTTGATGGTTTTTAAGGTCCCTTCCAACCCAAACCATTCTAGGATTCTATGATTCTATGATTCCCAGTCCTGGAAATGGTTTTGACCTGATGGGGAAGAGGAAGGAAACCCAACTTGGCTCACACTCACTGGCCGAGGTGAGTCATTGGGTATGCTTAGAGGAGATGTGTCAGCAGCGCACATTTTGCTAGCCTTACGGTTTGTAAATCTCTGTTATGGTGTAGGGGGCCATTGGTGGAACTGTCTCAGCAGATGATGGGACCGGTCTCCTGAAAAGAAGCAGCATCTCAGTGCTTCTGGAGAGTACACAGGACTGGCATCATTAGAGAGAGTCTGGCAGAGCACTTCTGCGAGGGGGAGTGACAAAGTGACAAAAACGGATGTGGTGCAGCTGGTGCTGTCTCGCAGCTGAAGGCACCAGGGACACTGATTTCCAAAGATAACAGCAGAAACCTGTTTCTTCCTCTGCTTCCCATGCTTTGTATGCTCTGCAAAGGTCTAAGTGATATGCATCAGGTCAGAACTCAACCAAACGCCAGTATCCACCAGTTAAGTCATGCTCAGGTTGACTTGTCCCTCTTGGGTCTTTTTTTCCTTCTCAGAAGTTCATGTGTGTACAAGATGGAGATGAGACTGCCTCTTCAACGGGTTAATGAACATCACCTTCCCCAAGGACAAGCTGGGACCAAACCATGCATCCGTTCCCCTACTGCAAGCGTCTTTGGGCACCTTGGGGTATTTTGGACATGGGCTCTTGCGATGGGGAAACGGTCGTGCCTGGTAGACGTCCCCCATCTGTGAGCATCCGTGCCAAGATGTGAACATCCTGAGGGCACTGAGAGCATGAGGATGGTCAAATGCCACTTAGGACAAAAGTCATTTCAGGAGATTTCCACTGACTCAGGAAATCTGCTGCGCTCCCAGACTGAGGACTGTCACCCTGAGCTAAAACAACCAATAGTTTCTGAAACAAGAAACTTCTTTCCTTCAATACTCAACATCTTTGAGCCAGTTTCATCAACCTAAACTACTCCGTCTACATCAGGGTTAGAAACTTAGAGAAGTCCCTGCCCAGCACCCATCCTGCATCATCTCGGTGCTCTGTTTATCCAGAATTAGCATGCTCTCCTGGACGCCTGATGTGAACCCCAGAGCTGCACACTAGAGCAACCATAAGATGCAAAGAGTTGAATTTCCATGTGTTTTACGAGCCCATCCCACAGCACTGTGCAGCCACCTTCTCCTATGCCCTAACCATCAATCTGCCATGCGACGTATGTCTCTCCAAGAAAGTCTGCAGCATAAAATTACCTGAAAAAGCCTTAATTTCCTACCTGGAATCTGTTTGGCATGGCTTTGCTCCCCAGGAGCACGCAGCATAGAGATCCTCCCCAAGACCTGAGGCTACTCAAACCTCTCCGTCCATGCCTCAGTTTCCCAGCTGGCCTGCAGCTCCTGGGAACATCATGGGCTAATGCTTGTGTAGTGCTCTGATGATGTAACCCCCTCCCAACGATGACCGCAGTCTTACAAAACCTAAAATTGGCAGCCCTGGCTACCTGCCAGTGCTGTCCCGTGAAAGGTGACTCATCTTTTTTGGCTGTGGCATGTCATATGCGCGATGGTGGCACGTGAGACAGAACAGAAGGGGGATTTTATCAGCACTCCAAAATAACAGAGCGAGAGCTACGGCAAGGTGGTGGATGGAGAAGCTGCAGGTGGGGATGGGCTGAAGGGATGACATCTCTCTTTGGGTTTGCTCCAAAGGCCACTGGAAAAAAAAAAATTAAAAAAAGCTGTCACTGGCTTCAAAGGCTCCTGGAGCCAGTCCTTCCCCGCCGCGCTGGGACAATACGGCTGCTGATAGTGCAAGCTTTCCCCATGCCAGTATGCCTTGGGCTTGGCGTGCTCTCAGCATGCCGGAGCAAGACGTCCTCAGAGCCCAGTGCCAACTCTGGAGATGGCTTTTTGATGCTGCTAGGAATTGGCCTGGCACCAGCGACTCGCTTCAAGCAGGGAACCAAATTGCTATCTGTCATCCGGCTTTGGTGAGAAGGAGGGGACGGCAGGAACAGAGTCATATGCCCCAGTCTGGCAAAGTACTTGAGTCATATGAGTGGCCTTGCAGGCGAGCTGCTCGTGCGTTTGGAGCTATCTGGGCATTTTGTGAGATGCCTCCTTGGTCTGCTGATGAACATTTAAAGGGAAACTGTGGTTGGACCAGGGCAAACTTTCAACGCAGATTACTCTGGTTCCTCCCTGCCAAGCCCCTTCAGCAAGCACGCAACTGGTGGAGTCCCTTTCCCTTGCCCACATGGCGATGAACGACTGCTTTCCTGCTCACGCCTCTTCTGGCACAGGGAACCAGGGCTGGGTGATGGATCCCTCCCATTTCTTTTACTCCCCAAGGAATGGCATGAGAGTGAGGGAGAAAGAATATGCCTTCAACCCCAAATTTTACAGTCTTTTTTCTTTATGATCTGTCTCACAGCCCAAGCCAAAGTCCACACTGTGACTCTGGTAGACCTTACGCCCACCCCATCTCCTGTTGTGATGACTCCGTGAAGCAAAGATTGCTTTAGGCATGTATTGCTGTTATCTTGCTGGATCTTAGGAAAAATAACGAAGATGGTCCGAGGGCTGGATGAGACTTTGGGCAACCTGGGCTGGTGGGAGGTGTCCCTGCCCATGGCAGGGGGTTGGAACTGGATGATCTTTAAGGTGCCTCCCAACCCAAACCATTCTAGGCTTCTATGAATTTTGTGTAGCAAGGTCACAAGGATTTGGATTTGGGGTTTCAGATTCATATTTGAGCACTGCTGGAATGTATGTGTGTGTATATACATAGATATATATATAGTTATATCTAACTTGTTTGCTCCAGCTAAGAACGTTTCTTTGATCTTTGGGGACTGAATGGGAAGGGAACTGAGTAAGAAGTAATCCATCCGATTGTTGTCCTTTAGATATGGCCTTATTTTTAGATCTCAAACCATCCCTCAACAAGTCGTGGTGCCTTGGGACATTTCCTACTCTACGAATATACATAACAGGATGCTTCAGGCAGCACGTAGTTCTCAACATATCCATTATTCACTGCATATTATTGGTTAACTATCAGCCTGTCATCGGGGAAAAATTATCTCCCACATAGGAAACTTCTCACTCAGGTGCAGGAGTGTTTAACTTGAGGTTGGCTCATCCCAAAACCTCTCAGCTCGACAGGGAACACTGGGCAGAGAGGACAACGGCTAACCCACCCCTGCTGCTCATCCTCCAGTACCCCGCAAAGAACCAGTTAAATTTTCTAAACTAAGTGACATGGAAAAGCATCTTTGAGTGCCCTACAAAAAAGGGCAAGCCCTGATCATAAACGACCCCAAACATGGTACAGAAGGAGTGAGGATGCGATCAAACAGACAGGACTTAGGTTTGGGAGGGACAATAAGATTTGGGTCCATCATTTGCAAACACCAAACATTTCCCAACACACATCTGTAGCTGAGATGTCTCAAACCCTCTTAGAGCCTAAATTGTATCACTCTTTTTAAAACAGCAACCCCCCAGATAAAGTGAAGCGAACAGTGCTTTTTCTTAAACACGCGAGCAGCTTCAGGCTACTTATGGCTCGCTGCAGGGAGCGCAGACACCCCGCAAAATCCCCGAGATTTCAACAGGACTTTGCATAATGAAGGCTTACGCTGCAAATCTCTTTGGGATTCCACAGCAGGGTTATAGAGGAGATGGGCACAGCATCGGTGGACAGGCAGTCCTGGCTCACGCACATCCCCAACAAAAGCGCTGCGCAAAGCGCTTCTGACATGAGCGGAAGGACGTTAGAGGTTCGGCTAAATCTCATTAAGTCTTCAAGTAGCCACGTGAAAAAAAATAAGTAAAAGGAAACCTCTTTAAGAGGAGATTTATGCTGAAAAACTGGAATCCGTCTCACCTTGCTAACTGCCTAGAAGTTGGGTGTCTCCTTTAAGCTGGTTAGACATGAAGTGGGTGCAGGATGGTTTATTCTGTAAGAAGCGAGGGGTGGATTATCTGCTAGGAGTGATTATGAAATGAAGGTCTGGATTGCTGGCATTTTTTTGTTGTCCTTAACATTATGTTTCCCCTCAGAAATACACCATGTTATTTAAATCAGGGGAGTCCTCTGGCCAGGGCGGCCCAGGAATCATGGCCACCCTTTCATACCATCCTCTCCAAAATCTTGGATACAGTTACACTGAGCAAGGGACAGAGCTGTGTCTTCTTCAGAGCCCCACCAACTTATTTTGCTAAGGGTAGGTGTAAATGCATCACCTAGGTTCTGTCTAGATACCCTGGAGAAGGGTGCTGCTGGAGGACTAGCATCTCATCATCATCTCATCATCTCATCTCATCTCATCATCTCACTTCCTTCAGCCGCTGTGGCCATGGGCTGATCCATGTTCTGGAGGCATCCTTCCTCCCTCACCTTCCGTTGACTTTGTTTTGGATCCGCACAGCTGTGGTTGGAGCAAATGAGTTGCTCACAGAGGGCCTCCATCCCAACACCAGCTCCTTCCATAGGCACACTCAGGAGCTGTCGTTGACCCATTTGTCCCAGCAGCCACAGCACAAACTGCTCAGGATCTCAGCATGCACCTTCCAGGTCAGATCCGCTCACCCGATGGAGTACACCGAGTTCTCACCTCCTTTCTCCCTGTGCTATTTTCTGCTCTTCCCCAGCCATTGGCCAACAGCAGCTAAGCTGGGATCTGGTCTGCCTTGTGCTGGGGACAGGATGGAGGAACAAATCCTGACCTTCATGAACTCCCAGGGGTGCTCTCCCAAGCTTTACTGAGGCTGGAACTTGACCTCAAATTCCAGTTGCAGCACTTCTGCTGACCCATCTGGAGAAGACTGGAAGCTGGCTGCCCTGGGCTTGGCAGCTGGTCTTACGAGCAGAGAGGACTGGGGTTTGGAGGAGGGATGTGCACAATATAAAATGGTGAATTGATCCTGTTCTAGCTCTAAACTAATCCATAAGAGACTGTGTGAATCATATGGGAGCAGCTGGAGTCGGGACTCACCAGCACGGGCTGTACATGGGTCTATCAGCCCTGGTGTGAGCGGTTTTGCCCGTGACATCGCTCAGTGACACACTGTCCCTGCTTAGAGGCAGAACTGGCCTCTTCCTGCGACGAGCCATGCTCACATAGACACGACGAGCCAGGAGAGACTTGATTTGATTTTTAAACACATTGCCTTCCTAACAATATCCATCTTCCCTTTGGCTTCTGCCTGCTTTAAGGGAAAATCTGCGATGCTCCCTTTCATAACGGCTCCTCTCTCAGCATTTAATTTCCTTTTTACATCATTACGTGCTGGCCGGGAGGAGGAGGAAGCCATGAGCCCTGAACGGCCGTGGAGGAGCTCTAGGAAACCTTGCACCTGAGTCGGGAGCGCTGAGCCAGCTCGGCAGCTCTCCTCCATCAGCAGCGCCCGACGCTCAGCGTGCATCCTTGAGATGCGCGACCGCATCCCTGGCACAGGCAGGGAGGGAGGCAGGGAGGGGGGACACTGGGGACCCCGAGAGCTGGGCTGCTGGAGCGTGGCCGGCAAAGAGCCCTCCAGGGCTGGGGGAGGCAGGCGGGGACGTGCGCTGCCTTGGAAGAGAAGCACGGCGGGCTCGGTGGAGGAACCGAGGAACTGCATAGCTGAAGAAGGGGCGGAGGAGAAGGGGGGGGTTGGAAAATGATGCAGCTTGTTCGGTGGATTAGGCAGCCATGCCTGGAAGTGGCGAATGGAAAGAGCTGCAGATTTGAAAGCCTAGAGGGGTTATTCGGCCGTGTCGTCTGACTCCCAGCACAACAGAGGCCAGCAAACTTCACCCGGTGCTTTCTGTAGCGAGGCCAACGATCTGCATAACGCCCTGGCCAGCCTCTTCGGTGATGATTTATACATTTTCAGTAGGGTTAATAATGTTGGAAGCGGCAGGAAAAGGGTGTTGGCAAATGTGAGCAGTGCTAGCAGGAGCTGTAGAAAAGCATGTTCATCATGTCAGCACTCTGGGGGCCTGCAGAGCTTGTGATGAAAGGTTTCAGGAAAAAAACTGCATAAATAGGAGAAGGGAGGCCTCTATCAACAACTGTTTAAGCTGAAAGAGGGGAGATTGAGATGAGATACAAGGAAGATTTTTTTTCCAGGGGGGTGGGGGGTGAGGCAGTGGCCCAGGTTGCCCAGAGAAGCTGTGGATGCCCCATCCCTGGAGGGGTTCAAGGCCAGGCTGGATGAGGCTTTGGGCAACCTGGGCTGGTGGGAGGTGTCCCTGCCCATGGCAGGGGGTGGCACTGGATGGTCTTGAAGGTCCCTTCCCACCCAAACCATTCTGCGATTCTGTGTCCCTACACAATCCCCTCCACTGCCTTCTCCCCTCTTTTCTTCAACTTGCATGGTACCAACGACCAAGCCTTAATTCCTGGGCACTCCTTCAGCAGGTCCCGCAGCCTTTCTCTATAAAACCAACCACCTCAGGCTACACTTTACACCATCAGAGCATTGCACAGGCATTGAACCATTTCTCCTCACAACACAAATTCGATTCTGGCCAGTTTTACCATCCTACTTATGGAAGGAGGGAAACTGAGGCAGGGAATGATCGCATTCACCCAGTGCCAGCTGGCAAAGGAATGGTGACACTTGCCACAGCAGCAGAGATGGCCTGCCTCCTCCTGACAACACCATCATTTCTTTAGACTGGACTGGGTGTGGAAGGGCTGAATCCCATCTTTTTTATTTTTTACTATTTTTTTTTTCTCAGCGAAATGAGCAGGAATTGCACCCAATGAATGCAGCATGGAGCTGGAATGAGATCTGTCCCAAGTGGCAGCCCCTTACACGCCTGGTTGCATAGGGCGGAGGGTTAGCAAAACATCCCTTGGCAGCCGAGCACAGGATCAGAGGGGGGAGGCCGAGAGGATGGGGATGGGGGGATGAGGGGGCCACTTACATGGTAATGTTTCTGCACGGTTCTTTTGGATCATTATGCAGAGCTGTAGCACCAGTTGAGGGGCGCTCTCGAGGAAAGTTTCCAGGAGGCGCAACATATTGACGTCTGCATATTCGTACATCATAGCCCAGTAGAAACGCCGCTGGTGTTCCTTCCGCCTCTGGCTCTGGATCCCCAGGTACATAGTTCGGATATACCTGCGGGAAAGAGGAGGAAAAGCAGAGCGTGAGACTTTGGCATGTACCAAAAGCTGAGGAGGGTGGGGCTGTGGGATAGTTGTTTGGTTTTTGGGGGTAGGGGAACCAGGGGTAGACATGGGTGTTGTATCTCCTGCAAGGTCTGAGGACCACTTGCATTGCAAGAGTGGGACACCTGTGACTTTCACCACCCAAATGGGAAGCATAGGGGGTAAGAAATGTTCGTGAAACATTTGCACAAGAAAACAACTCCCTCACTTTCTTCTCAAGGAGCAGAAGAGAAGCTACTTAACACACGCTGGTTGTGATGCTTGGTGGTGGCTTGAGAGGTCATCTCAGCCCCTTCGGCACTGTAGTAAGGAGCTTCCCTCATGTACGCCAGAGATTTGAGCCCGTTTCATCGTAGGTGGAGCAGTGAGACACCACCTTCACCTTCAGCACACATGTGACCCATGAATGTAGAAGGTCACAGCTTGTCACTGGCCAGCTATTGACACTTTGGGTGATGTTGGACTAGAAGGAGGGGTCTCATTCATGGACGGGTACTGTTCTGTCGCCTCTGTTTCCATACCAGGTGTGCGAGGAGACCATCAAACCTCACCCTGGGGACACAGCTTCCCTTCAGGAAACATTTGGCCAACCTTTGCCAATGGAGCTGATCAAGTCAGGTCAGCACAAGGTGCCCAGATGTCCCAGGAGTCATGGAGTCTAAGAAGGGAAACATCTCCTAACAGGGTCCTTTCTAATGCTTGCTGGTATTAATGATCCAATATTGGATCTTTTTTCTTCTCATCCTGAGCGGTGGCTGCAACCTTGTGCACTGAAATTTGGGATGGGAATCATTTAACCTAACGCCAACCCTGCAGCTGGTCATCTGAGCAACCTGGTCTAGTGGAAGGTGGCCCTCCCATGGCAGGGAGGTTGGAACCAGATGATCTCTATCTCTAAGGTCCCTTCCAACCCAAACCATTATACGATTCGACGGTCTGAGCTAGTCAATGGACAGAAATGTCCCCTCCTGGGACCATTCATCTGTCCCACCTCGGATGCCAGCGTGACAGTGGGATGAAGTGCCTTCTGGAGGCTCTGGGAGGGGCTCGCAGCACAAACTAGGGTTTTGCCAAAAACGATTAGATCATTCCTTACCACTTGGGGCGAGACTGCACCGCAAGGAAGAGCAGGAGGAAAGGACATAAGCCTCGGCAACCTCTGTACCTCTAAATTACACCCAGGGCCAGGGAGCTGCGAGAGCTGGGGAGGCAGCTCGGCGAGCCCTGCCCTTCTCAGGCACCTTGTCCTTCCTTCCCCTTCGCAAGCACCAGAAGATGAAAAATCCCAAAAGAAGACACAAGGACACAACAAATGACACACGAAAGCCACCAGATGGGGCTCGACACTTGAGAAAATGCTGTGCCAGTCACAGACGACACTGGTGACACTGGTGTGACATCCCCAGCACAACCCCAGCGGGGTGGAAATGTCCGTGGACCACCTGCTGTCCCACAGACACCAGTCCTCCTCCCACTCCCCGACATGCCCAAGGCCACCGCCTGTAGTCGGCATTTCCCTGAAAGAACGGAGCCCCAGCAGCTGCAGGATGACACAGGAATCCTGCCTGCTTTTCAGGCATGCAAGATGTTAAATAAATGCAGTTTAGCAGGTGTCGTAGTTTTACAGCCACACATCCACCCTCCCCACTCCTAGGGATGGGGGAGGGAACCAAAGGGGTGAAGGGAAAAGAGACTTGGGGGTTGAGATTAGAACAATTTAATAACTGAACTACAATAATACGGGAAATAATAGTAGTGATGATAATAGTAATATATACAAATACACAAATGAGTGACACACAGTGACGCTGCTCACCACCCCATGACCAAGGCTCAGCCCTGTCCCAGCTAATGATGCCAGAAGAAATTAAGAGAAGGAACACTACATCCTACAATGATTTCTCTTTGATCTCTTGGGGTTCACCACCATCCACATAGTTTAAGCACAAATGTTTCCAACTCGCCATGGTGAGAGGATGTGCCACCTATTCACGGAGGCAGCACGCACAAAAATTGTGTTGGATTAATAGATTGCCCTGGTCCTGTCTCCATCATTGGCCAGAACAACGGCACCAACGGTAACACCAAATCCTCTTGGCTGGTGAGCCCACAGCCTTTTGCAAAGGTCAGCGTGCGTATTGTGCCCCTTCCACAGATGGGTAAACCGAGTCACGGAGCACCAAAAGGGCTTGTGTAAAGTCTTCTGGCAGCAGAACCCCGATCTTTCAGTGCTCTCTCTTTAGCATGCTCCAGACCCAAATCTGACACAGGGAGGAATGGGAGGAGTACAAACCCATTCCTCCTTGATGCCAGTCAATCGGGAGTTTTCAGCAGAGTAAGTGCAAGAGTGACTGGGAAAAGCAGTGTTTCTGCCTGGTAAATTTTCAACAACTAATAAATACCTGTCTAATTAATCAATATAAAATTTTCACCCAGCTGTAACACTGGTAATGCTTAATCCTATACCCGAACACGGATGTACAGCACTGCTGTGAGCAGTTTTACTCACTATATCTGTTTCTTCTTTGTGGTATTTTATTTGAGGGCTTTTCCCTACCTTTACTAATACTGGTTAAGTGTAGACAAACTCTGAAGAAAAAAAAAAGAAAAATCAATGTCATTTCACCTGAAATTTGTTGTTCTCGGTCAAGCTGGTAGCAAACAGGATTCTATAATTAGACTTTCAAATCCATATTCAGGCCTGATCTTCAATCTTCAGCAACACGATGCTTCCTCTTATGTCAGTGAAAGCCATTCACCACTCTCTGCTTCTGAAAATCAGGCTAATTTATTTATTTAAGAGCTTAATTTTGGATACAGGAGCCCAACTTTGGGCTTTTTATTTTTTGAACGCTGGCTATTTTTATATACGAGCGTGTGTATTTGTGTGTGCGCATGTATTTTTAGTTCTAAGTCCCATCATGGCTTCAAGAGATAGGACTAATTTGGGCTTGGGAGGGGGATGCGGGGTGATTTTCTTTAAATGCACAAAGGATTGGCTGTCCCCTCCGTTCTGGCAGGCTTCCCAGAGTTCCTGTTGGTATAATTACCCTCACGCTTATTTACTACGTATGTCACAGTAGAACACAAACTGCGTGGGGCAAAGTCACTGCTGTCCCTGCGCCAAAAAAAATATGTTTTTAAGAAGCCAAAACCATCGGCTCCAGAAATGTGTTTCTCCATAACCTATGGAGAGAGATGGAGGATGCCACCAGGAGGGAGAAGAGATGCTCCTACTATAAAAATACTCCATACCCCAAGTGCTATGGAAAAAGATGTTTCATGTGGATGAGAGAGGCTGCCCAGCAGTCTCAGCAAGGACTGGAGCAGAAATATTCAGAGATTATGGAGTCAGAGGCTCTGTCTACACCATTAAACCAAGCAGATCAAAGATCAGCCTTCGTCCTTGGCCAGCTGGCATGACTCGACTCCATGTGGTGACGTCCATGCTCGTTGGCCTTGGCCAATATTGCCAGAGACTATGCTGACAATTTAACAGGGTGAACGATTACGGGATTGTTCTGTGCCTTGGCACCGTTCGATTTACAGAGGTGGCTCCGAATATCACCAGCAGGATGTGTAGGAGGATGCCTAAGGCAACCGGCTGGCTTGAAAAGAAGAGGATGCTGATGTGTGAGAAGGTTGCAGGAGCACGGAAAAGCACATCAGCAGAGGCCCTGGGCTATGTTTTGAGGGGAGAAGAGTCCTGATGGCCCATCCGACCCCACCACAAGCTGACCAAGGTCAGGAGTCTTAGGCTGTAGGTACAACAGTCAACAAAGGACAGGGGCCTGATCACTTTTCCTGAGGCCAATGGGTCAAGAATGACCACTGAAATGGAGTCCCTTCATAGGCAGTACTGGGAACGATCCCTGGTGCCTGTGGGGTCCTGAATGCTGCCCAGGTTGTAAGTGCTTGTAAGCCTTGAGGAACCTGGTGATTATGACCTCCATGGTCCCTTCCAACACAAACTATTCCATGATTCTGTGATTATCCTAACAATTTAGGAGCATGACAAAGTTACAGAGCCCACGAACAGGGCTTGAAATTGCCTAGTTTGCTAGTAAGGTATACAGAAAGAAAGCAGGGATTAGGATTTGAGGTACCCCAACAACTCTAGGTTGGGAAAATCTTCTTGGGTAAGCACAGCCAGGCTTACTCTTGCTTTCAGTGAAGCAAACCCTGGCTTGAAAACTGGCAGAGCATGCTTGAGCAGCCAGAAACAAACTCCTAGGGAAAGGAGAAGCTCATAAAATTAACTCTGCTGGGTAGGTTGCAACTTACACCTGCAGCACCTTAAATGCCCCTTTGGATGAGCAGGATTTAGAATCATAAAATCATAGAATCACAGAATGGTTTGGGTTGGAAGGGAACTTCAAGGTCATCTAGTCCCACCCCCCTGCCATGGGCAGGGACACCTCCCACCAGCCCAGGTTGCTCAAAGCCTCATCCAGCCTGGCCTTGAACCCCTCCAGGGATGGGGCATCCACAGCTTCTCTGGACAACCTGGACCACTGCCTCACCCCCCGCACATAAAAACATTTCTTCCTCACATCTCACCTCCATCTCCCCTCTTCCAGCTTATACCCGTTACCCCTTGTCCTATCACTATACCCCCTGATAAAGAGTGCCTCCCCACCCCTCCTGTAGCCCCCTTTAGGTACAGGTAGGCTGCTATTAGGTCTCCTTGGAGCCTTTTTTTCTCCAGGCTGGCCTGTTCTTTATCAAGACCAGGAATGCGATATGTACAACACTCTTTCCAGCATCTCATTAACCTCCTCCGCTTCTCTGCAGACAACCCAACTTTGCCATGACACTGCAGGAGCGTGGTTGTGTCCTAGGTGCCATGGTAGCAATGCACGTTGTATGGATGGACACGATCTCCCTCACCATCCATGGCACCAACCTTCTCCCTGGTGTTCTCTCCTGGAAGAAGAGGGGTGAGATGGGGATGGTGAACCTTCTCCACAGGCACCCCTACTAACTCACGCAAGAGGCCATTATCCTTATGCACGAGAGAGTGTTTACAGATCAAAAGCCCACTCCTTGGAAGGGAGGAAATGAGGACATGTGTAGCTGCTTGGCTGGAAGGTCTGCAGAGGAGGCTGCCTGAACATACCCTTAAAACGAGGTTATGTAAGGCCAGATCTCAGCTGGAGCGAGCTGGCATCCACAGGGCTCCAGCAATTTACACCAGCTGTGGCTTTGGCCCGCTTTTTTAATTTTAATGAATTATTTTCATTCGAACAGACATAAAAGGAATATAAGATGCGGCACTCAAGCAACAGGGGAGCATGAAAATAAAATGCTGTCTATTAAAAAAAAATCACTATCAAACTTACAGTTGCCATCACAATTAACGCACTCAATATCAACATTTGTTAGGGTTTTTTTTTCTTTGTTATAATGTTGCAAGTTAGCGATAAGGATTCACAGGTGGATAATTATTGTTCCTGGTTCAAGTACCACAGTAGCAACTATGGGCCCCATCCAGGTGCCGAAACTGCGGCATCTGGCTGCTTCCATGGCATCAAACTCCCATCCCATCAAACATGAGGAGGTTTAGGCTGGATATTAGAAAAAAATTCTTCACTGAAAGAGTGATCAGGCATTGGAACAGGCTGCCCAGGGAGTCACCATCCCTGGAAGTGTTCAAGAAACGTGTCGATGTGGTGCTTAGGGACGTGGTTTAGTGGGTTGGGTGCTGTTGGGTTGATGGTTGGACTTGATGATCCTTGAGGTTTGGATCCTTTTCCAACCTTAATGATTCTATGATTCTGTGACATCATCCATGAGTTCTGTAGACCAGCAGGTCATGGAGGACACTGTATGTCTCTGGACACAGAGTTTATCGTCATCGTGGTGCTGAATTTGGAACTCCAATGCGAGACTTTATCCGGTTTCTCACTTACCACAGCATCACTGTGATCCAGGGTCAGGCTTAGGAGTCGCTCACAACGAGATTACACAACAGTGACTTCATCAAGGTGACAAAATTTGACTACCTGGCCCATATTAACATTTTGGAGTTAAGCTTTACCGGTGCCTGGTTCAATCTACTTTCCCGTTTTCTAGCAGTCAGACATTCCTGTGAACTGGTTGTTTCCTGATGTATGTTTCAAAACTTCTCTGTGAGCGTCATTCTCAGAAGCATTAGGCAAGATCTGTTCCCCTTAAAACCAGAGGGTCAAGTCAAGTCAAACTTTCTGAGTACCCCTAGTTCACAGACATGACAACCACCACTCAGGGAAAATACTGGTCTTTACGTGAAGTCAAACCCCACATATTCGAGAGGGGATGACACTAGAACATCCGCTTATATTAGAAAGTCTTGCTTTTTGTGAAATACTCTTTCCAACTGAAATATCTACTGGAAAGGATGATAGTGCCAATCTTCTGCTGCGCAGGAGAAACTGTAATAAAGTCATATTCTAAACCAGCTTAAAGCTGTTTTAAAGCACAGATGGCTTTACACCAAACACAAAAGAGGCATCTGATTTATTTTATAAAACATACGTTGGTGAGGATCATGTCATAGAGTGATAGAGTAATTTAGGTTGGAAGGAACCTCTAGAAATATCCAGACCAAGCCTCCGCTCAAAGTGGGAATAACGGTGAAGTTAGACAAGGTTGGTCATGGCCTTGTGCAGTTGAGTTTTGAAAATCTCCAAGGATGAAGACTCCACAATCTCTCTGGGCAACCTGTTCCAGCACTTAACCACAATCATTGCAGAAATCATTTTCTGCCTGAGATCATTTTCACTATTTAAAGAAAGTCTACAAATCAACCCCTCCTTGAAAAGAGTCAATTCCATCAAAGAGTTGTCGAGAGAGACAATAAAACCACATTGCTGGAGGATTTGTAGGATCCGATTCCCAACAGCTTTGATATTTGCAGCTGATTTAACGTGTGGCTGATAATTTGGGGGCTCTGATACAGGGAACTGGGAGCTGTGATGGATAATTTCAGTGTAACATGCCCAGCTCCTCTGAAATGACTGCTTTGGTGGCAATGCCAGCCAAACGGGACGTATACCTACTAGTATTTATGGTCTTTGTCCAATTCCCTTTTTAATGATATTTGGGACTGTGAGACCACGTGGCAGAGCTGCAGGTGTGCATTTCATCCTGCCGACAGATACCAGTGTCATAACCTCCAGCAGACGCATGGGGCAGAAAACTGGTGCAAGGGCATCGTTGCAGCTAAAGCTCCAAAAACTCCTGAGCTGCCCATGCCCATGTTGCTCAGTCTGGGAGGTGTTTTCAGGATTCATCTTCATGACTATTCGCCTTTTCCCAGCTGCAGAGTAGTTTTCTCTGACTCACAAACTGAAAGATCACAACCAGAAAAAGGGAAACACACCATGAGAATGTGCTAGCTCTAAACATCCCAACTTTCTGGCACTAATTCATCAAATTTTTGGGCTGTTCCTGAAATATCCATGCTTAGCCAGAGCCTGGCCAGTATTTATTTGCAGAAACACTCCTGAACGCATCATGGGCATATTCACTACGACCCCAATTTTGCAAGCAGCTCTGCCCAGGCAGCCTCTCCTTGCCTACATCCCCATGGGTTGTGGAGTTCCCCTGGGTACCCAAGTTGCAGAATCCCTGTTTCCAGATCTTTGCTCGTTAAATCAATTGAGAACAGCTTTGTAGCGGGAGCTACTACAGTTTTGACCCAGGCTCACAGAAATTATGTTTATGCTTTTACTCGTCAATTATTTTGCGAGGTGTAGAGTCCTAAAACAGAAAAAAAACCCCAAAGACCTCTTCAGCACCAGGGTATGAATGTCTTTTTTAAAAATTTTAATGTGGGAAGCATCTCCACGCTGCATCAAGGAGCAGGCAGGGTAGCAAGGGCTGCTGGAGAGGGTGTCAAAGTGATGGGTGCTGCAGAGACATGTCACAGCATCTTAGCACACGTGGGATGGTCTCGCATCCTAGCACGGAGCCAAATGCCCTCTTTTATCACAGATTCCCCCCCGAAATTAGTTATGAATACTTAAGCCCCAGTCCCTTTCCTATTTTACGCATATTTACTCAAAGTATACTCCGACACCTAGTGCTATCGCCTTTGGCAAAGCCTTCTGTTTTAAATCAAAGACGTTAAATAGCTTCACACAGGAAGAAAGACGTTGAACTCAGACTGAAGTTTTGCTTCAAGTGTGTTTGAGCAAACAGGGTTTAATGGCAGCGCTCTCCTTCTGGAAATAAAACTGGTCCCAGTCCAGTAAGCCCTGGACAAGGAACAGATGCAGCCAAAGGCCTTGAAAGTGAGCAGAGGTCTTGTGATGGACTTCTCTTGGCTCCAAAAAAGGGAAGTTTCAAGGTGAATCCTTTCCTGTGCGGGGGGTGAGGCAGTGGCCCAGGTTGCCCAGAGAAGCTGTGGATGCCCCATCCCTGGAGGGGTTCAAGGCCAGGCTGGACGAGGCTTTGGGCAACCTGGGCTGGTGGGAGGTGTCCCTGCCCATGGCAGGGGGTGGGACTGGATGATCTTGAAGGTCCCTCCCAACCTAAACCATTCTGTGATTCTGTGATCCAGAGACATTCCTGAGAGGTCCCAAAATGTGAGTATTCAAGGGCACGATGCTACAGGGACATATGGGAATAGCCACCTTGCCCGTTCTATAGGATGGGCCACGTTACAGTACTTAACCCAGATGGTCTTGAGAGGTAATCTGGCATCATGTGGAGTCACCAAGGCCACAGGATGTCTCAGGAGAGAAGATTGCATCGCTCTGGGAGGTCAGTCAAAGACAGGGACACATCTTCATCTCCTCACAGCTGCCTGCAAGCCTCTGAGATCCCTCGGTGGAGGATGTAGAGCAGCAGAGGGGAAGGAAATGGCTATAACGAGCCGTGAGTCCCCTGGAGATGCAGACATACTGTGGTGGTTTTCTTTTCTAAAGGGTTTTCCAATTCCTGAGTGATTTAAGAAACCAGTTTGGTGTTTAAGATCTGAACAGAGACAGGAGGTTGCCTGGGGTCAAATCTCTCAAAAGGTGATGTGGATCCCAGAGCCAAACTGGAAGATGTTTGGGAGCTGGTCCCCTTGCTCAGAGGGAAACATTCCTTATTCCCACGCTCTGGCTGCTGGGGAAGGGGGGGGCGGGTCATGTCTTCCACTGGGAGGTCAGGAAAGTGATACGGACTCTAGGATACTTATTGAAATTACAGCATTTACTCTCCCTGGCCATCAAGGTCACTGATGCTGAAGCAGGACCTGAAATCACTAGGCAAGAGTGATACAGCAAAGTCTCTCCTAACCCCCATGGAAGGAGGATTTGTAGAGCTGAGGATGTGGATGCTCTAGGAGAGACTGCCAGCGAAAGGGAATTTTTTAACAACACATCAGCAAAACACCAACCAGGAGCAGCTTAGGGGGAGACAACCCTGCTTAGGAAAAAGGGAGCTGATTTTCAAGGACCTGGTGAGGCTGAAAAAAAATCCCTGCCTGCTGCAGAGCTGCCAGGGTCAGAGCTTGCTGCCGGCTGCAGCACGCTCTGCCTGCTGCTTGCATTCCCTTCCCAGCGCAGAGCAAAGCTCCGCGGCTCCTTGGGGCCAGCAAATCCTCCAGGAGCTGCTCAGCAGTGATGGGGAAGGCTGGGGTCCACCCAAGTACCATCAGGGACCTGGGACTATACATTCAGCAGCACGTTCCTGGCTTGTCTGTGCCGCAGGGGTCAAAAGCATCCCTGCAGCAAGGCTGGCGACGCGGCGGCTTTGCATGAAGGTTGAGCCTGTCGCCTTTGTTTTGCTCTCCGTTGGAGAAGAAGGAGCTAAAAATTGGGTGAGCGCCTGTGAAATCCTGGAAGAACGGCCTCAGATCCTGGCTATTTTTAGGTGTCTTTTCTTTTTTGTTTTTGCAGAAGCTGCGCATACATTAGCAAGGGCCTGCCTTCCTCTCTGGGTGCGCAGGGCTCTGAGAAATCACACGCCATCCTCCCAGCCTGGCAGGAAAGAGCTTAACCCTTGTTGGCTCACCGCAGTCAGCCCTATCCAGCTGCACCTTGGTATGGGGACAGATGGGGACCAGAAAAGGGGACAGAAAGGTCTCCATGGCCATTTTGGCTCTAGGCAGGTGGAGGAAGAATTGGGGAGGGTCTTTGCCCCAAGATATCATTGTATGTGGTGGGAGGAGCAGGGATCTTTGAGACCAGCTGGAGACTGGAAGGAGACTCCAGGACAGAAATGGCATTTGAGTCCCATCGCCATCCGCTCTGGCTGGGAAACAGCCATACTACAGGCTGAGAGGGGCAGGGAGAATTTCAGGGCATTTGCAGGACCCAAGAGTTGATGGCTCAACTCCAACGACCTTTTGTGATGGCTGAGATGAATGCCGTTCATGAACTGCCACATGTCACCTTCAATGGACCCACCAGGAGATGTTTAACCCCAGTCTGCAATCTTTTAGACTCATAGAATCATTAAGGTTGGAAAAGACCTCAAGGATCATTAAGTCCAACCGTCAACCCAACCCCACCCAACCCACTAACCCATGTCCCTAAGCACCACATTGACATGCTTCTTGAACACCTCCAGGGATGGTGACTCCACCACTTCCCTGGGCAAATTTTAGCCATGCAATCTCTGGGGAAACAAAGACCCCATCACCATACAGGCTCCTGAGATGCTTGGTGTTGCATCTCCTTCCTCCCACTGGTCCAGACACATCATGCCAGGAAAACCATTGCTTGGACCCACAAAAGACCCACAGAATCACAGAACGGTTTGGGTTGGAAAGGACCTTAAAGGTCACCGAGTTCCAATCCCCCGCCATGGGCAGGGACACCGTCCACTAGCCCAGGTTGAAGGGTCCATAAAGGGGATGAGAACAGTGATGGGGAATGAGATCACAAACTCACCAAAACGCACAATGCCTTTCAACATTTTTAACAGAAAATAACTGCAACGTTTATTTCTTCCTTTGCAAAAGGATGGAAAGCAACGCCCGCGCGAGGTGTACGCCGACCATCTCCACACTTCACACCCCCGGTGCGTGCCAGCTCCGCTGCCCGCGTGCACTTTAACATTTTCCAGCTCTTTAACATTTATTACCTCTGCCGCTTTGTATTACTCATCAGCTATTCCTGGCCAGAGGAAACGCACTGGCGGGTTCTGAAGTGTGTACGTACTCTGTTCTTTACGGGGGCTATAAGTACGACAGCACGCAAACATGCACGCACTGCATTCGGGCATCACGGTCTCCTGGGGTTTTTGAGGCACCGGGTACAAGAGAATTAAATGTCGAACCATCCCCTCGCAGTGGCTTTTCTAAGGCCACAAGGATGTAGAAAGCCATCAGGAGAAGAGACACAGCACTTTTGGAAGGTATAGGAGCCCTTACCTCAGCGTATTTGTGCTGATCCCTGCAGAAACACCCCTTTCCCCCCTTGGCACGCTCAGGAAGTTCACATGAGCATCCTTCCTTGCTTCACTTGCAGTTATTTTCCAAGTCTCCTCCCAACCCCATGACGAACCACGAGCCTGCCAGCGGCTTTGCCTACTTGCAGGATTTCTGCCAGCTGCTGGGGGCTCGGGGGCTCCCGGTAAGGATATAACACCACGGAGCAAGTCAAGCTACGCAGGAGCCTATGGGTGAATGCACTTGCAGCTGTTCCATTTAATAGGTAATTCCTAATTAAGCCTGACTCTAAATAACATGACAAAGAGGACTACTTTCCAGTGGTCATGTTCACGAGAAGAAACAGCCCAGCTACAGGATTACCTAGCATTGCAGTCATTTTTCTTTTTCCCTCTTCTACTGCCTTAAAAGGAGCTTTCTGCTTGGAGCTTAATAAAAGTGAAGCCACCTGAGCACGTCCTTGCTCCACACCCTCCGGGTACAGCTGAGCCCTCTCGTGCCACCAGGCAGTCTATCCAAGTGACACAAATGCGGTCACAGGAGCTTTCGACCGGCGAATCGGGGCTGCGAGGTGCGGGACCCTGCAGCCCAGCCCAAGGGACTGATGTTCATGCACAGTTAGGTGCAGAAAGGGAGGCAGAGAGGTTAAGTGACTGTACCCGAGCTAGTGGGGGCTAGCAGTGTGGGAGCTGGTGTTTTTTAACGGAATGGAATGGAATGGGATAGGATGGAATGGAATGGAATGGAATGGAATGGAATGGAATGGAATGAAATGGAATGGAATGGGATAACCTAGGCCAGGCTAGGCTAGGCTAGGCCAGAATGGAATGCAATGGAATGGGATAGAATAGGATAGGATAGAATGGAATGGAAAGGGATAGGATAGGATAGGATAGGATAGGATAGGATAGGATAGGATAGGATAGGATAGGATAGGAAAGGGATAGGACAGGACAGGACAGGGATAGGATAGGATAGGATAGGATAGGATAGGATAGGATAGGATAGGATAGGATAGGATAGGATAGGATGGGATAGGATGGGATGGGATAGGATGGAATGGAATGGGATAAGATAGGATGGGATGGGATAGGTTAGGTTAGGATAGGACAGGAGAGGACAGGACAGGACAGAATAGGCTAGGATAGGATAGGATGGAACAGAATGCAACGGAATGGAACGGAACAGAATGGAACAGAACGGAACAGAACGGAACAGAACGGAATAGAATAGAATAGAATAGAACAGAACAGAACAGAATATTTCAGTTGTATGGGACCTAAGATGATCATCTAGTCCAACCACCAATTTGGGAGGTCCTTGTCTCCCTGTGCCTGCTGGATGGGCTCCTTGCCTAATACAAAAGAAAATAAAGCCTTTCATTTTCACACACGTCCTTTTGACCTCTTGCTACTCAAAAAGCTTCCCCAGCCCAACCGAAAGCCTCTTGCATGCCTGATACAGCCAAAGCAGCTGCCCTGCACTGCGCGGAGGATGTTTGCATTAACATTGACTATCGTAAATGCTCAGACGAGATATATCCCAGAAGCACCAATAAATTGCTGAACGCATTGATCTAGACGTGACTCAGGAGTCACCACTGAATAATCTCCTTCGGTCCCTTCCTCTGGCTGAGCTTGGGCAGAGTTTCTGCTCTCATCAGCAAAGCAGTAGAGGTCTCTTCCATCTTGCACTTCTCCAGGGGAAGGCCAGCTTAAATGACACATGGGGGCTATTGATTTCTGTAATGAATGAATGGATTTTCCCCTCCTGTGCTCACACCCTCCTCCTTTTCCCGTGGAATAATTCAGCGCCTCTGTCATTTACTGCCCAAATGCCTCTCCAAAGTGCAAACATGCAACCTTTCCCTGCTGGCATCGCACATCGTCTCCAAAGCCCTGGCCTTGGCTCCTCTGTTTTCTCTTTCCTTCTCTGATCTTGCAGAGTGTTGCCTCCTGGAGGGAGGATTTAACCTTGTGCAAGGATCCCAGGTGACAGAGAACATGAACATTTTCCTCCCAGGAAAGGAGCATGGCCAGAGCATTTGGGTAAGCTCAGACTGTGTGTCAGATGCTGTGGGATTGGGTGGGAAAGGTGGTGCAGCTGCCTGTTGAGATGGACCTGGAAGAGATCCCTGCACTCCAGGGATCTGCTGTTAACCAGGTGCAGAGCAGATGTTGTGGTTCTTGAGGAGCTGAAGCAAACACAGCTGTGGGTTTTGCAGTTATGGGCTGAAGCAAAAAAAACCCCGATGTATGCTGGAGTCAGCCGAGAAGCAAAGGGATGTCCTCTTCTGGCTACAAGGAGTCTCACTGCTAGTCCAAAATGTCCCTTCTCCTGCCTCCCTGCTCCTGCCCCTACAAGTCCTGTCTTGCCCTTCACCGGAGCTAAGAGCTCAAACATCACGACACAGCATATGTCACCTCCTACATTTGCAGAGAAGATGTTGGAGAGACCCACCATCAGCAACCAGTGTGGCCAGGCTCTGAGAGATGTCCTGCCCATAAACCTGTGATCGCAGAGCTCAGTGTCCCATCTGGCACCTCAGGGACCTGGAATTTGACATAACCCCTCCACTACGAACTCTGAATCTGACTCAGGTTGCCCTTTGCCTCCAAAGCTAAGCCCTGACCAGTTAAAAAGATGCAGCTGACCCTAAGCATTTCAGTCCAAGATGTAAATCCCTCAGATCTTTCTTTTAAGCTGAGAGAGAGGAGATTTACATGAGATATTAGGAACAATTTTTTTCTTGTGAGGGTGGTGAGGCAGTGGCCCAGGTTGCCCAGAGAAGCTGTGGATGCCCCATCCCTGGAGGGGTTCAAGGCCAGGCTGGATGAGGCTTTGGGCAACCTGGGCTGGTGGGAGGTGTCCCTGCCCATGGCAGAGGGATTGGAACTGGACAATCTTGAAGGTCCCTTCCAACCCAAACCATTCTATCATTCTATGATTCTATGAAATCCTAGTCTAAAACTTCAGGCATCTGAGCCCCGTAAGAAGGTAAATTACAGCAGGCAGACACAGAAGGAGCCATCCAACACCAGTGACAGGTCTGGGCCACCAAAAGATTCAGAATTTCCTCCTCCATCCTGCCCTGCCTCCAACACACCATCCCACAGGTTGGCCCAGACCTCAACACCCAACCAGAGTCCCTGTGCCGTCTCCAGCCACACAGGAGAGTGCCCAGGTGGGTTCAGACCCCTTCTTGTAGGTTCAAACCCTCCTGTGGGTTCAAATCCCTTTGTTAGACACGAAGAAAGGGCTTGACCTTGGCCATCGAACATCACAGGCAAACCCATTAACCATCCCAAGCCAACCGACGAGACAAAGCTCTCAGATTCCTGTGTTGGGGCTGCGGTGCAGGATTATCTGACACTTAAACATCTCTGGAGACGCAACAGCATCTCAGAAAGGTGTCTGCTGTCTCGAAGGGTGACCCAGTGAGGATAACACCGAGGTTCAATTCCCTGCAGCCGAATTTGTGAATTAATCCCTTTTCCCTTGCTTTTCTCACACAACCTTTTTCTCTGGGATATAAGGAATATTTTGTGTCCAATGTTTCCCCCTCTGATATCCCCAAGCCTCTGGGGTGGCCCTAGATGCAATAGGAGTTTGCTCCAGGTGTTTACAGCTTTTTGTTGAAGCCTAAGCTCAGGTGTGTAAAAATCTTTTCTGGAGCCACAGAAGTAGACCCAAGTCTCCTTGAATGGGATTTCCTTTCTCACTGCAGCTGTCCAAAAGCGAGAAAGCTAATTTAAACTCACCATCTTGGTTCCATCTTTTATCAATGCAAAGAGAGAGATTTCCAGAAAGCTACTCATTCCACCCCAAGATAAGTGTCTACAACACCTCCTACAGATTTCCCGTCTCCTTCCCTTGACTACAGAAGGGTCCAGACAACTAGCTGAGATCTGATGGCTGATACCAGATGTCTCCCATCTCCTTGGCATCACTTTCCCATCAGACGCCTCTCACCTCCTTGCCGTCATTCTGATTTGCCATGTTGAGGACCCGCTTGTGCTAGATGCACATACTCCCCATGGAAAAGACTTGGGGACATAGAGACTGGGACAGTGCCAGGGGCTACGCCAACAGGTAGGAAAGGATTTTCCTCTGGGAAGGAAAGTTCACACTAAAACGGAATGCATTCCCATCTGACAGCTGGAGTAGGAGCTCCCAGAACTGATTGGGATATTTTTTGTTCCAGCCACCTCTTCACTTGGACTTCTTCTTTGTGGAGCAAATACAGAGCTTTGGGAAGATGACAAACACCATGAATAGCTCTTGTCTAGAACAAACCCTGTGCCATAGCTTCCATGTCCTTCCCCACCCAGAGGAGCAGTCTTGCCTTTCAATGGAAGTCCCCGTGGAGGACAATCCCATGTGTAATCCCCCAGCTGGCTTCTCCAAGGCATCCCTGAAGAAGCTGGAGACCAGGGGCAAGACTCAGAGGCATCTGGGACTGTTTCAGAGGGTATCAAAGATATCCACGGACTACCTGGTAGGTAGGACACGAGGCATGCAGAAGACCCCCTTCTAGACCCACAGCTAAGGGTGCACTGGGACACCCCCAGCATCCTGAATGGTGCTGGGTGCCCAGTTTGGACAACTGAATGGAGCTCCTGCGTCTCAGCCCAGGTGGAGAATCTCTGACAACAGGTCACCAAGCCAGGCAGGGCATCTCCATCCTGCCAGACAAGAAAGCAAGCTCTCCTCCTCCCTGTGCTAGTAATTTTTCCATCTACACTTTGCCCATGAGGAGCCACCCAGTTGATTCTCCTCATGCTTGGAGATTTTGCCCTTCCGTGGCCCCACCACAGGCACCAGCTGAAGAGACCCTCACTGTGACGCTGACAGCAGAGTCTGCATGTCCCTGCAAGCCACAACCACCGGGACCCTCTGTCCTGTCAACCTCCAGCGCTGCTAGGTTTGGGAACTCGCTGGGTGGGTCTGTAGGCAGCAGAGAGCAGTACATGGGCAGAACACACTTCTCTGGATGGCTCTGTTTATTAAGGCAGCAAACGGAGAAGGCTGGGGAGCACAAGGGAGCAGGACACCGGTCATGTAGTAGAGCCAAGATGCTCTCCACGAAGTCTTCGCTACGGTGTTGGATTAACCCTATGAGTAAGTGCAACCCCCCCCCCCCCTTTTTTTTTTTTTTTTTT
>WKFP01014827.1:405927-417865 GCA_011057875.1 Pterocles orientalis | reverse complement strand
CCAGCCTGGCCTTGAACCCCTCCAGGGATGGGGCATCCACAGCTTCCCTGGGCAACCTGGGCCACTGCCTCACCCCCCGCACAGGAAAACATTTCTTCCTCACATCTCATCTCCATCTCCCCTCTTCCAGTTTAAATCCATCTTCTTGATGATCGCCACAGCACCATCCCCATTCAATAAAACACCAAGCAAACCAAGTTACAGTAACGCGGTGTTTCTCCATGGACCTGCACTCAATCAAGGTCCTCTAAACGCACGTTCCCTGATAAGAGGACTCCACCATAACGGTGTCACCAAAGCCTGGCAATACCACTCAAGAGCCCGTGATCTTAAATAATGTATTTTCCTTCACAGCTGTGAAAACTGCAGTGATTTTCACCCATTCTACTGAATAATGGGAATGTTTCTGCAAGCTTGCCATGGGAATTTAAAATCAATTTTACTTTTGTATCTCATTATAACTTTTGCTATAGGAAATTAATGCTTTAGTAAATCATATAATGTCTGCAAAAACAACAAAGCGCGTTAAGTGGTAGTTCTGCAAGGTTTGGTTGCTTTTCAATTAAAAAAACAATAGTTACACGTATTATAATTTAAATCTGTAGTTTTGTAGCACATCAGCTAAGCAAAACACAGGGAAGGTACGTGAACCTGGAATGGACCATGACATCTGCTCAACGATGGAGAGGAACGTTCCCAGCCAGTTAATTTGGGCTACAAGTCCCATCTTTGACCTATTTTTCACCTGAAAGCCACCAGGATAGATCGTTTTTAAAAGATGTGAGGTTTATTATATAGAAACTCCATGGGTGGCTCTAGAAGACCTTTCTCCATAAACCAAAGAAAGCACGTAGGGGATAGAAGGATATCTTTGGGTTGAAAACCAACTTCTCTTCCAATCTTTTGGGTGGTGATAAGGTGATCAGAGACTGTGGTGAGAGACGATGTTGTCCCTACCCAGATGGATTAAAAAGCCCCGCTAAAATCACTGTGGTGATCTTTCTGCTAATGGAGGTCTAGTGAAGCTCATAACTTTATTTTTTTCTGTTGACTGGTGGAACGAAAGAAGAAACTAAAAGAGAGGTGATGGTGGAGGCAGACGGTGAGAGCAGATCCTCATGGGGTAAAGGCTGGAGTTCAGATCCCTGCTCAAAAATCAGCCTGATGTGGGAGTGGTGGACACAGACCTGGGGGGAGCATGGACAGGTCCCAGGTTGTCCCCCAACGAGGCCATGCCCAGCCTGCACGTGTAGGTCAAGCCATGGGGCTGAGGGAGCTTAGGTGCCACCTGGACATAGGTACCCTTTGGAGGAGCCAGAACAGCCAAAGCATCACCCTACCATGTGTGTGATGGTCACCAGCCTCGTAACCAGTGCTGTGGAGGGGGTGTTAATGGGTGGAGGTGACAAATGAAACTAACTTCAGCCTGTCGCCCTGTAAATCACGGTGGATACAACCTGAACCTGTCTTCTGCTGGCTGACAGCTGGCCCCTTCAACCGATTGGTATGGTGGAGGACAATCTTCATCCTCCTGCATTTGGGGAACGATGCTCAAGCCCTCTGGTGACGTGAAAGCCAGAGCAGCATCTTCCATGGCAAATAAACTTCTCCAGCACTCCCAGACTAATGGGGCAGCTTTTCTGCCCGTTTTCCCACCGCCGAGAAGAAATTGCAGAACGTATCAGTTCCCTCCAGCCCTTTCCATGACCATCACTTCAATAAAAAACAGGCTAAAAAGAAGAAGAATGAAAAAAAAAAATTCACCTGTCTCTGAGTTTCCCCATTTAAATTGCTCCAGCCATTCACGAGCTCAATGTTTCATGCTGTCCAAACCTCCGGATTACCCAGCCCAGCTCTTTAAATGCACAGGAGAAAAAAAAAAAAAAAGAGATTAAGCTGGTCCTTCATCTCCTCTCCTGATGATGCCTGCTTTCAGCCCTGGCTGTCAGCAGTCCCCTCCTACCATCAGAGGAATCAAAGGTGAAACTGGCTCCGACATGACAAATAACAAAAGCGCCGGCTCCTCGCTCCGGAGCCGTGAGTCATTAGGAAGTTCCAGCCTCTCTCCCAGTTGTGTGTTAATGAGCGATGGGGAGAGCTGGGGATGGATTTTTGTGTTTGAGAGCCAGCTCGGGAGATGAAACCTGCCGTTTAGCAGCTTCACAGGAAAACTGCTCCTCTCCCAGGCTCCAAAAAAACCTCATTGAAACCGGCATGTGCAGCCTGGTCCGAAGGATGGAGGAGGAGGAGGAAGAGGAGGGCTGGGGATGGATGGTTCCTGCAGAGCCATGTTTCCTTGGAGGCATTTCGTAGGTGGGGTGTGAATCTTAAGTGCAAGATGACTTGGAGATGAATGCCAAGGCAAATGGACAAGGCAGGCTGGGTGTTTAAGACGGACTTAACCAGAAGCTCCTCAACGGTCTGGAGATCCTGGACCCACCTCAGACAAGGGGAGGCACTCTTGATCGGGGGGTGGAGCGATTGGACGAGGGGGAACAGTTTTAAGGTGAAAGAGGGGAGATTGAGATGAGATGTGAGGAAGAAATGTTTTCCTGTGCGGGGGGTGAGGCAGTGGCCCAGGGTGCCCAGAGAAGCTGTGGATGCCCCATCCCTGGAGGGGTTCAAGGCCAGGCTGGATGAGGCTTTGGGCAACCTGGGCTGGTGGGAGGTGTCCCTGCCCATGGCAGGGGGTGGCACTGGATGGGCTTTAAGGTCCTTTCCAACCCAAACTATTCTGTGATTCTATGATAAGGGATCTCCTTTTCTTCCCTTCGCTTGTAACACCAGGGGCGAAATGGTGACAGATGGGACAGAGAGGCAATGTCTACACCTGTAAAACTGCCTTCAGCCTCTTGGTCTCCCTCTTCCCCACACACGTCTGGGTATGGGAGACGCAACCCATCCCCATACAGACTCTTAGCTATTTCAGAAGATGGGATATGGAGCCAGAAGACCA
The DNA here is from genome assembly GCA_011057875.1 of Pterocles orientalis. Taxonomy (NCBI): domain Eukaryota; kingdom Metazoa; phylum Chordata; class Aves; order Pterocliformes; family Pteroclidae; genus Pterocles; species Pterocles orientalis. The sequence continues at coordinate 414,909 of WKFP01014827.1, read as the reverse complement.
CCTTGGACCCCAAATAAAGCCCTTCCCATGAAAGTTTTCCCAGCACCAGTGTTCTCCTACCTAAACCATGAGCAAACGAGCATCTTCCTTTGGGGGACAGTAAGCAGCTTCACTGTAAAACACTTTGCTTATGTTAATGACTATTTTGCCGAGGCGCAGACACGCAGGGACCCCCATCCCTGCCACGCTAGTCGGCGAAAGCACAATTATATGCCAAGAGGTCTGGGCTCTGCAAAGCCTCTTGGGAGCTGGCAGGCTATCATGTAGGCATATAGTAAGCCCTGGGAGACTACTTACGCAACGCCACACCACGATGGAGCGGCACGGGAAGGCACATGGAGAAGGAAGTACAGTAAAAAAAAAAAAAATCCTTCCTTGCCCCATCCTCTATCATCCCAAATCAGCGAGAGGCTGCCTGCGCCTGGGGGGCTACGTCCAAGACAATCACGGCTGACAGTGCCTTTGAGGGATGCTGTCAAAGAGTTTCAGGCTCACCGTTGGGTAACGGAAAGATTTTGTGACCGACTTCATGGGAACGAGTCCCTTGGCAGACATGCTGGCAGCACAACCTGCAGCCAACGTGGCTTAACCCCTGGATCCCCCAGCCCAGCACCGCTGCAGGATGGTACCACCATCCTGGAAGGTGAGAGTTGGGTCACAGAGGCAGTAGGAGAGGTTGGGTGAGGACTTAGGCAAGGATGAGGTCTACGTGGAAAGCTCTGAGCAGGTGGATGGTGGCAATGCTGTGGTGTAGCCAGCCCTGGTGGGATGGAGTGATGACCTTGGTTTATCCTTCTTGGTCCATGTTTTGTTTTGTTTTGTTTTGTTTTCTGGCAGTTTGGGTACTGCTTGACATGAGGTGGTTTCGGGGTTTGTGGTGAGCGGATGTGCGGTGCACGGTCAGGGCATCAGGTTATTTGTGTCGCCCACATCAGATGGCTGATGTCAACCAGGCTTCCTCTGCGGCCGAGGGAGAGCAAGGGGTGACGGTGGAGGGTGACTCATCTCATGAAACCAGCCTCCTGTTCTGAGTCATCCTCCCGAGAAACTATTCTTTCAGATGGACACAAAACTCCTGGGCAGCGGAGCAGCAACGGCTGTCAGCGCTTCCGACGGCTGCAGGGGATGGAGCTCCTTCCAGGTGGCACTCAGGGACCCACCACCCACATGTCCATCCACACAGTGCCCTTTATAGTCAACAGAAAGAAAAAGTTGGGTTTTTTTAACAGTGAGAGCCATCTGATGTGTTTCGGACCCTGCTTTAGGCTGAGATGAATCATGATTTTAATTATAAATTATAGACTGCGTTTGGAAGCATCTCCATCGCCAAACTACCAAGTCAGGTGAGATAAATCCCATCGAGAAGTGGTCCAGCTGTTATTTATCTACATGTTCACCCAGTTCCACATTCTGACACCACACTGCTGCCCCATTTTCATCTTTCCTGGGATTTTGCCCCCAAGTCTGTTTATGTAATGACTCTGGAATGAATTTAAAGTGTTTCAATTTTTTTTTTTTAAATTTATGAGCATCACACAGGACTGTGTATCTCAAGAAAAAAAATATAATGAATAAATAAACCACATACACATATGCATACCCTTATACGTACCCTTAAACATAGATAAAGGTTCATATACATGTACAAGCTCACATTGGTGGGAGGTGTCCCTGCCCATGGCAGGGGGTTGGAACTCAATGACCTTTAAGGTCCCTTCCAACCCAAACCATTCTGTGATTCTACGAAATAGAGGAATAAAAAACTGATTTACGACCTATACATTTATCTGAATAAATAAACAATATGAGTGTCTATGTAACATATATATGACCATATACGTCACGTCTATGAACAATCTCCGGCTGGTGGAGTAGGTCAAACCAGGAATTCCTCTCTGATGTAAGCATGGGAAATCAGCTTTGAGGTCCAGCTGGAATTAATAAACTAATCTTTTGCAGATTTTGTGTAAAATACATTTGGAATGATTTGGGAAAGCTCTTCTTAGAAAACTAGGAAATGCCACTTGCCGATATTTTTTTTTTCTTGGTTGTATTTCACTTCTGAAGCTTCACGTTCAGTGTGTGCCATCTGTAGTGCTGGGTGGGGTGACCCATCACCGCGTAAGGTATTATCATGGCAAAACACTATTTCAAAATTAAATAAAATTAAATGAAATTAGATTAAATAAATAAAATAAAATTAAATAAAGTGGAATGAAATAAATAGAATAAAATAAGGGCAGCTGTAACTTAATAAAGATTGAATCATTGTCTTTGGAAAGGCGAAGGGCTTCTCACTGGTGATCCAAGGAAGCAGCCTGGCCTTGGTACCCCTCGTTGCAGCTAAAGATAAGGAGAAGCGTTGCTTTGTTGGGTTCCTGCTCCACGTGGAGGCATCAGGAGTCTTTGGCTTCCCCAGAGCCACCGTAGCAATGATCAGATCCCCGCTCCTGGCTGCTCGGGAGGGATGGAGGAGCCTCTCCTGCTGTGGCTGTGCCACGGGACCAGCACTCATCCCCGTCCCATGCCTGCATCCCCTTCACTACACATCCCATCTCCCAGCCTTTATTCTGGGAGGTGTGACTTTACGTTTGATCTACAAACGAGCGCGGAAATGACTCATCTGATCATATACACACACACAAGCATCCCAGCCCAATCTATATAAACAAATCTCCTTCATATTAATTCATGAATCAAATCTAAGCTCTGACGTGGATCTGGCAAACTCGGTTGTTGCAGAGACGTTCCCCTCCTGCCGCCCCTGTCCTGGGGTTTAGTTCAACTTCTGATAAACTCAAGGGTAGGTGGCCAGAGGGGACAATTTACTAATGCCTTGATGAGCCAGGGCAAAGAGGAGCAGGTCTCCACCATGGCGAAGGATGGACAAGCCAAGGGATGATGCAGTGAGAAGAGGTGAACATCTCGCTGTAGAGGGAAGAGAAACAGGCAGGACACAGCCCTTTGCCTCTCCTGGAGAATCACTAAGGCAAGCAATAGTAACTGAAGAGCAACTTGCAAGCTGGGCACCTTCTCCCCTGCTAAAAGCTTTGCCTATAGTGCTGAAGGAGTGGCTAGGGACAAAAAAAATAAATATATTAAAAATATCTGCTCTGACAAGCGTGAAGCTGGAGAGCAGAGAGGGAAGGGAGGAGATAAGGTGGGTAGGAATCATAAATCAAAATGCTTTGCTGCTTCTAATTAAATCCATCAGCCTGTTTGTAAGACAACCACGTCAGATCAATGGGAAGAGATGGGGGCAAGAAGTTGCCACCACCGGATGGCCGCAGTCGCCAACCACTCCCTCCATAAAGATGAGCCTCATGCAGGAATATGGTGTCTTTACGCTGTTTTTTCAGCCTCAGAAAAACCTTTAACCATTTGTGTCAGGCACAGGAAGCCGGAGAGGCAGAGCTAGGCAGAGCGGAGAGGGGGAAAAGCATCGCAGGATGTGCAGGGAGGGCTGGAAACCTTCTCACCGCTCCGTGTCCTCTCCAGCCGGACGGCTGCCATGTGCTCCTGCCAGCCCTGCAGCCACCCGCGCAGCCCAGGAATGGGCCAGCAGAGCAAAACCAGCTCAAAGGGAGGACTGAGAAAGGAAAAAAGGGAAAGCAGAAATCACGCGACTGCGTCAGGATGCTGCGAGCTGGGTGTCTGTGGTCCCCCCCAACTCGTCTCCAAAAGGATGTAGCAGGGCGAGAAAAGGCTCAGAGAAGGGTGATGAAGGTGGTCGGAAGGATGGAGCAGTTTTTACAGGAAAAACTGTCATACAGACCGAGACTCTTCAGTCCAGAAAAGAGACAGCTGACGTGATATACGATAAAAACACAAGTGTCCTGCATGGAAAGATTTTCCTAGCAAGAGCTGGGAGCATGACATGAAAGGTGACAGCTCAAGCCTCGCAAAAGGAAGGCTCTTTTTTTTTTTTCTCTACATGATGCAGTTAAACTGGGCAACTCCTCATGCTGCCAAGCATTTAGAAAAAAAATAATTGACAAATTCAGCCACGGAGGAAAATTCTGTTTCAACTGACAGAACCAGATCTAGCTCAGGAAGGCCCTTCAGGAGCATCCTGGGATGCAGCACTGAGTGCTTGCCTTGTTCTTACACCATCCTGCTGCTGCTCAACCTGACGGACTTCAAAGCCCAGTGCAACTGTTATCTTCTTCAATGCCAAGCCTGGCTCTTTTCAAGTTTCTCAGCAAATTCCACCCAAAAACGAAGTTAGTATCTGCTGAGCCTGCTGCTTGTGACTGCAACAAAGGTACCCGAGACGCTGAAATCCTGGGCAGCGATGGCTTTGCCCTGCCTTTTCCAGCTGAATCATAAAATCACAGAATGGTTTGGGTTGGAAGGGACCTTAAAGATCATCTAGTCCCACCCCCTGCCATGGGCAGGGACACCTCCCACTAGCCCAGGTTGCTCAAAGCCTCATCCAGCCTGGCCTGGAACCCCTCCAGGGATGGGGCATCCACAGCTTCTCTGGGCACCCTGGGCCACTGCCTCACCCCCCGCACAGGAAAACATTTCTTCCTCACATCTCACCTCCATCTCCCCTCTTTCATCTCAAAGCCGTTCCCCCTCATCCTATCACTGCACTCTCTGATCAGGAGTTCCTCCCCATCCTGAAGCCCCAGAGCTGGCCCGGGAGAAGCTGTGCGGGCTGAACCGGGATTTGTCCCCATCTCATCTCCTGCTTGCAAACGTCATCACACGCTCATGTCACATTGGGGCCACATGATGGGAAGAAGGTGGTTGGGGGCATCAAAGCCATCAACTACGGTGTCCTCAGGAGGGAGCACTGCAGCTGGTCCAGGATCTTATAAACAACCTACAAGTCTTTCCACTTCCATCACCTTCGCTCCCCGCCTTGCACACTGGCTACTGAATGGATTCGGGGGTCTTTATGGAAGGCTAATGTTTTTCTAACGATCGCATTGATTCCAAGTTGAAATCTGCTGACCTGCTGGACAGAAAGGAGGAGGAGGTAAAAGAGCAAGCTCAGGAGAAACAGGCTGAGGTTACAACTGCTCTTCGGTCGCCAGACAAAATAAACACTGTGAAATTTCCACAGGTTGGTCGAAGTGCTGCGTTACTGCTAAACACTGCTGTGAAGCGGGCAAAGTGAAAGCGACAACTAAATACTTAATAAATGACTGTTTTTTTGGTTTTTTCTATTTTTTTTTTTTTTTCAGGGATGCACACAGTGGGAGGTGATGCTACAGGACAGTAACGAGCTTCTGAAGTGATGCTCTTAGCGCCTGGGGTGGGGAATTTCACTTGAGAACATCATCAGATCCCTACCATGGGTTTTGCCTTTCCGAAAGCTATCCAGAATTGACTTCTCCATGCAAACAATGGAAAAAAAAACCCCCACGGTCCCTGTTGGTGATCTGTTCCCATTCCTACCTACCCACGCTGTTCAAAGAGGTGAAACTTGTTTCAAGTCGGAATTTGACTGACATCATTTTCCAAACACAGGAGCCCACCAGGCGATTTTATCTCCGACAGCAGATATCGCCTTTCTGAGTGTGAGGAACGAATGGTGCCCATTCAAGAAGTGGTTGAGCTTTTAGAAATCAAAGGTTCACCCACTGAGGCTGTTCTGACTCGGGAGACAGGAGCCATGGGAACCGTTGTTAGCGTTTCACAGTAGAGTGGGTTGATATTTTTTAATCAACATTTGCATGCTTTAACTTCTCTTTTTATTTTTTTTCTGTCTCCTTTCTCCTCGTATTTTCAGAGGACAAAAGGAAAGGAGAAAAAAAAGAGAACTTTTTAATTAAACTTTTGGAGAAAAGTACAAAGCTGTTCTTTATGTTGCAAGAGATAAATCCCTGCAAACACTCCGAAGAGCCCTGCCCATCCTATCATCTTTGGTGAGTTGTGTCAGTGCCATCACACCTCAGAAGTGACTTGGGGTCCACGTTTGGCTCCAGGAGGCCACCAGGTGAACTTAGTTGTCACTGCTTGCTTATCAGACTAAGGAACCAAGCCAACGCAACGTGATTCTGGACATACATTCTGGTGCTTAGGGACATGGTTTAGTGAGTTGGGTGGTGTTGGGTTGGACTTGATGATCCTTGAGGTCTTTTCCAACCTTAATGATCCTACGATTCTATGATTCTATGATATCTTGTGTACCAATGGCAACCCACAAGCGTGCCACCACCGTCGTATCCTGATGAGCCATGAAGGTGTGCAACAGACGCTGTGTTTGGGCACAAGAGCTCCTGGACAGATTACATCTGTGTTTAGTAAATCAAGGTCTTAAGCTTGGCACTTTTTTCATCTGAACTTCTTTAGATGGTTCTTGCTATGGTTTTTGCCCACTCTTTTACAAATTTTTGGCAAGCTTCAGGAATTAATTTGGGCAAGGGCAGCAGTCCTGAGATGTCCACTCTGTTTTGGAGGGTAAGAGAGGTTAATAAAACAGATGTGGCCAAAAGGCTCTGTTTTCTTTATTAAGTATACATGCATCCAGAACTTCCTGATCTGCAATTCAGCGTGGCTGGCTTCCTCCTAGGAAATATCTTCTGACAGTGACTGGTAGAAATTTGGACTAAGAGGAACCGGGAATGGGATACAACTCTCGGTTACTAAAACTACTCAAGGTTTTGGGGTCTGATCCACATTTCTCAAAGGAAAATTCAACTTTTCAGAAGAGAAAGCTTAAAACCCCACAGGATTACAGGAATGTCGTGATGTTTTTCCCTAGGAGCTGCGATTCAGATACTCCTTATTTCCAGTCTCCATAGGATAAGGTTTCTGGGCAGACTCGCATTTCCAAGATGTACCAGCCTTCTTCTCTGCGGATGTGACACTACTGAGATAAAATCTAGTGTCCTTTGATGAAGAAGACATGGAGACACCCACCATGTGCTTCTGCTCCTGGGCCACCCAGACTCTGTCAGGAACTGTCTCTGTCACCGTGCCTCCAGGACCAACCACCAGGATTGTCATTTTGGAGCTGACTGAAACCCTCATGGGTAAAATGCTGGCCTTGATGCGGCTCTTGGTGCAAGCAGATGGAACGAGACCTTGAGATAGCTTTGAGGATGTCACCTAGCCGCTTGCTGCTGGTCCAGGAGGGCACAGGGCGCCCATAGGTCCCATATCCCAGCTGCCATCCCCACGTGGGTGTCTCTGGGTATCTCAAGTGATGCTAGGCACCTGTATTTAGGCAAAATGTTGAAGCTGAAAAGCAGTAAGTGATGAATAATGCAACAAAAGGAACTGAACCTTAGGTGACTAAAATACAAAGTGGAGTTAGTTGCCCCAGGTGCTTTCCATAATCAACAGAGAGAAATGCATTTGTGCTACTTTAGAGACATGTTTCCCTCCATTCACTGGAAAGGGGGTTGAGGTAACAGCTCAGAAATAAGTGTCTACATTGTGGAGGTTTTCTTCTGGTTGGATGACTCCCACTATTTATATCATCTTGTTTTTCCCAAAGGTTGATGGCCCTCTGCTCTGTTCATGCTGTTTATCCAAGCATCCCAGTTCCTGTATGTTGTAGCCACCACTGCCTAGATATCAAAACCACAGAATCACAGAATGGTTTGGGTTGGAAGGGGCCTTCACGATCACCGAGTTCCAACCCCCTGCCATGGGCAGGGACACCTTCCACTAGACCAGGTTGCCCTGTTTTGTTTTTAACATTCAAAAAAATTAAGCCTTATTCTTGCCCACAGTGGAAGGGATGGGTTACTACACCAGACGAGAAGGCACCAGCTTGTAATAAGACTTTACTCTGCACCATACCTCCCTCTACAGCATCACTGTGGAGCTCCTACTGGTTCTGCTCTGCTGTCAGGGATGGACCGGCTTCATGTGGACTAACACTACCCCAAGAACTGAGATGGAGAGCTGTGAAGACCTCAAAGAGAAGATTTCTCAATTTCAGGAGAAAACAAAAGGGGGGGGGGGAAAAAAAAGCCCTCCGCTCTAGACTGCCAGTAGACTAATGACAAAGGCTTTCTCAAACCTTCCTCCGTTGTTGGCTCATTAAACACCAGTGAACACAATGAAGTGACAAAACACTTCTTCACTGGTGCTAACGAGGGTCTCATCATGCTTCCATGGACTTCGGAGCAGCACTTTGGTCATTAAACCCAATTCTCCCGAGCAGTTTGGTAGCCTAGACAGCAGTCAGTCCAGCTAATGGGCAAGACAGGGAGGGATGCTCCCCCACCACACCACAGCAAGGAAGGTCCTTGGTCTAAGGGTTCCCATCCTGTCCTGCTCCCCCTCGCACAGGAGCATTTGCCTGTCGGATTAATCACAGTCAATGCGGCTTGTCACCATGCATAAGGTGAGCTGTGATAAGCCCAGCACCCGATAAAGCTGTCTTCAACACTTGACAGCTGGTGTAATTTCCCAGACTGTCGGCAGCGAAGGAACAGGAATATGAAGACATTTAATGGGACTCTTGCAAAGTATTTCTTGGGCTTGCTGATCCCGCCAGCAGTGGGGGGGGAAGCAGGCAGGTGAAAACCAGGATCAGTAACAGGGTGCAGTCTGAAGTACCCAGAAAATCTTCCCGTCTGTCTTTGCTCAGATACCGGCTTTGAATCATAGAATCCCAGAATGGTTTGGGTTGGAAAGGACCTTCAAGATCATCGAGTCCCACCTCCCACTAGCCCAGATTGCTCAAAGCCCTTGAACCCCTCCAGGGATGGGGCATCCACAGCTTCTCTGGGCAACCATCTGTGTGAAGCAGGACCACACCCAGCACCTGATCAGGTCATCCGTGGTGCGGGCTAGCCAGGTCTTGACAACCTCCAAGGATGGAGGTACCATCCTGGGTACCGCTTCCAGTGCTGCACAGTCTGCCGTGAAAAAGCTTTTCCCGACTGTCAGCCTGAACCTCCCAATATCTTGGAGGAACAACAATTCACGGAAAAATGTCTAGAGCCAAGGGAAGTGATGTATGAACCTGGGCAATAGTTTTGCATTAGGAACAAAAAAGCATCAAAGAAG
>WKFP01014827.1:379769-403209 GCA_011057875.1 Pterocles orientalis | reverse complement strand
TGTTTTTCCCAAAGGTTGATGGCCCTCTGCTCTGTTCATGCTGTTTATCCAAGCATCCCAGTTCCTGTATGTTGTAGCCACCACTGCCTAGATATCAAAACCACAGAATCACAGAATGGTTTGGGTGGGAAGGGACCTTCACGATCATCGAGTTCCAACCCCCTGCCATGGGCAGGGACACCTTCCACTAGACCAGGTTGCCCTGAGTTGCTTTTTTTTTTTTTAACATCCAGAAAAATTAAGCCTTATTCTTGCCCACAGTGGAAGGGATGGGTTACTACACCAGACGAGAAGGCACCAGCTTGTGATAAGACTTTACTCTGCACCATACCTCCCTCTACAGCATCACTGTGGAGCTCCTACTGGTTCTGCTCTGCTGTCAGGGATGGACCGGCTTCATGTGGACTAACACTACCCCAAGAACTGAGATGGAGAGCTGTGAAGACCTCAAAGAGAAGATTTCTCAATTTCAGGAGAAAACAAAAGGGGGGGAAAAAAAAAAGCCCTCCGCTCTAGACTGCCAGTAGACTAATGACAAAGGCTTTCTCAAACCTTCCTCTGTTGTTGGCTCATTAAACACCAGTGAACACAATGAAGTGACAAAACACTTCTTCACTGGTGCTAACGAGGGTCTCATCATGCTTCCATGGACTTTGGAGCAGCACTTTGGTCATTAAACCCAATTCTCCCGAGCAGTTTGGTAGCCTAGACAGCAGCCAGTCCAGCTAATGGGCAAGACAGGGAGGGATGCTCCCCCACCACACCACAGCAAGGAAGGTCCTTGGTCTAAGGGTTCCCATCCTGTCCTGCTCCCCCTTGCACAGGAGCATTTGCCTGTCGGATTAATCAGAGTCAATGCGGCTTGTCACCATGCATAAGGTGAGCTGTGATAAGCCCAGCACCCGATAAAGCTGTCTTCAACACTTGACAGCTGGTGTAATTTCCCAGACTGTCGGCAGCGAAGAACAGGAATATGAAGACATTTAATGGGACTCTTGCAAAGTATTTCTTGGGCTTGCTGATCCCGCCAGCAGTGGGGGGAAAGCAGGCAGGTGAAAACCAGGATCAGTAACAGGGTGCAGTCTGAAGTACCCAGAAAATCTTCCCGTCTGTCTTTGCTCAGATACCGGCTTTGAATCATAGAATCACAGGATGGTTTGGGTTGGAAAGGACCTTCAAGATCATCGAGTCCCACCTCCCACTAGCCCAGGTTGCTCAAAGCCCTTGAACCCCTCCAGGGATGGGGCATCCACAGTTTCTCTGGGCAACCATCTGTGTGAAGCAGGACTGCACCCAGCACCTGATCAGGTCAGCCGTGGTGTGGGCTAGCCAGGTCTTGACAACCTCCAAGGATGGAGGTACCATCCTGGGTACCGCTTCCAGTGCTGCACAGTCTGCCGTGAAAAAGCTTTTCCCAATTGTCAGCCTGAACCTCCCAATATCTTGGAGGAACAACAATTCACGGAAAAATGTCTAGAGCCAAGGGAAGTGATGTATGAACCTGGGCAATAGTTTTGCATTAGGAACAAAAAAGCATCAAAGAAGAGCAGCAAACTGTAAGAATTCAAGTCTGACATTTTAAAAATCAAGTGTTTCAATCTCCCATGTCAACAGTCAGCTCAAAATAAAATGGAAAAAAATCCTGAAACAAAGGAATATTTATTTTTTTAATATCCAAAAGCAGAGGGTGAGCTGCATTGGGAAGGGGACGGTCCGTCTGTCGAACGTGGAGAGGGCAGAAGCACTTAAAATCAGGTTGTAAAATCACGGGTACGTCCTCCTTCATTCCATTTTCCTTCTGAATTTCCACCCCAGCTTGAATCCACCCAGCACCCTTAAATGATATGTGGGTGTACCTCGAACCACGCTGCATCTCAGCAGACCCCTCCCCTGCAAACCATGAGTTCGAGACCACACCAGGCATTATGTCATCCTGCGAGGAGGAGCTGGGCAATCCTGCAACGACTTATTTCCTCAATCCCTCCTCTAACAGCACTGCTGAAGAACTGGGGAAAAAAAAAAAATTTAAAAAAAAGAAGCCTGGCCACAGGGGAAGGCTATTACAAGAGGAGATCCCACGCCAGGATCTCCTGAGCAGCATCCCAAAATTAAAAGTGCTGCGGTGGAGGCTTGAGAGCAGTTAAACCGCCTCCCTGGCTGCTGTTCACCTGCCGTGTGTAAAAACCAGCTCGCTCTCGCTTGCAGGAAAACCCGTCCGTGTGCTGCAAAAAGGTGATGTCATCCTTTCCCTGCTCCTGAAATCCAGCTCCTCGCCCAACGGGGCTCAGGGCTGCTGTTATTAACAGTCCCTTTTGACACATCCTCTGCTCTGACAATTTTTTTTATTTTATTTATTTTATTTTCCACTCCACTTTTTTTTTTTTTTTTTTTTTTTTTTTTTTTTCTGTGACCAGGCTCCTGAGAATCAGGTTGATTAAATTTCTATGCCTAGCAGCTTCCCTGGAGTCCACATAATTTATGTAAATACGAGAGATAAGAAACGAGGGGGAATCACAAGAAAAATGGAGCATTAAGCCGCCAAGATCCATTAAATTCTCCATCACCCTTTTCAGAATCTCAATGTTCAGCCGCACCGCCCCCGTGTTTTCCCCCTACCACAGCAGCGTGGATCAAATTAACACTCACCGGGCTGAGGAAATCCACGGGATCAGCCTTGCCTCCCGCCTAACGCTTGGGTTTAGCCTTGCCTGCCATGAATCAGCGCGCACAAAACCAGCCCTGTTCGAAAAACAGAGCTGGAGCTCCCTCCTGGCAGAAGTGACCCAGGGGACACCCCAAGGTACAGAGGTTTTAGCAGGTAGAGCAAGATGAGCAGGGCTTCTTCATTTTGGGATATCTGGACGACCCTCTGCACTCCTTTGGAGTGTATCCACGCTGGCGGCTAACGCAGGGTTAGTTTGAGCCCCGTGGCATGACCAGACTGAGCAACCCCTGAAGCTGGCCCAAACCCAACTCTTCAACTCCAAACCCTGCAGAACTATGCCTGGAAGGAGAGGGAATGAATTTATTTTCTAGGAAGAAATTTTTCACTATGAGGGTGGTGAGGCAGTGGCCCAGGTTGCCCAGAGAAGCTGTGGATGCCCCATCCCTGGAGGGGTTCAAGGCCAGGCTGGATGAGGCTTTGGGCAACCTGGGCTGGTGAGAGGTGTCCCTGCCCATGGCAGGGGGTGGCACTGGATGATCTTGAAGGTCCCTTCCAACCCAAACCATTCTGTGATTCTATGATTCTATGATGCTATGAATAAATTCATCAACCTGTTGCCCTCCTTCATGCAGGCTCTGCCCTTCCTAAGCCCTTCCTAAGCACCTGGCTGAGTTTAAACCCCTTCTCCATCCCATTCAGTTCTGTAGGAAGGGTTTCACAGCCAGCAAACATCTCCATGAAATGGCACCAAGACATCAGTGCTACACCTCAGTGGTCTGCCTAGTTAAACCATCCCTAGCACCGTTTTGGTCCACAGCTGCAAGCAATGACCCAAAATGATTCCTGAGGTTGGTTTGGGTGGTGGGTTGGGTGGGGGTCAGCTCCCTGTCAGAAGACGGGGTGGAACAGGAGATACAATAGAAGGGCATGGCCAGATTGCACCAAGTGGCTTCAGGGCTGGAAAACACATCTGGAAATCACAGAATCATAGGATGGTTTGGGTTGGAAGAGATCTTAAAGACCATCAAGTTCCAACCCCCTGCCGTTCCTAAGGTGCACAACCTCTCCGTAAGCACCATCTACGTTTGCACACACACACATTGACCACCACTGCTAGCTCCCAAGCTGAGCCTGGCTTATGGATGAGATCCCCCATGGTCACAACGTCTACAATCAACAGCGGTGCTCGAAGGGGACCTGCTTTCCTAAACGGCATCTGAGACAACTTCTGACAGCACCCGGAGCCTCGGGGCTGGCTGTGCTCTCTGGAAGTCACTCAGACCCAGAAACTTCCTCTTACACACAACCTCCTGCTTCCCTGGGATTTCCAGTCCTGCACAGAACATACAGTTAACCCCAACTCTTCTGAAATATGTATCTTTCCCCCTCCGAACAGACATCTTTACTAATAGTACCGCAGACGCTTTAAGTTTCAAGCGCATGAGTGGCACTTGAACGGCTTTTCCTAACAAGTGGAAGGATAGAAACATCTCTTTAATGGAAGCAAAGACTCTCCAACAACAGGATGATTTTAGGATGCTGGAGCTTGAGGAAAAAACATTGCAAATCCTGAGCGGTGATGACATCCTAAGAGCAGAAGTCATCGGCTCTCTCTCAGCCCTGTCCCTAACCTGGATGCAGCAGCATCACCTCGGGCATTTCTGCTCCCAGTGTGAACGCTGCAGAGTCAATCCTCCGTGCCTGTGCCCAGGGCACAATTAACGACTTCAATGATCAAATATCAGCTTATAGATCTTTCAATAGTCATCCAGGATCAAGACCTAATTAAGATGACAAATGAGTTAATCATGTGTGATGAAGTCTTCTAAGAAAATTACACCCAAGACTTACATTCTGGCTGAGCTGCAGATACTTCTGACAAAGCCCCAAGGCAGAGACTAAAATAACGAAGATTAGACAGAGTGATGGGTATAAAAAAAAAAAACCCAAACTGCCTAGGTTTCCAAAAAAAAAAAAAGGCTACCTATAATCTGCACCTTGGAACGCTAGATTATTTGAGACAAATCTGATTTGACAGATTCCCTTGAAATATCTCATGATTTTGGAAATCACTTTGCCCCAGCACCCAGTGACCAGCAATCCAAAGAGACCTACTGGCTCTCTCCCTTTGCCCGAGCAAAGAATCTAGTTTTCAGCTGTGGGCAAATGAAATACACTACCGAGACCGCCCTTGATCACAACCGAAAAAGGCCAAGGAGAAGCGACAAAATGTTTGAACTTCCACACCAACAATGGAAACAACGCAGTCTAAAGCGCCCTGTAAATAATACGAGTGCCTGACATTTATCAGGGTTTGAAAGGTCTGTTCCTTGGCTTCATCCCGTCCCATGGATGCATCATTTGCTGTGCTATCATGCTAAAAATGACTACGGTCATTAGGAACAATTTATGCTTAGGAAAATAATTACGGTCATTAATGGGGCTGAAAGCAGACGCCATTAGGAAGCAGGAGCGGAGTTGTGACAGCCGACCGTGCATGCGATGTGATTGACGTACACGGCAATTATGGTGTTCACATGATTAGGCATCCCCACTAACTCAAGTTAAGGCTCAGAAGGGAGCCAATAAGTGATACGCCCAAGGGATGTCTGAGAAAGGCCAACGGGATCACAGCAAGACATGCCACAGCGGCATCTTGGAGAGCATGGGTGGTAGCCACCAACAGTCCCTGTTGACCATGATGGTGGAGAAAGCATGCCTGCAATTTAAATCTACTAAAAATATGCAGTCAGTGATGTCAATGACTTGTAAATAAAGTCATGTCTGGCTATTGGACCATAAATTAACAGAAAAACAATGTCTGCAAAGAAATGTCTGAGCCAGTGGATGAACTTTGGGCTAGCTGATGGCACAGGCAGGACTAAGCACAAGTAGCTGCAGAGAAGTGATGGTGTAGCCTCCTGTGCAGCTGATTCAGTGGAAAAAAAGTAGTGAAATGAAATCTATAAGCATCCGATCAGGATCGAATTTTCAGGGCAGGTCACACGCAGTTTTCTTAGAATCACTGAATGGTTTCGGTTGGAAGGGACCTTAAAGACCATCGAGTTCCAAACCCACTGCCATGGACAGGGACACCTCCCACAGCTTTGCTCCATGGAGGACAGCAGTGATGTCCCATCACGCAAAACCCCAAAGTCTCATACGTCAGCTCAAACTTTCCTCTCCAACGGTGTTGCTTGTGAGTATCTGGTCTTGCATTGACTTCCAGGCTGAATTTTGCTGATCCGCAGCTAGGATCTTGCTGTGATTTAACCTGATAAATTAAGGAGCCTTTTAGGACAGGGGATGCCCCTGGCATTTATTTAGTGAGACAGATTAAATCAATCCATAGCATTATGTGCAAATCCGTGACTGAAGGCCAGGAGTGCAACCCAAAAGCCTGACGGGGAAATTTTTCCGGTCCTGCTTGCCTTGGGATTCCCCCTTGTGAGAGGTAAGGTGTCACCAGAGCAAGAAAAGCACACAAACAAGGGGGTGACCGGGAAATAATGGGTTAAACCATCACAAAAGATACAGTTCTGTCAAACTTCCCAGTTGGTTGAATTAAGCAAAGCACAAAATGCATGTTTGTAAACTGAGGATGCACAGGACAGACATGGACCTGTTGGAAAGGGTCCAGAGGAGCCATGGAGATGGTCCAAGGCTGGAGCAGCTTCCGTGCGAGGACAGGCTGAGAGAGTTGGGGGTGTGCAGCCTGGAGAAGAGAAGGCTCTGGGGAGACCTTCCAGTGCTGAAAGGGGGCTACAGGAGAGATGGGGGGGGTCCTGGATCAGGGGGTGCAGGGACAGGACGAGGGGGAACGGTTTGAAGCTGAAAGAGGGAAAATTGAGATGAGATGTGAGGAAGAAATTTTTTCCTGCAAGGGTGGCAAGGCAGTGGCCCAGGTTGCCCAGAAAAGCTGTGGATGCTCCATCCCTGGAGGGGTTCAAGGCCAGGCTGGATGAGGCTTTGGGCTACCTGGGCTAGTGGGAGGTGTCCCTGCCCATGGCAGGGGGTGGGACTGGATGATCTTTAAGGTCCCTTCCAACCCAAACTATTCTGTGATTCCATGGTTGTGTCCCAAGGCATCCCTTGGGTGGGAAGATGTAGTAATGGCCAGCAACGTTGAGGTGCCACCATCAGTAAGTCCCTAAGTGTCAGGAGGATAAATACATTAAAGACACAAAGTGCTCATCTGTTAGCAAAATAAATGTGGTGGTGCTTTGGATCGCAAGGCTGACCAGACAGTAGGGGAATTCCCACAGCTGTAGCATCATGTCAAGCAGGACACAAAGGTTAAGCGGGTGCTCAGGCTTTGGTGCTGCCTCCCAGGCTTCAGCATTTCTACAAACAGTTCATTTAACAAACAGTCTAATAAACAGGTTGGTTAGTTTTGCAAACACGGAGTCCCTCCATAGTGTAATCCAGCAGGTGGTACACGGAACACGGTGGCAGGAGGCAGCATCACCAGACTTGCAGCTCGGCGAAGATTAATTAACAAACAACCCAGCATCCAATAAGTGAATCTGAGCAGGCAGCATGGAGAGATTAAGGCAGCCAGGAGCCCAAGCTTGCTAGGGAGAAGAGCCCCCATACAGGCATGGCAAGAAGAACTAAGGCCAACTGCAGAGGTGAACATGGATGGTAATAACACACAAGAAAAAAAAATTATCGCTGCATTGTTGGGGACAAAATCATACAAGAAGTAAGTAAGAGCGGTGCCAGTGATAACTTCCCAAAACACAGCTATTTGATGACTTAGAGACCCAAAGAAAAAATGGAGCAGTTGACTAGACAATCTCCCAAGATTCCTGGCAACCTCAAATGCTCTGTGATTCTCTGAAACGCGGGTAGTGCAGAACGTTGTCCATGCACTGCAGTCAAACCCGTGTGGTCCAAAGCCAAAGGGGAACGTGGGCTCAAGAAATCACTCGCAAAGCAAAGGGAAGGCAGCCGTGTTTGGACCGACAGCCAAAATTCCAATAGCATTTGTAACCTCTGGTCCCTTCAAGGCAGCAATCATTTGCAAATGGAAAGGTAGAAAACACAAAAAGTACGAAAAAGGAAGGTGTAACAGCCCATGTGGAGCACAGAGGATGCAGAAGAAGGAGGTGTTCTAAGGCTGTTTGCCTGCCCGAGGCTGGAGAGCTGTGTTCACTCCTAGCCACTTAAAAAGGATGCGTTTAGAGATGAAATAATTTAATTTTAGAAGCATTAAGCTTTTTGCTGTGCCGGTGCTCAGGGCAGATCAGGTGGTGGCCCTTGGTCCATGCACACTAGCAAGAGTGGGTGAAGGCAGCATCTCCATAAGCTTTGTGGGCAGAAGACGGATGACTCCTCGTCTCCCCACTCTGCCTCCTGCAATGATGTAAAGAGTGGGAGGCAGAACGACCTACTTGTGTCATGCCCTGAGAGCATCTTTTTGCTCCAGCCAAGGCATCTACAAGCACCGCTCCTCCCAAGGTTCCTGTTCTGTCTCAAAGGATTGCACTGATCCTCTCTTCCACCCCCTCCGGTCCCCCATCCATCCCCTTGACTCACCTGGAGCTCTGAGGGCTGCAAAGGCACTTTGGGAGATGCAATGGGAACAGGCAGCAGCAGCTGGACCACTCATGAGCCCCGGTTTTGCCGTGGGAGGAGGAGATGTGGTGGAGAAGCATCCCTTGATGTTTCCCCTGCCCACCAGCTCCCCATGAAACGGAGATCTGGGTGTCCCCCTAGGGCAGATTATTGAAATCATCCTCTCCTCTCTCCCCGCACAGAAGACGGGAGGGGCTGGGCTCTTTTTTTTCGGTGGGGGTATTTATTTATTTGCCTGCTTAGTCAAAAATATACACGGGGTGAGCTTTTCAAAAGCTCTCGGAATATGCAACACTCTCCTCCTTCCCTGGTTTCAGAGCTACAACCCCTGTTGACTCCAATGGGAGCTGAGATAGCCCAGCACTGAACTGCTTTGGAAAATCCACCCCTAAAAGCATAAATTCTATTAACCTTTTTTTTTAAAGATTTAAAAAAAAAACCCTTATTGCCACGCACATTATCACCGGCTTTCGGCACAGCTCCCACAAAGCCAAAGCCATTTTCACTGCCTCTTCTGAGGCGGTCATAAAGAACCTACTGTGTGTGTTATTGAGCTCTCATAGATATTTCTCTGTCCTTTACTTGCAGCTGTGGCCTAACAGTTGTGACAGATTTCATTTAAAGTCCTTTATTTACAGCTATGATGCGCTCTTATTTAATCAGCCCTGTCCGTCCTCCTTCGCACGTTCTAAGCGGCTAACCGTACTCTGGCTGCTCTGCTGCTAAGAAGAAGACGGGAGACACAAGGAGCAAAACCTAGAATTAGACAGCTCATGACATTTCCCCTCTCCCATGGGTGAATAGTTTGTGCTTGGGATTGCCTCCACCCATGTGCAGGACCTTGCACTTGGCCTTGTTGAACTTCATGAGGTTGGCATGGGCCCACCTCTCCAGCCTGTCCAGGTCCCTCTGGATGGATCCCTTCCCTCCAGTGTGTCACCACACCACACAGCTTGGTGTCATCGGTAAATTACTGATGCACTCAATCCCACTGTCCATGTCACCAACAAACAACACTGGTCCCAGTACTGACCACTGAGGAACGCCACTCGTCACTGGTCTCCACTTGTAATCGAGCCATTGACCACAACTCTTTGAGTGCAATCATCCAGCCAATTCCTTATCCAGCGAGTGGTCCATCCATCAAATTCATGTCCCTCCAACTTAGAGACAAGGATGTCATGTGGGACAGTGTCAAGGGCTTTGCACAAGTCCAGGGAGATGTCAGTTGCTCTTCCTTTATCCACCAATGCTATGATCTCATCACAGAAGGCCACTACATTGTCCAGGCACGATTTGCCCTTAGTGAAGCCACGATGGCTGTCACCAGTCACCTCCTTATTTTCCATGTCCCTTAGCATAGTTCTCAGGAAGATTTGCCCCATGATCTTGCCGGGCACAAAGATGAGATTGAATGGCCTGTAGCTCCCCAGGTCCTCCTTATTTCCCTTTTTAAAACGGGGGTTATGTTTCTTCTTTTCCAGTCAGGGGGAGTTCACTAGACTGCCACAACTTCTCAAATATGATGGATAGTGGCTTAGCAACTTCTTTTGCCAGTTCCCTCAGGACCCGTGGATGCATCTCATCAGGTCCCATGGAATTGTGCACCTTCAGCTTGCAACTCTGCTTGCAAAAGCTCACACAAGGAGATGTTAACGCGGATAGTTCAGTCTAAAGCTTGATCCAAAGCAACTTTGGCAAGTTTACCACCTTTGTGACTTAACCATCCTTCTCTCCAACACCAGTTCAAATCTCCAAATCATCCGAGTAAGCAAATCAAGCTACAACGAAAGGAAAAACCAGTGTGTTGCATTGTGAGTGGGGTCAGGGAGTTGGACCGTCCCTCCTGTCCCCAAGCACCTTGTGCTGCAAAGTCCCTAGAGGTTCCCAAGGAAGAGCAAGCATGAGAGGTGGGTTCCCAGCCCAGCAAGCTACATTCACAGCTTGGCTGCTGGGAGAAGAGCTGTGGCCTCCCCACCACCTTGGCATGCTCCATCCTCCAACCACCGCTCCTTCCCTCAGCGAGCACGGCTCCTCTTCCTGCTGCAGACCTGGCTGAGAAAGCCTGGCTAGTATCTTCACATTAACATCATCACCACAATCCTTCCCCTGGGGAGCACATCACGAGGAAGCTCATGTGGAGAGATGGGCCTCATCCCTATCTGTTCCGAAAGTGACAAAGATCTCTGGTCATCCTGATCTCCTGAGGATTGAGTCCTACAGCCAAAGGGCAGCTATGCAGAAGGTCTGACCTCACTGCACTTGAGAAGTTCACCCAAGGCCTTGTTAGTGCCATCCCCCCATGGAGCTGAGCTGTCTCGGTTGGTCACATCGCCGGGGCACGAGACGGATGATCTTACAGAGAGTTTTCCCCTCCCTGATTTCATACAATTTGTATTTCACTAATCCTGGTGCCTTGCCACTGCCCACAGCTCCCTACGTACCACAGCTCCCACCAGATCAAAACCTGGACAGGGGGGTTTCAAACCATGCACCACCCCAGCCCTACCCCTGCCCTGTACGAACTCCAAAAGTGCATGTAGGAACCACTTGGGCCAATGCTATTGGCCTCAAATCCTCTTCTGGCACTGCCTGATTCATCCGTGCAGCTCTGGTCTGCAGGTGGCTCTCCAAAATGATGGAGCACTTGATATCTCAAGCCACTTTCAAGCACTTTTAAGACTTAGGTCTGATGATACACCCTGGCCACGCGACTGCTGGGTACAACTCTGGACTTGTTGGTTTTATATCATGGTCGCTGTAGGCCAGGAGGTCTGAAGACCACACGACTAGAAGGGAACATCTGATCGAGGTGTTCAAGGCCAGGCTGGATGAGGCTTTGAGCAACCTGGGCTGGTGGGAGGTGTCCCTGCCCATGGCAGGAGGATTGGAACTGGATGATGCTGAAGGTTTCTTCCAACCCAAACCATCCTGTGATTCTATGAGTCACGGAGAACCTCAGGGTGGCAAGGTGAAGTACCTTAAATGGCTGTTACAACACAGAAACCACATTTTACACCATCTGGAAAGCTCACAGGAGTTTTGTGGAAGCAAAAGCAAGTCCCAATAATTTAAGAAGATCACTTGCTACCAGGCTCAAAACCAGAGCTGGGTTGCTTTCCGTCTGCTTGTTTTCCTGTCTTCGATGCCCCATACTCCTGCTCCCAGAGATACATTCACCTCTCTCTTTTCCCTTTTCCTGATAGTAGAGTGATTTTCTGGAAACCTCTGTGGTGGAGCAGGGGGTTCTGTGCTGAAGCACTCCTGATTAACTACTGATGGGACCTCTTCTTTCTCCATGAATAAATTGGGATACTGCTTGTTGTCTCCTTTGGGACTTCAAAAAGCCCCTTCCTGCACTCAGGCAGGAATTTGTTTAATTCATGCCAATGGGGACTTTTTCCAACAAACAATATCACAATCCCATCAAGCTCAGGAAAGCAACACGAAAGGGAAGACCCGCTCCCCACGGTGGTCTGGCTCACTCCTGCGGTAGGTGATGGAGACCACAAGGTCTCTCTGCCAAGGTCCAAGCTGCTGCCTCACTCATCAACACATCTGATGCAAGATCAGCAAAAAGAAGAGTTCAGCAGTGTTGCTTCTGGTTCTACAAGTTAAATATTCCTCCAAAACGTGCAGTTACCCCTTGGATACGCACCCTGTGCACCCGACGCGCTGGCTTTCTGGAATGATGCCTACACGCAGCAGGTGAATTAGCACTGACCCAAACAAGTCCCCAGATAGGGACCATCCCCACCAGAGCTTGGATACCCCAAGGTCCTTAGCTCAGGCAGCCCACCCCAGCCACCCAACAGTGCTACTAATTTGGTTCTTAGGATAAGTGGATTTGTTCACGGCACCTGCGATAAAATTTCATCCTTGTTTCAAATTTAAAAATTCTTCAGCTACAGGAAAAGAAAAATCAGCAAAAGCACAGAAACACGAAATAAGTGATTTGTTAACTTGTACACCAAGTGGTAAAAGAATTGGTAAACAATCAGCACTACGCCCAGAACAGAGCTCTCCCAACCCCTTCTAGTCAGGCTACTCATCTACGAAATTCTTTCCTGCAGATTTATTTTCAAGGGGGAAAAAAAAAAATCACTCTGATTACATCAGGATGAGAGTTTAGAGTAGAAGAGCTATTTCCCAGCGGTGCTGGGGGCTCTTGCACTATATCACATCACTGCAACTTAAAATATTACCATCCATCAGCCGAGACTTGGCTATTGCTCACGTGTGGGTTTTTTACTCCGAGGCAGGTGTTGCTATGTGACTTTATCCTCCTCTCTGATATGTAAAATTCAGCTGAATTCCTTTGCATTTTCTCCAGGCTTTCCTGCCTAACCAGTTCGTTACCAAAGTTCAGCTGATTTGTGCTAATTTCTTAACCTGGTTTTGTGGCAGGGTCCCAGGTGGATTGAACTAAATTGAAATAAGGCGTGTCCGATTCTGGAACAAGAGCATCAACACAGGGAATTAATTACGAACCACTAATGTCAAGCACGTAGTCCAGAATAAGTCCTTGGATAGATGAGGCTTAAGGCCATCTCTGATTTTTCTCAAAAACAGATTTTTTTTTTTGGTTGGTCTGTCTCTTGATCTGCCATATCAGGAGATACACAGATATTTTGCCTTCACCTCTTCTCAACCCCTGATCACTCAAGATCAGCCCTGTGAATGGGATGCTCAGTGTGCAAAGTCCTTCACACACTTAGGGCTTGTTCTTGCCCTGTAAGGACTATTTTGTCTAGAAGAAGTTACTGCAATCGTAGTCCCCACCCCATCAGAGTCCAGCCAAAGAAATACAGACCTCTCCTAAAGGGTGCTATGGGAGCACCCTGAAAAACTGAACCAGAAAGTGTCAGCAAATTATTCTGCATCCGACGCCCTATGCATACACCCTCTCACAGTATTATTTTTGTTTGTTTAGTTTAATTTCATGTCTAATAGGGGCCATTTGTTCAGAATGTGCATGTCTGGGGTTTTAACACGCCTACTGTTAACTGGGCAGTTGGGGGTGTGCAGCCTGGAGAAGAGAAGGCTCCGGGGAGACCTTCCAGCACCTTCCAGTGCTGAAAGGGGGCTACGGGAGAGATGGGAGGGCTCTGGATCAGGGGGTGCAGGGACAGGATGAGGGGGAATGGTTTTAAGCTGAAAGAGAGGACATTGAGATGAGATGTGAGGAAGAAATGTTTTCCTGTGAGGGTGGTGAGGCAGTGGCCCAGGGTGCCCAGAGAAGCTGTGGATGCCCCATCCCTGGAGGGGTTCAAGGCCAGGCTGGATGAGGCTTTGGGCAACCTGGGCTGGTGGGAGGTGTCCTTGCCCATGGTAGGGGGTGGCACTGGGTGGGCTTTAAGATCCCTTCCCACCCAAACCATTCAATGGTTCTATGGTTGTACGATTCAAACTCTGCCTTGTCACAGCAGCCTCCTGTGCTGGGCCCACTGAAGAGTTTGAACCTTGTAGAAGTGTAAGTAGGTGAAATTTAAACCTGAGAAACTTTCTTGGCCTGAGGACATGGCATTGCAGGGTATGCTGGCATGGATAAACTACCCTTTTATCCAGGAAAGTTTCAGCAACCTTGTTAGAGACCGTGATAGAGAGAGGGCAATTCCGTTCTGTTTGCCATTTACTTGCTCAGATTGCTTTCAGTTGGACACGAAGCGCATGGGCAGTTCCAACCATGACAAAGTGAGGATAAATACTCAACCTTAGTTTGACGGGAGGGATTTGTAGAGCCACCAGGAATGATGCTGTAACATACACTTGGACACTGGATGAAGTTAGCTGAGGACTCCCCTCACTGCAGCCCCTGACCACTGCCTATTGTCCTTTTACTGGGCACCTCTGAGAAAAGTGTGTTTTGATCTTCCCCATACCCCAAACTTGGTATTAGAAGATGGCAATTCAATCACTCATCACCTTCTCCTCCCTGGGCTGGGCACCCCAGCTTCCCCAGAAAGTCAGGTATGAGTAGACAGAAGACATTTCTCCGCAACGAACGCAGGGTAAGTCACCTCACTCCCTCTGCGACTCCGTTTCCCCTCACCTTCTCTAGCAACCTTCTCAATATCCATACAGAGCAGCTATTGTCACCCATCTGTTCACTCTGTCCCACCCAGGGACTCCAAATGCTTGCAGGTCTCCTTGAGGAACTTCACACTTCCGAGCAAAGATGGACTTGCTTTTCCCCAGCTTGTGTCACCATCCCACCTCCGTGCAACCCACCAGCACCCAACGGCTGAAGGATGATGACCCAGGACAAAGCCATGACCCTGAGCAACCCCACCAGGCACTGCTCCAACACAAAGCTGAGGACACCAGAAATCACTCCTTCCCGTAAACCCCCCCGTCTTTTTTTAAGAACCAAAAGACTGATGGAGCTTAAAAAAAGATGAATTACCTGATCTGCATATTCAATGAAGCTCAACTGCTTCATAAATGTGACATGAGTTTTAACAGTATTTAATGGCATGCATTAATTAGTAATTCTTTAAAGATGTCAAACATTTGTAGATTTAAAAACTTTATAACTTTCAATAAATTGAGTGGGGCTTAATGAATTCCTCCAGATTTATACAGCTTCTGAAACACGCTCCAGCTCAAATTCAATAGTGTATGCGATTTTAAGAGAAAGGAAGAAAGAAAAGAAGGAGGAAGAAAGAAAAAGGGTGGGGGGAAAAAAGAGACATTTATTAAGTCTTGATTTAATGGGAAATAGTTGTATTAAATCACTCCAGCATTTTATTATGTTACTTGATTGATTTTTTGAGTAGGTCTGTGGAAGAATTCTTGATACAATGAGGAGTGGGGAGCTCACAGGCTGAGCAAGCCATTGGCTCATGCCCGGGGAAGCGACAGAGACCTGAAATGGTCAAATTACATCCCAGGAGTGATTAACCAACACTGAGCTGACCTGGGATATTTTGGTTATTCAAAAAATAAAAAATCCAAGAGGTGAAAATCCCACTTGTCAAACGATTTATTCTGCAGAACAAGTAGGTACAGGATCTTCACTTCCTTCTCCCAGTCCAAGAAGAAAATAAGAGCTGAGATATTAATATTATATTATTTACTGCTGGATAGACTTTGATTTTCTGCCATTTCTGGAAATTTTGGTAATTCAGAAGATGGCCTCTTTATGTCTCATTTACCAGTGCAAACTTAATTATTTGCATTACAATAGAAGTTCCATTCTCCTCCTTAGGAAAGGATAACACACAGCAGGAGTCAGTCCTCCCCAGATGATTTATGGTATCAGCAGAAGAGTTTCATTTACACCATTTACACCATCCCGTAGCACAGAATCACCGGAGATCTCAGTCTAGGGATGTCTTCCAGCTCCTATCAGGAGCAGTGCACTGCGGTGATGGGGAAGAGATGAATCATGCGAAACGGTGTCAGACCCCAGAAGAAAACCCCAAATCCCACGTCCCAGCATTGTGCCTCAGCCTCGAGACTGTTACTCCTCATCAAGCTCTGGAGGTCGCTACGGCTGGTGAGATTCCATTTTCCAACCGGGTGGCTGTCCACAGGCAAGGATCGTGTTGTTAAAATCTGCTGCTTCACTGGAATGTTCCCATCTTGAGAAATATTTGAAATCTTCTGTAATCAAAATAGAAGACTTCCTTTTTTTTTTTTTTTCTTCTTTTCCGTTGCATTAGGACTATTAACTTTCAAAACACTGTTTTTATTCTACAGAATGAAGTCTTGATTTTTGGAATCATAGAATCGTAGAATTATAGAATGGTTTGGGTTGGAAAGGACCTTGAAGACCATTGAGTTCCAACCCCCTGCCATGGGCAGGGACACCTTCCACCAGCCCAGGTTGCTCAAAGCCTCATCCAACCTAGCCAGCAAAGTGAAGCCTGTGTATCGATTAATATATATGTATGTATACGTAATTATATACACCAATGCCGCTATGTACATCTAGATCTGAATCTGAACTTGTACCCAGATCCACATCTGCGCACACACACCCTAATATATAAATTTTGCTAGTATTATTCCTGAAGCAAACTATTTCAGAAATCCAATTCAACAAGCATATCCTAAAGGTCAACGTCTTACATCCATTGGGTACGAACACAAAGTCTGGATATTCCAATTCCCCTCCCGCCTTTGGTAATTACACGTTTCAGACAAGCTCTTTGCGCAGAGGAAAGCAAAGTGAGCAGCAGGGGCAGGGCTGAAAGCAGAGCAGGGGAAAGAAAGAGAACACAACTCATCCTCATGGGCAAGACACGCGTACGAATGGACTGGGATTTGTCCTAAAAAAACCTTCCAAGCTCACATCAGAAGAAGACAAGAGGGGCCATAAAACGAAGGAGTTTAGAGAGGGGAATGAGCCTTTGCTCTGGCTTGTTGAGGGAGTTATCGATTCTCCCACGCATCTCACCAGTCTTCCAGTTGAGATCACTCATCCCACTCCTACAACATATTGGATATATAAATTCCAGGGGATGGTCGCTGAAGTGCTGTCCCTTCAGAAAGAACAGTTTGTGAGGGATGAGCATGTCATGCTGCAGAGCACGTTGGCTGCTCGGAGATGATGGGGCTGGATAAAGAATCACCGGGGCACACGCAGCCACCGCAGGTTTGACAGAGGGTTGGTGTTGCCTTTTCTTGGTTATAATCAACTTGTGATGGAATAAAAATGGCACATAAAAATTACAGCAGAGGTCCCAGGAAAAAAAGGCATCATGGTGTTAACGTAGGTCAGGATCTTCCCACAGATCCACCAGGGGGGACATGCCTGTGGTCCCTTGAGGTCTTCCCCAATGAGTTGCATTGCCTAGGACAGCGTGAAGAACTGGCTGGATTTGCCCACAGTAAGAAAAAGGCTCAAAAACCAAAGACTCACCCAAAAAGCAGCACCCACAAGAAGGTTTAAGACACACAGGGACACTGCTCACCACCCGATGACTACGGCTCAGCCCATTCCTGACTGAGAGGAATCCTGTAACTGTAATCCCAGAAGGGAGATAAGAGCCTGAGTGTCCAAGAGCTGACTGAGGGAGGGAGACAACCCTGGGAAAGGGATCACCCGGGGAAAGATGACCCAGAAAAGAGAGACAACATCCAGACAGAGCCTCACCTCTATCCTGGCCATGCCGTGCATGCGATGGAACAGACCACTGGCCAGTCTGGGTCTCAATCCTAAACCTAAGGTCAAATCCTGGGCTGGTCACTGGGGCTGTGCTCCCTCCCAGCTTCTCCTGCCCCTGCAGACACGGGCACAGCAGAGAAGCTGGAAAGTCCTTGACTGTCCTGGCAGCAGCTCTGCCCATCAGTGTGTGATCAGCTTCTCCTCAGCACAAACCCCAACAGCCTCACACCAGCTGCTGGGAAGAGAGTTCACTCTGTCCCAGCCCAAACCAGGACACCTTGTGTGACCCGTATCCTTCAGGACACATATAATGTGTGCTTCTGTCTCTAAACACACACAGTGGGGCTCCAACCTCAGCCTCTGCGAGCTGCTGTCACGCAAGTCCAACTCTAGCAGAAGCGTCTCACATTTTCCATCCCTGGTAATGAGGAGCACACCTATGCCCTGCTTCATACAGGCATAGACCTCATTTAGCTTCAGTCCTCATCTTCCTCACCACGCATTTCTCATTTCCAGTAACTCAAGTGGTGACTTGCCCACGCTCTGCTCTCCCCAGTTTAGATCACAGAATGGTTTGGGTTGGAAAGAACCTTCAAGATCATCCAGTGCCACCCCCTGCCATGGGCAGGGACACCTCCCACCAGCCCAGGTTGCTCAAAGCCTCATCCAGCCTGGCCTTGAACCCCTCCAGGGATGGGGCGTCCACAGCTTCTCTGGGCATGACGTGCTGACCTGCTGCCACCTTCACTTTGCCGAGGAAACCCGTCCGAGCCTCTGGCTCGCTCCCGTCACTCTCTCGCTAATGCGGATGGGCTGCTTGGACACGCAGCATCCTGGGAACTCCCTGGCTATCAGCTTTCCCAGGCAGGCTGAGTCAGGAGACAAACAGAAGAAGCGAGTCTGTAATTGCGACAGAGGGGAAAGCTGCAGGGGAGTTTGTCTCTGAATGCCAAACAGGAGCTGTAAAGGCAAGAAGAGGCTGAGGAAAAGGGATAAACAGCCGTGAGCAGAGCTTGACCTGCTTCATCCCATGGGCTACAGCCAAGCGCCTTGGAGAAGGCAGAGGCAGGTCTCACTCCTCGCCCCTGACCTGACACAGCAGCACCAAAGGACTTTTCCATGGCTACCCACCCGCCAGACCTGGCCATGCAAATCAGACCTGGACTTGAACTGTTGTTGAAGATCTTGCCAATGCCAAAGCACCCTGATGGATTGTTGCAGCATTGATAAATAACCACTATAGTTCTATAGTTCTGCTTAGAGCTACTGACCGAGACTGGGACAGAGAGGAGATACCCTTGAGCTGATGTCTACCGAGTCTACAAGCGCTGGGAAACATCCACAGAGCAGGGACCCACCTTGCCCATTGGTCCCTTGGTCTAGATGATGGTACCCAAAAGGAAATCATCCCTTCAGGGATGTGCAAGACAGGATGGTACTCTTCCACGAAAACACAGAAGCGATGCTCCCTGGAAGCACCATGAACTTCACCTACCAACTGCAGCTGCGAGCAGCTGGACACCACACTGGCTGATGTTGGGTTGCTCATCTTGTCTAAACTCCAAGGGTCCACCCTGAGGAAACACAACTGGTTGGAGGCGCCTAGGAAAGGAAAATTTGAACAGGTTTTGGGAAAGAGATGAAAATATTCCTACAGCGTCTTCTTCTGCCCTGTGTTCCCAGTTCTCCTTGAAGGCTTGGGTACTCGTTGTTCTGAAGCTGGGGCGATTAAAAAAAAAAAAAGTCTGTGCCCTTTTTGGATAATATAATAAAGACTTAAGATACTTTTCGGACGTCAGCTGCTGCCGGTAATCAGCGCTTCCCAGCTGCTGAGTCACAAATAGCTTGAAAAGAGTCCTTGCTTCCCTGAGAGCTAGTCCCAGAATGGGCAATCGTAAAGAAAAAAAAAAAAAAAAATCCCCAAATTACTAGAATGGCCCCAGAAACCTCTTTTAAGGAGATTAGTTAGATGTCAGATTATCTTTAGCTCGTTGCTTTCTCCTCCATATTCCCACCTCCTCTCTTTTCCCTGGACATCCCCACACGGTTGGTAAAGGTCATTCTGCTGTCCCTCATCCTGTCCTTGTGCTGGTGACAAACGTGGCCCCAACCTCTGAATCAGCCCCATCCCCAACGTGGGACCTGCTCTCCTCCTAGCATGGGCTCTGCCCTTCTGCTCCCTCCTCGTACCTGCCCTGTCCCCTCTCAATGTCTCTCCCTGCCAGAAGATCAGATAAAACATTTCACTAAGCACAAAGAGATTTGGTTTTTTTTAACTTTTCAGGAAGAACAGAGATTTCTGAGTGGGGTTGGCCACAAATTTTTCAAGTCACCCTTCAAACCAAACATGAACCCACCACACAGCTGCCTGTAAAAGATCCTACTCTGGGCTAGATCCTACAAAGGGCTCCTCTAAGTTTGCCTTAAGCTTGTTCAAAATTGGTTTACCAGCATTATTAAGAACAGAAGGAATAACCATCTCCATTATGACACTTTTTTTGCCAAGCATGCTGCAAGAATCGTCATCATTAATTAAAAAAAAAACAAAAAACCCAGCTGAAAACACCACGAGCTTGTCCATGCAGCAGCTGATTGCATCAGTTTAAATACATGTATATAGATATATATAATTTTAGAGTAACTTCTCCAGCTCTGGCCCTAAAACCACTTCCACACCATCAAGTCCTCACTTGACAAAGTCGGGTGGTTGCACCTGAGCTGCCTGCTGGGGACGGCCCTTGGGCTGGGCTGGGCTAACTCCCAAACTCAGCCCAGCCTGGGCTGGTCCTCTTTGGCCAGGTCAAAGCGGTGTTAGTGACCATGGCATCATTTCAATAGTGAGAATGCCCGAGTTCCCCTGCACCTTTCAATCTGCTCATGTAGGTGAACCTGGGCCACTGCCTCACCCCCCGCACAGGAAAACATTTCTTCCTCACATCTAACCTAAATCTCTCCTCTTTCACCTTAAAACTGTTCCCCCTTGTCCTGTCCCTGCACCCCCTGATCCAGAGCCCCCCCATCTCTCCTGTAGCCCCCTTTCAGCACTGGAAGGTGCTGGAAGGTCTCCCCGGAGCCTTCTCTTCTTCAGGCTGCACACCCCCAACTCTCTCAGCCTGTCCTCGCACGGGAGCTGCTCCAGCACCTTTCCTCTGGATGACCCATTGCTCTTCCCCTCTCTACTTTCAACCCCAGTTTTTCCCTCCCAGTATGTCCCCAGTTCCAGAAATCTCATCCCCCTTTGCAAGGACTCAATATTTTATGTAAACCCAGGACATGGGAGACATGAGACATCCACACGGAGACAGCCAAGCAAGAGCAAAAGCCTCTATAACTCAGCAGAGAGTATTTTTAACATTAATAACCCAATGGCCTGGCCTACAAAATCCTGCTACAGGGCATCCATCCCAACGTGGCAACACTCCCGAGTGGCTGCTGGGACTCTCGGAACTATGTTTAGTTCTGAAATGAGCTCAGAACCCTTGCTGAGGTCTCTGACTCATGGTCTCCTCGCTGAGCCGGTGGAAGACGTTACTGCTTCCCCCTCCAGCCCAACGCCGATGACTCCTTTGCCATGGGTGGCTTTCTCTACACCAGAGCAGAAAAGGCAAATGCACTCGTGAGACATGGTGTGGACAGAGCCAGACCTCGTGGACCACTTGGGGCTGGGGTTTTGCCCAGCATCACTGGGGGTGAGGCAGTGGCCCAGGGTGCCCAGAGAAGCTGTGGATGCCCCATCCCTGGAGGGGTTCAAGGCCAGGCAGGATGAGGCTTAGGGCAACCTGGGCTGGTGGGAGGTGGGGGTTTGGAACTGGATCATCTTTAAGGTCCCTTCTAACCCAAACCATTCTAGGATTCTGTGATCACCCACCCAGGACCATGGCATGTCCCTGCTGGACCCTGCCCCAGGAGATGTCCAGGGAAGGGCTTTGGCATTGCCCAGCCATGCTCCTGGGTGACATCCCACCATCGCCCCAGCCATGGGGACTCCCCCACTGTGCCCATTATTCTGTGGCTGCCCCAGCTTTGATTTTCCCCAAGGAGTATAATCTCCTCCCGATCCTTTCCTTGCTACAAATGCGACGGTCAGAGCTGAGCTCTTCCCTGGCCACGAGCTAAGCGCTGACCAGGACGCCGTCAAGGACATCTCTACAAAGTACAATGAGACATGGATAATAAGGAAAAAATAAGGAATAAACTGGGGGTGGGACACCCCAGGAATCTCACAGCCATCACTAGGTGAAGGGGAAGGAGGGGCAGAGAGTAGCGAACTTGCTATTTTAAGGACAAGCTCCAATAGTAAAGTAATCATCTCCCGAGCAATGCTATTTTCTGGATCCGTGCCCTCAAGTCAGCACGAAGCCACCGTGTTTTCTATTCCGGTCACACCAAACGCTTCTCACCAATCTATCCATCTTAATCCCAGCCCCGGCAGCCACACAGCCCCGCCGGGATGGAGGGGTGCCCGGGGATGGGGGGTGCTGAGCTGGGTGCATCCATGCCAGCCCACCCGTGGGCACATCGGACCATCCTCACCATCGCCTTTCCCCCAAGGCAGGATGCTTTTTTCATCTGCATCCTCGCTGCTGCTGCTGGACAAAATGCCTCCCACGTAATCAGTTCCCAGCCTTTCTCCTCCTCCTCCTCCTCTCTGTTGCTCTCCGCCCTCCATCCCCTCCTCTAGCGCAGCACCGCTACAGATAAAAGGGATCAGTCCTGCGGCGACGGGGTCATTTCGGGAATTGTCCCCACTGGAACATGCACAAAAATCCTGTCCCTGCTTCAGCAACGAGCCACAGGACCAGCTGGCCATGGGGACCCAAGGAGATGCCAGGATGCTTCACCCACCTGTATCCCTCCTCGCCCACACCCCAGCACCATTCCCAGTGATTTACACACCGTGTCCCCCATCGCATGGGGGAGAAAAGCCCAGTCTGCCGTGCAAAAGGCACGTGCACAACCCACTCGGCACAGAGACGTGCACAAAGCCTCCTTCACCCCCTCCATGAGCATCCCATCCCTCACTTCCCATTTCCACCTCCCTTCTCCCCCCACCCAGGGCATCCAGCCTCCACCAGCCCACAGCATCGCAAAAAAAAAAATCTCTTCCTCTCTTTTTAGCAGCGGTGCTGCCTGTATAATCGTGCAGGAGCCGCACACCACGCTGCAAGGATTTCCCCGCAAACTTCACCTTCAAAAGCCCAAAGTCCCCAAAGCCCCGAAGCACAAGGTTTCCTTCTGCTCAGAGCTAACAAGTGGTCAGGAGCTCGGGGGGTCTGTATTGTTTCCTAAATATAACATTTCTTCAGAAGCCCAAGGGATGAAAAGCCTAGCTGGCTTCTCAAAATGATGCTTTTATGGAGCACAAAAGGACCTGGACTTTAAGCACACACACACACGGATGCAACATGCCCCTGGACACAACATAACCTCTATTTATGCTTTGGGGGGAAACCTTCCCCCAGGCTGTGTGTTTCCTATTTACCCAAACGATATCTAAATGCTAATCGTTGTCATAAAAAATAGATTGCATTGGAAAGTTTGATCCATCCAGGGAATTTTAGTACCTTTTGCTCCCAGATGTTTGGATTTGAACCCCACTTGTTCCATCAAAATGCACAAAAGCCCGAAGACGTGCCTCCCTCTGTGCCTCAGTTTCCCCATCTGCCTCACAGGCTCAGCCCCAGCACTGAAGTCTGCGACATGTCCAAGACCTGTTTCTGCTGAAAGAAATCGACTGCAAATCCAAAATCATGGATGGAGTGGATGGGATGGAGTCTAGTTGGAGGCCTGTATCTAGTGGAGTCCCCCAGGGTTCGGTACTGGGACCTGTGCTGTTCAATATATTCATCAACGACTTGGATGGGGAATAGAGTGCACCCTCAGCAAGTTTGCTGATGATATGAAACTGGGAGGAGTGGCTGACACGCCAGAAAGCTGTGCTTCCATCCAGCGAGACCTAGACAGGCTGGAGATTTGGGCGGGGAAAAATTTAATGCAATTTAACAAGAGCAAGTGTAGAGTCTTGCATCTGGGCAAGAACAACACCAGGTTCCAGTATAAGTTGGGTACTGACCTGGTGG
>WKFP01014827.1:340079-356949 GCA_011057875.1 Pterocles orientalis | reverse complement strand
TAAGGGGCTGTGTACCTCTGACACAGCCACTTCCCAGAGGATGCCCTTCAGAGAACCAAATTTGGATCTCCAGGAGCTACCTCACCATCCCATTCCATCCTAAAAATGGATTTTGGGATAACAGCAATTTTAGGGTAATCCAGCAATAGTGTCTTGAAGTCAACTGGAGGAAACAAAGCTTTCTCTGACTACAGAATTTATGGGATAGGACTGAAAAACCAGGGAACAGCGCAGGCAGAGTTGCCTTAAGACTAACTGCACCCAACTCTCCCAGCTCCAGTTTCCAGGATCCTACAAAATAGGAAGCCAGGTGCTTGCTGTGTTGGAAACTTATCCAACTTAGTCCAAAAGTCCCAGGAGAAAGATGTTTTAGGCGCCAAATACCACCCAATGAACCTTCAGAAGCATCCCCCTGACTCCCAGCTTGGCCACTGCTGGGCACACACGGCAACAATAATAGATTCACAGCATCACAGAACGGTTTGGGTTGGAAGGGACCTTCAAGATCATCGAGTTCCAACCCCCTGCCACGGGCAGGGACACCTTCCAGGCTGAACACCCCAACTCTCTCAGCCTGTCCTCATACGGGAGATGCTCCAGCCCTCTGACCATCTTTGTGGCCTCCTCTGCTACAAACGGACTAGTGGAAACGAGATGGCCAAGGCAACCACAACTGTTGTACATCAAAGCTTCTTCATCGAGGTCAATCAATTTGCGTTCTTCTACATCCACGGGAGATCTGGCTTGTACTCCAGCTCAGGCATAAGCAGGGGTCAAAGTGGGACTCTGAAGATATTGGTAGGGATACTTAGAAATGTTAAGGCAGATGGCACGGCTCCATCTTACCTCCTGCCTGCAGAAAGCCCTGGCAAGCTCCTCGGAAGTCCTGGCTGACTCTGCAGCCCATTTCACACCATATAAAATCCCGGCTACATGCCAGGGATCTTCTCCCTGACAAGTCATCCCACCAGCAGCCCATCACACCTCTATGCAGGGTACCCTCTCCAGGAAAGCCCTCCCTGGCTTTCCTCCCTTATGTCCCCTATACAGCAGTTGTCTCTCGTTGAGGAGCCCAAGGAAGAGCCCGCACAGTCACATGGATTTGTCAAGCTCAAACAACAGGAGCAAGGAGGCCAGCTCTCTCTTGCAACCCATGGTAGGTGGACAAGCCTGCATGATAGCCAGATCCAGGCAGCTACCAGCCACTCACCTCCTGCAGGAGACGATATTCCCCGTCTCTGAACAACTGCATTTTACGAGGGAGTGAAAAGAGCAGACACCGCCGATCCGCGGTTAATGCTCACACTGAAGATGAAAACATTTAACATGAAATCAGATCTTAGGGGATAGGAATTTTTTTCTATTATTATTATATTCTCTCTCTTTTTTTTTTATTCCCTTCCCTTTTAATCCACTCCTTTATCTCCCAGGCCTTGATAGTGTCAAGAACTGAGTGATGACTACGGTGTTAAGTTGCCTCTGGTTAAATCAAACACTGCTTCAAGCAACGAGTGTCTGGCTAGGAGCAGTTCAGGAGTGATGGGGAGGAAGGGAATAGGCTACGGTCCTTTGATAGGGAAGGGAACCACGCTCTTGGACTGATGGAGAGAAGAATAAAATACTCCTGTGCCGGTTACCCCCATCCTCTGGCACAACAGACCTACCCATAGGGAAGGTGCAAATAATTTAGGCAACATACAGGGTCTGTGAGGCTGGTCCAGGACAGGAGGGCATGCTCATAGGAACAGGAGATGATGCTCATAGGAACAAAGGCTCGTAAAAAAAATGACATCATCTTCCACTCAGAGAAAAGAGACAGTTTTGTGCTTTGTCTTCTCTAACCGAAGCTGCATATATGCACAAAAAAAAAAAAGCTCAACGCCTCCTACTACAGCGAAGCTCTGTGCTACACAGCCTCTCTCTCTCTGCAGGAAGAAATCAGTGGAAATGTTAGGCAGGGGACTCGTTTTGCTTGGCGGCAGCTGCCTCTTCAGAGGGCTGCTCAGCGACTGAACCAGCACCACCCAGTTGTGCACACAGGTGCGCAGGACAGAACACCACTGCAATACCGGCGCTGAATGCATCGCCGACACCGACGCTGAGCGGCAACGCAGCCATTGCTCACAGACGTCCAAAACTGAGTTTTCTTCAAGGTCAGTATCTGCCTCTGCTCCCACCAGGTGAAGCCTCTCCGAAAAGCCGGTGCACTCCTCCCACTCTGCTGTGTGCCATTGTACATCAGCATCAACGCCACTCAGAGCAGCAAAGCTCTGCTCTGTATCAATTCAGCCGGGCTGCTCAGCCACCTTAGGCAGATGAACACCAACCACATCCTGGGAGCAGCACTGGGAATCTGCCCCGCACTTAAAAGAGGAGTTTTGGTTAAGAAAGAAATCTGAAAAGTCTGGAGAAAGGGGTCATTTTAGGAGCTATGCGGTCTGCAACACATTAGGTATGAGCCAGGTCACCTATAGTGAATGCTGTGTTTATACAGACATGTCCTTGGAGATGGAACTTGTCACCCCGGTGGCGAGGAGGAGTTTCCATCACAGTTCTGAAGTCACCCAGCAGTCGTGACACTGTCTCTGGGCTGTTATCAGCCCCTTGGAGCTCAAACACTTCTCCTCCCAGGGCTGTGTATAGCCTTCTGCATTGTAAGTTGCTGTGCTATCCCATAATTTAAACATTCAAGAGATGTTCAAAACAGGGTCACGAATCTGAACTCCCTTGAATTGCTCAAGTTGGATCAAATTGCATAAGATGTCAGAAACTGCTGTGCTGGGTCAGACTCGTCCATTTTCTGTCTCCAGCAATACCCAGTAACAGCTTCCCAAGGAGCACAGGAACAGGGAAAGACAACATCCACCCACAACACTCCCAACCTCCAGCAATCTCTGCATCAGGTACTACATACAGAGAGATATTATTTTTTTCCTATTTAACATGTCTAACCACTTTTCAAGCCATGTAAACCTCAACCATCCACACCCCTCTTCAGCAATGCGTTCTGCAGCTTAACCTACATGCCCTGTGTTGTGGTTTGACCCTGGCAGGCAGCAAAACACCAAACAGCCGCTTGCTCACCCTCCCCCCTCCTGGGGATGGGGAGAGAACTAAAGGGGTGAAGGGAAAAGGGACTCAAGGATTGAGATAAGGACAATTTAATAACTAAACTACAGCAATATTAAAAATAATAATGATAATAATAATGATAATGGTAACATATATAAATATACAAATGAGTGATACACAGTGACACTGCTCACCACCACATGACCAAGGCTGAGCTCATTCCCAGCTAACAATCTTGGATCAGGGAGAGTCCCAAAACCGCAATCCCAGAATGGAGATAAGAGCCCAAGTGTCTGAGACCAAGAAAGTGAGACGACCTAGTGCAAGAGAGAACTTCTGGACAGATCCTCACCTGTATACTCAACACAATGTGCACACTATGGAATAGACCATTGGCCAGTCTGGGTCTCAATCCTAAACCTGAGGTCGAATCCTGGGCTGGTCACTGGGGCTGTGCTCCCTCCCAGCTTCTCCTGCCCCTGCAGACACGGGCGCAGCAGAGAAGCTGGAAAGTCCTTGACTGTCCTGGCAGCAGCTCTGCCCATCAGTGTGTGATCAGCTTCTCCTCAGCACAAACCCCAACAGCCTCACAGCAGCTACCGTGAAGAAAGTTAACCCTGTCCCAGCTGAAACAGAGTGCGTGGATCCAGTATCTGAATCCTGTGGTATCCCAGTAGGTCTAGGGAGTCCCATGCCTCAGTTTCTTCTGATTTTTTTGATTGCAAACGCTCTAGATTTGGGGCTACTTCTGCTTGAGTGCATGCACAGAAAACACTGGATGCTGGAGTCATGGGTTTTCCCAAGGAGGGGTGGCAGCCGGTGGAATTTAGTTTTCTCATTAACAGTCCCTAAAACTTCCAGACACCTGGCAAAGGGCAGCTTCGCTTGCAGCCTGACAGCACAGCGCACAAATCCAACGCCTCCGGGACACGCGTACCACGTCCCCGCTAGGAAATAAAATGGGTCACGGCCAGTTCTCTGAGGGCAAGCAGCACGGCACAGCTCACATCCATATGGCTAAACTCGCCCATCCTCCAGAACAGGCTGGCATCGTGCCGGTTGGAAACCATCCACGCTAAACCCTCCAGCATGCCCAGATATTGTCTGGGAGAAGGAGAGTTGGTCTGGGCCAAAACCGTGCTTGGGACCATGGTAAAAATTTAGCAGTACAGATGATCCCAGACCAGGAGTCAGCCCTGTCCCCTTCCCCTGGATGGTTTCTCAGGGCAAACACAGAGACACAGTCCTGGTGAGAACAAGAACCTACAAGAACCCACCACTCTGGGCGGGCTGGCTACCTACCTGGCTACCTGGAGGTTCCTAAAATTTAGCATTACAGATACCTGACCTCCAGTGTCCAGGTCCTGTTCAATTTGCTTGTACAGACATACCCTCACCACCTGGGTACATACTCCTTGTGCCCACCTCCCTGCCCGCTGCTTCCGGGAAAAAAATCAGAGGAACCCAACTCATGCGCTCTTGTGTCCTACAAGATGCTGAAGGAACAAGTGGCCATGTAAGTTACACAAGCAGGCGACATTCCCGCTCCAAGCATTCCTAATCCCAGAATCACAGAATGGTTGGGGTTAGAAGGGACCTGA
The DNA here is from genome assembly GCA_011057875.1 of Pterocles orientalis. NCBI lineage: Eukaryota > Metazoa > Chordata > Aves > Pterocliformes > Pteroclidae > Pterocles > Pterocles orientalis. Next base: position 352,276 of record WKFP01014827.1, on the reverse strand, counting down.
AAGATCACCAAGTTCCACCCCCCTGCCATGGGCAGGGACACCTTCCACCAGCCCAGGTTGCTCAAAGCCTCATCCAGCCTGGCCTTGAACCCCTCCAGGGATGGGGCATCCACAGCTTCTCTGGGCAACCTGGGCCACTGCCTCACCACCCTCACAGGAGAAAAAAATCCCAAAGAAATGACAGACACAAGTACGGCAAAACAGGGGGAATCCAGCAGGACTGGATACGTGGCAGAGATGGAGCGTATCGGGAAGCCTGGCTCTGTTAGGCTGCTCCTACAGCAGGATGCTGGAGCAGGAGGAGACCCAGTCGCTGCCTCTCCATTGCAAAACCCAATTATCTCATGGGTGCAAAAGACTGAAGTGTAGGGAGAGGGGAGAGATCTGAAATGTGACTTTGCATTTGAGTCAAGCAACATCCCTCCTTCTCCTGCTGCCAAAACCAGTTAAAAATATGCCTGAGTGTCAGCTTTCTCCACCAAGCTATTCACCATTATCTACAAGGCTGTATTATTTTGTGAATTGGGAGCAGCAAGCTCGTAAGAATAGATTTTTCCTTTAATAGTTTTGACAGTAGTAACCTCTCCACACAGCCAAAGTTCTGGAGAGAAAAAAAATTAATTTGAGTGGGGGGGGGAAAAAAAAATACAGCCCACATCAGCCGATGTATTGACTTCAGAAATGGCCTTTTGACAGCTCCTATTCGTAAGCGTGCCTGGCCAAAACGGAAACCCTGCCAGCCTCTGAAGCAAAACCCTGCTAGGGTCAAGCCTGGAAGCTTCAGTCATTTCAAGAAGATGGGTGTTGCAAGATGGGGCACTGCGGTGAGACCTTCCCTGGTTCTAACCTCGCTGGTTGAAGGCTTGTCCTAGCGTGGCTGTGTTAAAACAGGGGGCACCTGACGTTGACTTGCACCACGAAGACGTGCTTGCAGGAAGAAGTGATCCAATCATGGAGAAATGCAACTGGAGAAAAGTTAAATTATCTGCAGAAGCGCCCACTCCGCTTGGAGTCCTTTCAAAATGATGATAATTAATGTCCTTAATGCCTAGAGATCTAGAGATTTAGTGAACATTCAGCTTCCTGGAGGTCTGAAGCCATGCAGACCTGCCCGGCAGAGGAGGGCGAGCAGAAGGCTCTGTGCTCAGTGGTGGAGCATCTCCTTGGTGTGGTGTCCCCAACCATCTCGTCCCGGGGTGCCCAGCCCCAGGGGGAACAGACTTGGGCACAAACATTATGGCAAAAATCACAGCCAGCCAACTCTGAGGGAAAAAATTTACACGCAGGTAGACACCAACATCTATGTCCAACTCCCCCTTCGATCATCAATCAATCACATGAACTGCAATACCCACACAACTCTCTCATTCCAACAGATGGTTGTCATCTCGGTGGCTGTGTCCGAGATGTACATAACCTAGGAGATGTACCATTCCCTGGTCCTGAGAGTTCGCTGCACCTAAACTCTCTCGCCCAAGAGAGAGTTTGGTTCCACCCAAACCACCTCTTGGGAATGGCCCACAGCTCTTCCTAACCCCTGAGTGTGGATGGGAACTGTGCTAGCTGGCTTGGGTCCACCTTATGTGCTTTGAGTTCATTGCTTTCCTTCCCAGGAGGTGTCGTCCCATCCCTGGAGGGGTTCAAGGCCAGGCTGGATGAGGCTTTGAGCAACCTGGGCTGGTGGGAGGTGTCCCTGCCCATGGCAGGGGGTGGGACTGGGTGGTCTTGAAGATCCCTTCCCACCCAAACCATCCTGTGATTCTAGGATTCCCACCGAATAATGCTCTGCACGCGTGTACGCAGACACACACCTTGTTCTACAAGACCAGGAGCAGAGGAACGTGTAGGAACCAAAGCACCATTCTGCACGCTTCACCATGCAGCTTCTCCTTCACATCCTCCACGGCTCTGCAACAAGAGCTGCAGCTGTGCGAGCCTTCCAGCTGGAGTTCTGCTGTCTTCTGCCGCAGCTCCACGACACATCTGAAAAGGCTTCAAATCAATCCTGAGGGGACGTTTATTATTACAGCTTTCACGTTTGTATTTTTAACCTCTTTGAAGAGTTCCCAAGGATAGCCAGAGGAGGGATCCTATTTTAAGGAGAGGAAAAAAAACCCCCACAACATTAGCACTTAGTGCATTTAGCGGACCGGCGAGTGGAGTGTTTGATCTGGTCCTCAGGTTGGGAAGGGTTGGATTTCCTCATACAGAAGCCTAACAGCATCCTCCTCCCAAATCGAATGTCAGCCTCCGGTATCACCACCTGGCAGGCTGTGGTTTCAGAGGATGTTGGTTAAGAACTGGAAGTACATGCCCACCCTCTGCGTTAGGTGAACACACACACTACAAGAGCTCAACCCCACAATTTTATTAACTTAATTAAGAGCAGCAATGCTAGAAAAGCTCCAGTGCATGCTGGCAGAACTTCACAATCCAGATTTGCAACAGCATCCGCTTTAAGGAGCTCAGGGGCAGACAGACAGCCCAGGCAGAAAGGTGATGGGTGTTTTTTGCACGCAATCTTTTTCTGGCAGGGAAGTGCTATCAACCCTACGGCACTGGAAAGAGCAAAAGGAGGCGAGAAGTTTCCCTAAGGACATCTCGGAAGTCTGGCGCTGAGCAAGGAATTGAATACACTCCACCTGGCATTCCAAAATCAGAGGAATAGAAATATTGGAGCAACCGAAACTGATGGGTGTCCAACTGATGGGAAGAGACAGCCCCAGCCAAGCTACCTTACAACCTCCCGTAAAATTTCTCGTGTTTTCCTCCAATCTAGCTGGCTACGAGCCAGGGGAGAGAGGGAGGTCATTTCATATGACCTGTTATAATAATTTCCATTCCAGGTTCTCCTCCCTAGGCAGACCCACCGCTCACTGCCAGCAGAGCCCTTCCCTCCACTCTGGCATTTGGGAGCTACGCTCTGGCTTTTGGGTCTGAACTCCTGGAAACAGAGACTGCAATCCTCCCTTTCCAAAGGCTTTTCTTAATTTTTCCAATTAATTTTGGCGCGGTTCCTAAAACGTTTCACAGGAACTATGTGTACACCCAGCAGTCGAGACCACCAGCCCGGGACTCAGCTCCAGGTGAAGGTATCTAAACGCAGGTGCCCACCTTCAGGCATCTCCACTCCCACCACATCCAGGGCAGTCCTCTCCCATACAGCCAGCAAGGCTGGGAAAGAGGTTCAGCTCTCCCTAAACCAGATGTTTCCTCCAGGACAGCTGGATTGTTCTCTCCAAGCACTCCTATGCTCGAGTTTCTTGCCCACAGGAAAGCATCTAGCACCGCTGGTGATGCCCCAAGGCATCTCTCCTGGCCTTCAGCTGCTGTTTCAGAGCAATGCTGCAGTCCCATAAGCTCTGTGTCACATTTGCCAGCACCGCACACCTTCCTATAGAAGAATAATCCTTCTGTCGAGCTGCAATATTCCTTCAGAGCAGCAAAAAATTTACTAAGGATGTGCAGCACCTTCAGCACCTGGGCAATTTGGGCTGGGACCTCTGGGTGCTATTGGGACACGAGTTCTGGGAGGGAGAGCAGGCAGAAAACCACGACTGGGTGTGCATGTGCTGGGGAGCATCACGACGATGCGTGGGATCTGCGTTCCTTTTGTTGTTCAGGTTTACTCTTCAGTCGTCACTCCAGCTGTGATTAATTCTGCAAATCTTGCGGGGATGTTAACGTTTTTATTACTGTGCTGCTAATAAGAGAGGTTAATTAGTCCCTCCGTTCTCCCAGCTGCTTGGAGGTGCTAGATGTCTTGGTGTGGTTTTAGCCATCACAGGCTGGGATGGAAGAGACATTCCTGGGAGGGCAGGACCACGACTGGTCCCTGTGCACCAGACTTCGGGCAAGGGGAACACCAAGTTCAACCTTTGGGTTCAACCGATCTCAGGTCTTCTTGAAAAGCCCTGGTAAAGGGAGACCCCAGCACCCAGGCTCAGACCATAGCAGTGTCCTCCCTGGTGGCTTCAAACCCACGGGGAAGCATGGGCTGCTTCCAGCTGTCATCCCAAACCCCTCACACTGTCCCTCCAGCTGATGAATTTGGGATCATTTGGGCATCTCGTCTCACACCCTGTCCCATCCTCTACCTCCAAACTCTTCCCCAATCCATCCCGAACGCACCCTTGATATACTGGGGAGACCACAAATACATGCCATGCTCCAGCAAGGTCTCCAAGATACAATGGGATCAAGCTGGTCTCCACTGAAGACACTTCTGATCCCTTCTCCTTCTTCCACTTCCATGCTACATCTTCCACCTTGTGATCAGCTCACACTTGGGTTTTCTTTCCTTCTCCTGCCGACTCCACAAGCCCCTGTACTTTGGCAGAAATTACCGCAGTGAGTCCCTGGGGGCAGGTCCACGAAGCCTGTAAGCCCAACTCCACCAGCTCCACGCATCGCTCAAGACCAGCTGGGTATACCTGATGGCCCTCTGCTCATCTCTCCACACCATGGCAGCCCCAAGGCCAGGTCTGGAGGCCAACCTAGAGTTTGTGGGGCTAACCAAAATAATTTCATTATTGGGAACTCTCAGTAAATCAGGACTTCGGGTGAGGATCCCCCTCTCCATCTAGCTTGTAATACAAATCCTTTTACAGCACAGCATGGTGGCTTTGCCAATATCTGCAAGAAGATGCCAAAGAGCAAGAAGAGCAGTAGAAGCCTCTGTGCTAAGTGCCCTCTACACTAATTTTGGGGGAATTGGAGGTTGTGCAAATCCTTTACATTTCCACTTCTCTCTCCTGGTGAAGGTTCATCTTTAGCTCCTGGAGCCCACAGAGTTTCTCAGAAAAAAAAAAAAATTCCAAGCAAGGATCTTTAGGAAAATGAGATACTTGATGAAAAGCTATCCCCATGCCTACCCTCCCAATTATTTTTTAAGTACTATAGACATGAAATAAAATATTTTTATGAAAATGTCAGCAAGCAAACAAAAAAATCTGAAGAGATATTCCACACCAAAGCCAAAATCAATTCTGAAAAAATTACTAAAGCTGAAGAGTTAACCCCCAGACTGTAATTTCTTTCCCAGGGAGACAGCAAAGCCTCTAGAGCTCTCTGTACAGAGGGACTACTGCAGAGCCTGGCATTATTTGATTTTATTGTTTTTGCTTCAGAGTAATAACAGCCCTTGTCTGAGGCTGGGGACTGGATTTGTCCTTATAATATGACCTTTTTGTAGCCTACAAGTAGCAGGAAAAGGACAAACTCTAGCAGAAAATGGACAAGATCTCTGGCTTTCTGCTGACGGAAAGTCAGGTTTTATCCATGATCAACCCCAAGCCGCTCCAGAGACGAGAGCACGGTGATCTCCACTTATCCACTGTGATCTGCCACTTCCAGAGCTCCTGATGGGAGGGAACCCAGGCCAGGTCCTTCAGCCCATAAGGTTGAACCCAACATCATTCTCTCTCGTGTAATCACACTCACCCCATGATGTTTTCTTTCTCCAAAAGCAGAAGGAATCACGATACACTGGAATATGCAAATGTTACTGCTTGGGTTAATCCACTCCAAGTCTTTCATGTCCTGCAAAGCCCTGACCAGAACAGCAGCCTCTAGCAAGGGGCTTTCTCGCTCACTCCTTCCTCCTCTAGTCAACTATTCCTTCATCTCCCCTAAGAAAAGCCCTGGGAACTACTCCCTGCTCTCTGTTCGAAAGGCAAAGAAGCAAAGGAAAATGGGCTTGTACTGAAAAGAGAAGGATTAATTGCCTCCTTGCGTAAATCAGGTCAGGGCAGGCGGGTCTACCACCAAACCCATCCCAACACCCAGCGCTAAGGTGAGGAACTGACGTAGGGCTCTGCTAGTGGGACCAGCTCATCCCTTAACATCACTAGTGAGAAAAAAAATACATTTTTTTTCAAACACATTGGATAAGATAACTTTTCTATGAAGCTACAAGGAGAGGGAATGGGTCAGATAAAGGAAATTCATTTCAGCGTGTAGGAAGCATGAAGACCTTCCCAAACAAACCAGCTGGGTCTGAAATGTCAGGCAGATCCTCGCTCAAGGAGCGCATCAGTAGGTACATCAATCAGACAAGCCATCCTTCCAGCATGCACATGAGTGAACGAAGACCTCAGTTACAGCTATGTGTTTCACTGCACATTGACCTTAAGAGTCCAATGCTTTATATGAAGGAATTTAATTCAATTAGCACACCCCTGGGCTTTTCAGCCAGGCTACTAACTGACCCACTGATGTAGGACATTTAGAGGTAGCACAGGGCGCTGGAGTTCAAATGTAACATCTTTCCCCGCCTTCCATTTGCAGTGCAAAAAAAAATTAAAAAAAAAAAAAGGGTATAATTAACCCTAGCAGAGGTGGTATTTGTTGCAAAAACATCCTAATGTTCATTTTTGTGATTTTAAAGGCAAGAAATATTGTCTGCTGTTCTTCAGGCTTTCAGAGTATATTCAAGTACGGGTGCGTACCATTCCTAAAGCAAGGAAAAAGTCAAATCCATAGAGTACCCAACGGAGCTTTGTGCTGGACAGACACCAAGAGTCGGACCAGTGTTATGGTTTCAACCGTAGCAGCAAAACAGCACAACAGCTGCTCACTCACCCTCCCTCCTCCCGGGGGTGGGGGAGAGAACTAAAGGGGTGAAGGGAAAAGAGACCCATGGGTTGAGATAAGAACCATTTAACAACTAAACTACAATAATACTGAAAATAATAATAATGATGATAATAATAGTAATCTATACAGATATACAAATGAGTGATACACAGTGACACTGCTCACCACCCAATTACCGAGGCTGAGCTCATTCCCAGCTAACGATCCTGAAGCAGGGAGAGTCCTGAAATCACAATCCCATAAAGGAGGCAAGAGCCCAAGAGCTGACTGAGAGAACCAGAGACAACGCCAAGACAGATGGCCCAGAGAGAGAGAGCACTTCTGGACAGAGCCTCATACTGGGCCTCTATCCTGGCCATGCCGGGCATGGGATGGAACAGACCACTGGCCAGTTTGGGTCTCAGTCCTAAACCTCAGGTCAAATCCTGGGCTGGTCACTGGGGCTGTGCTCCCTCCCAGCTTCTCCTGCCCCTGCAGACACGGGCACAGCAGAGAAGCTGGAAAGTCCTCGACTGTCCTGGCAACAGCTCTGCCCATCAGTGTGTGATCAGCTTCTCCTCAGCACAAACCCCAACAGCCTCACACCAGCTGCTGGGAGAAAAGTGAACTCTGCCCCAGCTGAAACCGGGACAACAAGGCAAAGCTCATGGGATCACTCATGACCTTGACCATAGCAGCTGTCTATTCTTTGCTCTGTTTCTGGAGCTACAACACAATGCCTTGACTCTTTGCTACAAGACCACCTTGACCCAAGCCACTAAGGAGGACAGCCTGAGCACATCCCCTCCCTGGGAGGATCTGACCTCACTCATGCAATTTGGCCAGACTGGGCAAATTGTAGCCATCACCTCAACATCCCACTCTGCCACCAACTATCCCAAGTTCTTCTTGACTGTGCAGGTGCCCCTACAGCCACCTAAAACAGGGCACAGGCTTCACCTCTGGGAAACTGATGGTTACCAGGGTTTGTGACATGGTTTTGGCTGCTGGAAACTCACACTGACTCCAATAATTCCCAGGCAGTGACCATTCCCAACAGACAGCACTGACAAATTGCAGCAGGTTGCGTCCCCTCATCCATCAGTCCTCCACCACCAGCCCAGCCATCTTCACGTTCCCTGGGAGATGCCACACAGCCCTTCAGCTTCACCCTACAGATACGTCACTCTGACGGGCTACAACACAGAAAACTGAAATGCCCACAAAGATGACGATTACAGCACATCATGGCTACTTTGTCGTCAAAGAGACCTAGAGCCCGGCACTGTGTCGAGCAGATGTGACCAAGTCTGTGCATTAAATTTCTGCGTGTCTTTGGGAAGAGGGAGGCAGCCCCCACAATCATGGGGAAATATGAAATATGTGAGCACCAGAGCATCCCCCCAAGAGAAATAACCGCTCTTCCCCAACCCATCAGAGGATGACAGGAGGGGGAAGGCAGCTTTAATGCTAATTTGGAACACCAAATTCCAAAACATTTTAAACAAAATTTTAAAAAAATTCCCAAGTCTTCATGCAGGCGTCGTTTTTTCTCGTGATGAGAAAAGAAGGTCAAACTGGAAGGTCAAAAACTTTTGAAAAACCAGTAACACTATAAACTCTATAAAACCAGTGGTTGTATCCCACTCCTCCGCCATGGAAGACCAGGGTGAGGCTGTACCCCTTCTCCTTGGCCAGATTTGCCAGCACAGCAGCAGCAGGAGCATCAGCAACGTCTGCTGCACCTTAACCTTTGGGTGCACCCAAGGAGGTCTGTCCTTGCAACGCTGCAAGTAAGAGAAGGAGGCAGCAAGGGAGGGAAGATGAAATCTCAGAAAGCACCGAGGAAATTCAGGGAGCGGTGGGAATTGTCGATGCAGATGTGAGCCGAATACCTAGAGGAAGGGGCAGACGGGGAAAAAAACAGCAAGGCTTGAAAAACTGGAGGCTGGCTCCCAGTGCTTCTGCTCCAAGCAGAGCAGGGATGCAGCAAGGGAGTGTGCCTGGTGAAGCAAGGGAGAGGCAGGGGCACCGACAGCTCTCATCCCTCTCCAGGGTATTTCGGAGCTGTGGAAAGAAAAAAAAAAGAGAAAAACCATCCAGCTACCTCGCTGAAATTAGAAACTTAACAATGAACACGCTCCACATACAACTCACCAGTCTCTGTAGCCATGGAGACGGCTACAAATCTGTGTCAGCCGAAATCCGCTCTCCAGATCCTAAAATTTAAACGAAAAAGGAGGGAGTGAGGGCTGGGAGGCGGGAGAGGGAAGGGGGAATTCCTCTGCGCTGTTTGGCTTTGATGTGCATCACGTTTAAAGGCACAGGGGATTATCGGAGCCTGATGCTGGATAAAGCAGCGGCCGTGTAGCAGCTTATGTGTGCTGGCCACGTTTCCCTCCAGCAGAGCATCTCCCCGGCCCCTGTAGCAGTGTTGAAACATCTCAGTGCCGGGGATGAACCCACCACCACGGTGTTCCTGGGAGGCTGCAAAGCATCAGTAGCATCCTGGAGGCAGCGGGCTGAGCAGCAGCTCAGAGGGGATGGAAGGACCAGGAGAGATAGGAAAGGAACATCCAAGGGGTTGGTGCAGGGCTTCGGAGGGGAGACACCCAGGAAGGGGTTGGTGGTCTCTGCAGAGCAAAAAGGGCAGAGTCGGAAAAGAATTTCTGCTGCCAGGATGGCAGGAGAGAAAATGAAGCAGGAAGGAGAAGGATGGGACGAGAGACTTGTTTCTCCTGAGCTTAGAGGTCAAAGCTGGGATTTAGGGCATGAACAACACACCCCAAGGTAGGCAGACTGTTGGCTGGTTCTGTCTACAAAGCAGCAAAAATAGAGATATCTAGATTGTTGGACAAGATTTACAGCCTCTTCGAGTTGCAAGCAAGTTCCCAAATGAGCAGGAGTGGCATACTGAACCTCTGACTACACAGAAAAATCACCAAAAGGCGCCCTTTCAGCCAGGCAAGAGGACAGCCAGGGGATATAAGGAATAACGAACAGCCACTCTGCAGATGTTCATGGAGAAATTCTCTCCCATCTTGGCAAATGACAACCAACCAACCAACACCCCCACCGCTCCTCAATCCCCACCCCTGACAAATTACTGGGATTTAGGTTGTTTTCATCTCTTCTACATTTCCTTTTACTTCTTATTTGGGCTACTTGTGGATGTTTTGGCTCATTTTTGCTACCATGCATCTCAGTCCTGTTTCTGTGCTGCTGAAGGCAACAATATGGTATGAAACTAAAGGAACCTTAGAGAACTTTAAAACCCTTATGGCAATGAAATAATATCGAAGGCTTCATGGCCAATGCTAATTTACACAGTTACCCTCAAACCACCCTGTGGTGAGTATGGATGGTCCACTGAGTTATCAACCTGACGTCTCTGAAGCCTCCTTGGGAGATGGCGTAGGGTTTCTCTTGGGCACGGATGCGAAAGAGAAACACACTTCACAGCGACTGTAGTTACAGAAAAACCAACAAGTCCTAATTCATTAACCACTTCCATGGAATAAGCCTTATTCCAACAGGAGTGAAATTCCCCATCTCACTGCAATGCCCTGTCAAACAGGTTACCACTTGATTAAGGTCTGAAATGTGCATGGAAGGTTTATTGAAACGGTCTCATTTGCTGCAATGCAATTAATTAGAGGTACATTCCCAGCCAGGTATGTTTTAATGCCATCTGATCACTCTTCAGAGACGAGGAAGAGAAAGGAAGAAAAAAAAGGGCGAGTTTAACGCATTTCAAATCAGGAAATTAAATACATCAGTGCAACTCCTCTTTCTAGAGCGCAGAGGTTCCGCTTTTCCTTTCTAAGAAAAACCCTTCAGAAGGCAGTTTTGCTGAATCTTGGATTTCCCCCACCGGTGAAGTGCAGCTGAAAGCAGCACTTGGGCTGGAAGGAAGGAACTAAACACGAACACTCGAAGTAGCCTGTTGAACAGAGACACGTGAACACCCCAACCTGAGTAATTAGCAGGGCTCTCCTTGTTATGTGCGCTGCAGGAACTTTCCAATTAATTCATTCATATTTGCAAAGCCATTGCAAGAGGCAAAGCATTAAATATAGATGGTAAATAAAATGGAATAAACAGCAACCCACACAGCTCTCCAGGTTTTCAGGCCCCGTCAGCAGGGACATTCACTCGCTGCCCAGAGCAGGCTCCTTAACTAAGACCCGTCTAAGTGCATTATTAATTTTTCAGTAGCATCTACTAGACCCAGTGAAGGCTCAGTTATACAACGCATGAGGACTCTGCCCAGAAGAGCTTTAAAATCTCCAGTCTCACGGCTGGTTACAGTCACTGCTGATCTGCATCCCAGCCAGAGGATGGGCTGGGCACAGACCAGTATCCAAACTGTTGGGAAGAAATTTTTCACTGTGGGGGTGGTGATGCAGTGGCCCAGGTTGCCCAGAGGAGCTGTGGATGCCCCATCCCTGCAGGGGTTCAAGGCCAGGCTGGATGAGGCTTTGGGCAACCTGGGCTGGTGGGAGGTGTCCCTGCCCATGGCAGGGGGTGGAACTGGATGGTCTTGAAGGTCCCTTCCAACCCAAACCATTCTAGGATTCTGTGAGCCCCTTTGCTGCTCTGAATCCTCCTGCTGCCCATTCTCCCAAACCAGCTGCCCCAGGTAGAGCATGGGGCATGTCTGTGCTATTAAACTATTTTCATAGTTTTACACAACCCAGCCACTCGCTCACCCTCCCTCCTTCCGGGGATGGGGCAGAGAATTAAAGGGTAAAGGGAAAAGAGACTTGTGGGTTGCGATAAGGACAATTTAATAACTAAACTACAATAATATTGGAAATAATAATAATAATGATAATAATAGTAATATATACAAATATACAGATGAGTGACACACAGTGACACTGCTCACCACCTGATGACCAAGGCTCAGCCCATTCCTGGCTAACAATCCCAGAGCAGGGAGAGTCCCAAAACTGCAATCCCGGAAGGGAGATAAGAGCCCAAGTGTCTCTCCCAGCTGACCTCCAGAAAAGGTATAAGCTTCCCAAAATCCACCCCCAGAGTGCCTCTCATGAAGGCCAATGGGTTTCCAAATTGGCCCCTCCACCCTCACTCACATCACCCACTGTTATTTCATCACACGCGATGATTAGGGGGGAAGCACTCAAAAAACAGCCTCTTTGCATGTCACCCCACGAGCTCCAGGGTTGAGGAGACAGGTTGATAACCTGTGCAGTCAGCTGGCATGTTCCCTTGGGTTAGAATTACATCAATTATCCCTATTTTTAGGCTTGAGGGTAGAGTCCCATCGCCCACAAGAGAGGCAAACAACTCCCAAGGAAAAGGTATTAACACGTCTTTATATTCCAGTCTTTGTTAAGCTCCACGAGAGATCCATCAAGAACCAGAAGCCTATCAATTTCCAACTCCTGGAGTATTTCCAGGATTCAGTTCCGCTCCAACCCAGCTGCTTTCTTCCCCCCTTCTTTTTCTTTCCTTGTTCTCCGTTATCTGCAGGAGTTCGTTTGCCTCAGAATACCTCCTTGTACTTTGCTGAGCTCGTGCCATTATTATCCTCCCTGCAGAAATTCTTGTAGAGGAGGTTTAAAATATGTGATGCAGTTCTTCATTTGTGGCTG
>WKFP01014827.1:296985-314844 GCA_011057875.1 Pterocles orientalis | reverse complement strand
CTCTTCTCTGACAACCTGGATCACAGCGTCGGTGGCTTCCCATGGTCCAGATAACTTCACGGCACCATCAAAAGGGACCACAGGTCTGGAGGCTATCTCAAACCCAGAGGGATTTTGCAGGGGGAAGTCTGCCTGGTTTTTCTGAGGGGAGAGAAATCTTCCTGCCCACACACAAAGTGCTGCAGAATGCTTTGAAAGCTGTTAAACTTCCCTCCTGGGAATTTCTCCCCAGGTTTGAGTTTTTCCTTTTGAAAATAAAAAGCTTTTTTTTTTTTTTTTGCGGCCACGGAATCACACGACGGGGCTGTTCACACATCAAAAGGTTTCAAAACTCACTTTAAAAAGAAGGTTCATTTAATAACCGCATTTGCAGTTTTCAAAGCAACTCATTTATTGCAAAGAAAGGATGAACGCTTTACGCAGAGCAGAAGACATCCACAGGAGAACAAGCCTCACACAGCAGAGGATGGGTGGACATCTACCCCTGACTTCTAACACGACCTGGGCTGTCCCTCCTCTCCCTTTCACAACACCACAACCAGCTTTTTCGAGGCAGAAAATCCAGCCCCACACATCCCAAACACCATCAGGGGGTACCGCGCGTGCACCCAACACGACAGCAACTGCTCCCACCACAGCTGCTCGCCCTCCGCAGGTCCTGCAGCCTTCCCCCTGCACAATCAGCTCTAACTCTTCTCTGCAACTTTTCATTGCTTCTCCTGCCACAAAACCTACTTGTCTCTTGAACCAATTACTCCGTGCTGTTACGGATTAGCTGAGAGGAGACTTATCTAGCTGAAAAAGACACAATGCCTTTTTGAAGTGCAAGTTTTTTTGCTGTTAACTCAAGTGCCTCTTTGCACAAATAATCTCTTCAGTGAAAAGCGAAGGTGTTTTCATACTCATGTGACTGGTAGGGATCAGGCTTGCAGCCGTGTTAAACCACGGGATCCTGCAGCTGGGACTAGATGATCACTGTAGGTCCCTTCCAACTTGAACTATTCTATTCCAATACACAAACCCAGTTCCAGGTTACCTTGATTTCCGCAACTCCCTGAGTCAAAGCCCCGACCTAGAACAAATCCTGATGGCTTGAATTTCTTCAAAACCAGCACAGCTTCATGCCAGGTCCACCATCCTCCCACGGACACACAACACCGACAGAATTACTGCACACTTAGCTAATCTGACAGGAGCAGGACATGTTTACGGCGACCACCATCTCTTGAGCTTAGCCAAGTGGGGAATGGCACATCAAGCACTGATGTCCCCCAAAAACTCTGCACGAAAGCCAAGAGATAGCAAGTTGACCAAGTGAGGTCAGTGCTGTCCCCTCCAGAAGATGCTCCCAGCTCCGTTTCTGAGGACCCAAGTGCCACCACTGCCAAGGGGCAGGTAGCATGATGCATTTTTGGCAGATTCCTACCAAAGGTTTTTGGATGAGACACAACCTCAGGAGGTAGTCATGAGGGTACCAAAAATCACACACTGAACTGAACCTCTGGAGCTCTTGCACGTCCCAGGGATCAGCATGCTCCAGCCTCTGTCGCTGCCATTCCTCATGGAACACGTTCACAGACCCACCTCTCCACCCATTAATGCCAAGGAGATGAGGCATTGCCACTGGGAGAGGGACAGGGAACATCACTGGGACAGGAGCACCTTAATCACATCCGGATGCACCGATGAGTCAAAGAAACCAGCACTTGGATGTATAAGTTGCTTCTTACAAACATTTCCTAAAACACCACATTTTGTTCAGTACTAGAAGCTACCATGTCCATTGCATGTTGAGATTTTCATTCTCCCAAGTCATGCACGTGGCTCATGACTATACATAAGGAAAATACACCTCAGCACCATGATCTCAGCATCCCTGAGATCTCAGCATCCCTGTCCTGCTCTGTGCATCCCCATTTCACGCAGACCCAGCCCGAATCCCAGTGTCTAAACATGCTTCTGCAAATGCTGTGTTTTTCAGGTAGGGTCAGGAGCCTTGCTGTAGAAATCAGGCTAGGCAGCTCTAAATGGCACAGGAGCTCACAAAGGGAACGATTGCACCTTAAAAGCATGTGACGAACCATGAGAGTCATTCAGCTTGCAGAAGAGGCTGCTATTTAGGCTGCGGGTGAAGAAAAATTATGTCAAGAGCATGGTTCAAACCACTGCTGCTTGAATAACCTCCTCCAGGCAGCTTTGGTAAATATAATGCCATAAAGGAGCCCTTCTGCTGCCCATCGAGAGCAGCACTCCGAAGTCATTCTGACAGCAATCGGTCATCTGGAGTCCTCTGCTCCTGCTTCTCGACCACCTTGCTCCTCTCGCAAAGGGGAGATGTTCAGAGGGAACACAGCCTGCCTGGTACTCCTGATCCATAAACACGCTGCTGTAAACCCCAGACAGCATTCCGTGAGCTTGGTGATGCCATGAATTGAGGCTCAGGTTTTACACAACGCATACAATAACCTTTATGTGATGCTCAGCCCTCCCTCGATTTCTCTTCCCAGTCCTGAGCAGAAGGAGCAGCATCCTTGACCAGAAGCTCTGCAAGCAGCCCTAGATGGATGCCCTGGCCCTCATAAAACACAGCCTCGGTCTCGTTAGCTCCAGCATCTCATTATTATTTTAATTGGCCAAACCTGCGTGCCTGAAACACCTTTTGATTGGATTACACTCGTTCCCACCAGCGCCAGACGTGGCAGCCTGGTTTAACAGGTACGGCGCTGAATTTACGAGCGGCCAACACCAGCCTTAGCACCACACAGCCTCTTTCATTACGGTCGCACTCGCTGGAGCTGTCTAAAGATATTTCGCGTTGATCCGAAATTTCCCATGACCTGGAGTGATGCTGGAGAAGGGAGACGAGGGAAATCTTCAGACTCGGAATCGTAAATACAGGCAGCTTGCTTCACGCCTGCCCCATCCTGGTGGTCTCTACCTTTGCTGCAAACCATCCTCTGCTAGAAACTGCTGCCGGGGAGAAGGGAGACTCCTGAGCACGCGATTTGCAGCGGCAACTCTTTACTCGCCTTGATCTTTGCCGGTTGGAGCCCAAATTGAACTGGATTGAACTGCCTGATGCTATTAAACAACCTCCTCGGCTCGTGCGTGCCCCACGTGTGCGGCGGACGGTTGGGTCCTCAGGGCAGAGAAACCTTAATAGTGCTGAGCTAGCGCCTGAGGGGATGGAGGGGAGTTTAAGGGGGGGGTGTAAAGAGCCCATGCAGGGGAAAACATGGTTTAAAGGCCAGTAGCTTGGTCAACTCATTATTTTACATTTATAAAACAGAAGAGAAAAAGGGATCTCCATGCTCCATGCTCGCTTCTGCAAATTACGGGGCGGTAGGACCCGCTCCTGGAGGGGCCGGTGTCGTGGACGCATCCTTCGTTATCTGTCGGTGCCTAACGAGGCTTCAGCACCTCGGTTATTGCTAGGGCTCATTTTGGGAAATAATTATAAGTGCAGATATTGGCCCACACTGCAATGCTGCTGCCCCGTAAAACTGCGCTTGGACAAGCAAATGCCAAAGGCTGTTGGGTGCCTGCACCCCAAAACCCACGGCCGGAGCCTCAGCTCGAAAAGGGCTGCATGCAGGCTAAAGTTTTAATTTTTCTTCCCTGTGTTTCTGACGGGCCATTTAATGCGCTAAATGTTCTAGAGGGAAGACTGAGCATCCCCTCAGCAGCAACCAACTTCAAACTAGTGAGCCCAAACCCAGATTTCTCAATCACACTATGGGATGGAAAGAAGAGCATCCCAATTTTTGAAAGCACTACAGACTCACTCTCTTCCATTATTGAAGCCAACACCACAGCCAGTGTCTATTTTAGAGCATATTACTCAGTTTTAACACTTTCCAAGACTGGTTTTCCTTCTTTTCAATTTCAACTCCACCTTTGGGATCAGTGATTTTATTTTATGATGGGATATTAAGAGTAGGCGGCCAGCCCCCGCCTCCTTATTTTCTTTTTTTTTCCGAAGCCATTATTCAGAAGGAATAAATTAAATCATTAAATACACACAAGCACAGGAAACACTGGGAACTCTTAAACCATTATCCTATGAAGAGAATGCCAATGCAAACACTGTAATAAAATATTCTTCACTGAAATCAACACTAATTTTCCGAGGCAATCAAATCCATCCCCGTGATCCCTCCTCCTAGGGAAAACAGCCAGCACGGCTAAATTCAGATCTATGTGGCTCCATGCTTAAGTTTGGCTCAGACACGCTACAAATCAATGACTCCAGAAAGGTTTACTAAGGAAAAATTCCCGATGGGCAACATTTGCTACAGCACGTGGCACCTCTCCCGAGAGAGCAGCAAAGAGTACAGTGCTGCATCGATCTGGGGCTCCAGGAAGGCTGAAGCTTCAAGCTACAAGCTTGTTGAGGCCACCTTGACCATTATTTGGAGACGGCTGCATGTCATCCAAGGGGCCAGTCTCCAAAGAGAGCTCAGCCACGAGGAGCACCTCCAAGTGCTGATGCTCCACCAGCAGCCCAGGAACAGCACCAAGTCCTGTACAACGCCGCCTCCTTCCCAGTCAACCCACAACGGGGAAGAAGGATGTGCTGTTAGAAAAGGGCTACAACACGTCACAGAATCATTCGGGTTGGAAGGGTCATCCAGTCCAACCCCCCTGCCATGAGCAGGGACACCTTCAACTAGCCCAGGTGGCTCAGAGCCCCATCCAACCTGACCTTGAATGTTTCCGGGGATGGGGCATCTACCACCTCTCTGGGCAACCTGTGCCAGAACTCTCCTTCCCCAGCTATCTGCAATTTGGGGATTGTCCACACCAAGGGCTGTGCTCATTTTTTCACACAACACCCAATTCTGTTTCCAGAAAGCTGTCGGTACCTCTCTTTGATGTCCCTTAAATCTTCTCTGGTAAGACAACGAATTCCAGCCAGGTATTTTACAGTGGGTGCGTACGCTCCGTGATTTCTTTAAGCATTACAGAATCGTGGAATCACAGAACGGTTTGGGTTGGAAGAGACCTTAAAGATCATCTAGTTCAACCCCCTGCCATGGGCAGGGACACCTCCCACTAGCCCAGGTTGCTCAAACCTGGATCTTGTTGCACGCTGCAGATAGTAGATTTTAACCCCAACACCTGAGAAATACTTCAATGTTCCTCCCTACCATATAAAGAGTTACCCAAATAAACCCACAACAAACAAAACCAAGACTTCTCTCCCTCAGACACGACCGGATACAATTATAATCAAGTAGGCTGCAAAACCATGCTAATCATAACGATTTCACTGGTCTGGAGAGATCCAGTAGCCATGAGGGCACGTGGGCCCACGATCCAATCTGCCCATGTAGGCATTGTAGGACAGACGTTACCAGGATCCATTCTCTGGTCATGGTGCTAACGGGCACAGCCACATCCTACCGCTTCTCTCCAAAAGAAAGTGGTTGCATCTAAAATGTCATTTGGGAATGATCCCTGGAGAAGACCAACTGCTGAACAAGATCCAGGAACCACATGGGTCAGCACTAGCTGGCCCAGGCATCACAGCTTATTATGAAAAAAAAACCAAAACCAAACTCCAAGTGCTGTGTTCGCTGTGTCCTCTAAGGAGTCCTTGGCTTCCCACAGACATATATCCTCCAGCATGGCTGAGGTCAAACACAGAACTCCCATCCTTCTACGGCTAATTTCTACTCAATGTCAACCATTAAAAAAAAAAAAAAAGATGCTTCTGATGTTCTCCGGAAGATGCCAGAAATGCTACTTTTCATATGACAACACAAGAATCATGGTTCATCATGTTCCATTAGAACAAAACTCGGTTTATTCTAAATCCAGTAAAACAGAAAGGACTTGCAAAAGTAACGACTCTGAGAAGCAACCACCCATTCACCTGCAAGACACCGAGATGCACCAGGCAAGGAACAACCTTTGCAATGGGATACTTGCTCTCTCGCTCTTTCAAGCCACGTTGAAAGCACCTTTGGGTGCTGGCAGAGCAGCTTTTTGGATATCACAACACATCCAGCCCTTCTACAACTTGACCCTCCAAAGTCCCAGGGAGCAGCGATGGGTGACGGTCTCTTGGCCGTGCAGCGAAAGCTGCATCACGAGGCTGAGAAACAGCCAAACATCTCCCGTAAATCCTTCCTCGTGACGGAGGCTGAATCATTTCCCCTTTTCCGTATCCATGGCACAGGATCAATTAACCTTTGTGATGGCTCCTCCTGCGAATCACTTAAGAGGGGTAATGGTTAAACTGCTTCATCGGAAGTGGTTTTAGAAATGCCCTGCTCTGCTCTGCAGAAGATGAAAGAGTTAGCCACAGAGAAGGGGGGAAAAAAAATAAAAATCAAGCATGTTCAGCATCTTATGGATTAATCCTAGGCCTGGAGCCAGGATAATTACTGCCAGAAGGAATAAAAGCAACATAAATATAGGTTAACGCACAAAGGATCCCGTTTGCAAGGTTTTATACATCACCAGCTCAAAAGCGGATTTGTAAATTTAATTATAGAAAGATTATAAAAGCAGGTAATACCCAAAGGGTCATAAAAATAATTTTACTACAGTGATGAGAACAAAACAACAAAAAAAAAATAAAAAGAAACCAGACATTTTAAATTAAGTAGGGCAGCCTATAGATCTCTCGAAGACCTTCCGCAGGATCCAGACCAGACTCCTCGCCAGGGATGCGCGTGCGGCATCCTGCTGCAGCAGCATCCGCCACGATCGTCCAGAAACACCATTGCCAAGGGAGAAAGGATAAGTCACTCTGACAGCCTTGCAATCTTACAGCACTGATTTACTTAAAAACCATCTTAGTTTTTTACAGAAGGTGCTCGACGTGTCAGGAGCATGGGATGGCCGGGTCAAAGCCATGGAAAGAGGGAAGAGGATGCTTCCAAAGCCAGCTTTTTCGGCACGGGTGATGTGAAATCCCCAAAGATGCTGGTTCCCGTCGGGATTAACGTGCCAGAACAGCTTTGGGGGAGGAGAATGGTTCATTAAATGTCATCAGGACAGATTTGGGTTCTACCCCATAACTGTGTTGAGCGAGCTGGGGCCAGGGAAGGAAACGGCAACAGCACGAGCTACCCAAGCAACTCAGCTCGGAAAAGCAAGGATGTTCTCTGCTGTCCAGGCTGCAAGAGTGCACCCTTCACAGTGCTAAAAACTCTCTGAAATGCACATGTATTTCCAAGTGTTTACACACATTAATTTATCGTAATATAGTTAATCCTGTAGATAATCTTAAAAAAAAAATCCATCTCAATGTACACAGTGTAGTATTTAGGTTATCTACCGTATTCATCCTTTTCTGCTTGCTCCCTCTCCCTTCTACAAGTGCTGCAGGATTTTTTCCTTTTTTCTGAACTCTTTAAGAAAACTGAAATAATACCGCAAGGTGTGGATAAAGGGTGAAGGCACAGGGCAGGAACAGAGACGAGGGTTCAATGCTGGGATCTCTCCAGTTTACCACTAAAACACAGACAACCCTTAGCACCTTGGGATTTTAACTCTTGACCTATAAAACACTTTTTTTTTTTTTTTTGGTGTATAAACCACATTTCTGACCTCTCCAGTACTTTCTATTCCAGAAGGTAGCTCCTGAAACGTCCCTGAGACTGATCTGGGTGCTAACCTACGACGGTTCTGAAGGAGCTTTTGTCAGCCCAGCAAAACACGCCGGTATTTTTAACCGCATCCCTTGCGCACTTAAAACAGACGGTGTGCTCAAACGCTCCGCTGGGCTGCCACCGCCGTGCCCCGTGTATGTAAAGGGAAAATGTCCTGCCAACGCTGAATGCCTGTAAAAACACACTTCAAAGGATCACAGCCTGAAAATACATATTTATTAGCAAGAAAACTTACGGTTTTACAAACTCATCATGCATAAAACAGTGCTTTAAAAAAAAAACCTCAGGACTGACCATTTAGACTTTCCATTTTGCTGGAAAGCAGATACGTGACCCTCCTCTTTGCCTCAATTAGCAATATTTTTGCACAGATGGCTCTTTTTTAAGCTTGTTTCATGCCAGTTGTTTTCGTGCACCACGATCCACACCGGACACCACAAACCCTTTTGTACGTAAATGCGTTCAACAGTTTGAAGACCTGCACAGGAGTCACGTATAGTTCTTTGCAGGATGGGGGTTCAAATATCTATAGTTTGATGACGTATGTAGTGAGCATATAAAAGAGATTGAGCATGACAACGATCTATATGCCTTGGAAAGCAGCGACATCATGTATCAGGAACAGGATGAATTGGGATGCAGTAACAGAAATGGAAATTAAATCCCAGTATCACACAAGCAGCTCTAACTCCGAGGTTACACCACCCAACGGTTTCGCAGAAGAAGTCCTAAGAAGCCCAGTCCTCCGAGATGTGTAAAACTGGATTAGACGTGAACTCCAAAACCAGCACGATGCGGAATAATCCTATGCTGGCAGAAAGGGATCAAAGCTAATTTCTCTCTCTAACTTGCTCAGTCTTCTGCGGAGATTTCTGAACTCCAGCTACACAGCAGGTTGTAAGTTAAAAACCTCTCTCTTTTATAAGGTTCAGCAGTCGCTAACTGAAAACAGAGCAAGTTAAATATCCTGTAGAGCAGAGTTATTTTTAACAGGCTTTTCTAAAGGAATCCTATGGCTGCGAACAGCGGGTCTGCAGCGAAGGAAAAGCATCGTTACACAGGTTTGTCCACTTGGTCACTGTCGGGATGCCACCATCCAAACTGCATCCCATCTGACCTAAGTCCAGAAATCCCAGGATGCTTTTATTTTTATATAGTTATATATATAAATGATTTTTTTAAGTGTAATTTTTTTCCCTAACCTAGCTCATGCAATCCCAGAAACACAGCTCACGACAAAACTCATATTGTCCCAGCAGAGGACTGCGGGCGCTCAAGCAGAGACCAGACCTGAGCACAGGAGGAAATTAAAAGCACACTTCAGTTCCCTGGCCAAGGGGTGAAATCCCAGCGACACCGAAGCCAGCAGCAAAGCTCCCCAGTGTCTGGGACCTCACCTGAGGCTTTGCAACCTTGAGAACTGTGAGATTGCGCCGTTCCGGCAGATGCTGCTTCAGCCTCGTCTTCTAAAGCACGGGAGAGAGATTTCCCTCCTCCGTGTCGTTCACACTGCAGCAGAAATCTTGGAAAACCTCAGGCTGAGGTGAGCTCCAGCTGACACAGTGCTGCTGGTGGAGCAAATCCCCACCATCCCTGTTTCTTTTGTGGAAGTCAGCTTCTTTGCAAAAAGGATGAATTTGGTCCACATGTGGCTCATGGTTTTCATCACACAACATCAAGTTTGAACAACTCCTCGGCCAAAGCTTCCCTCTCCTGTTCTCCGTGGCAGCTCCTCGGGGTCCTTTTCTGCCCTGGGATGGTTTCATACAGTGTTGTACATGTTTACAGACATAGATACATCTCACCTGGATCTGCTACGCTGACTCGTAATTATAGCAACTTCAAAAACCCAACCAAATAACAATAACAAAAAAAATCCAGTCCTTCCCAGCATTAAATGAAACACATCGATCCAAGCACTGGAACATCTCACCACCCATAAAAACCTTTCAGACCTAAAAAAAAAAAAAAAAAAAAAAAGGAAAAAAAAGGAATTAAATAAATAGCAATGCTCAAACATTAATCCATTAGCAATAAATTAAAGATGAAATAAAAATTAAAATAATGCCTTAGACCTAAAGGAACTGAACTACTCTACAAAAAGCTGCTTCTAAGTACAACAGGAATTTTTTTCCACTTGGTGTACTCTCACATTTCCATTTATTGGAGGAAAAAATCAGCAGAACTGGAGGAATATAGTATTGTCTTTCCAGTAATTTCAGTGAAGAGAGGATTTTACCCTAAAAAAAGGATTTTTTTTTCCTTCTCTCCCTAGTAAGGCTTTTGCAACAGGGTGCTCTCCTGGAGTTTCTGGATGATTTGAAACAGCATCTTGAACCACCAGCTGGTTTCAAGCATGCTCTACTCGTCGCCGTTCAAGTCCTGCTAGGACTGTTGGCCACACGGCTCAGATCCAGGACAAGGTGTTGCATGAGAAGCAGGCTACCAACGTCCCTGCCTGGTGGCCAATGCCTTCCTGCTGCAGCCGGGGCCGTTCCGCAGCTCTCGGTGGGATATCGCATCTTACGCACCCAGTGGGTGAAATTTCAAAGGTGTCAGAGGATGTTCGGAGATCAGCTCCTGCTGGTGGGGAGGAAGAGTTCATCCCATCACATGTCAGCTGCCAGAGGTGGCATCCAGTCAAAGCTGGAGTCAGCGGAGGGACAGGAGAGGACACAGCGGTGTCAGAGCCACCGACTGAGATGGAGCCAAGACAAGGAGCTCAGACTGGACACCTAACTTCCAAATACATGGAGTTAGCAAAAAACCCCCACAAAAAACCAAACACAAACAATTCCAGCAGGGTAAAGTAACCACCCTGAAGCCTTTAAAAAAAATAATATATTGTCCAGGCAGATAGACTGGAAACAGATTAGTGTAACTATGCCTTCCACTGGAACAGGAATGGGGACATCAAATTTGGAATGAGACATCCTTCCAGACTAAACGCACCGTTAGCTGTGCTGGTAAAAGGATACTGCTAACGAATATACCCCCCAAAAAAAAAAAAGTCTACTTTCAAGTGTAAATCAGCTCTTACGCTGTCATCTAAAAAATATCCTGGTACATAAAAGGCACAAAAAAAAAACAAAGTACAAAAGGGTTAGATCAGATCAAATAATGATTGGACATAAGCAGATACATTATATCATACATCGGGCTTTGATCCGTTAAATATTAATATAAATGGACACATTTAAAAAGAAATATAATAAGGATAAGCACTTTTGGTTAGAAAAAAGCAACCCCCGTTACTGAGTAAGAAGGGAACAGGTAGAGCGAAGAGCAGAATGAGGCACCCCATGCAAGGAGCAGTCCAAGAATAAGAAAAATATATGGTACAGAAACCTGATACACACAGTTTTCTGGTATGGACAATAAAATTCTGTATCATTATATGCATCCAGTGCGGCTCTTCTAAATTAATTCCTTTTTACAGGACTTTTTTTTTTTGGAATTGCAAGCTACCTGAGATGATATATTGCTGTCCTCCAGACCAATAAGCTTATTCAGTTTGAAAAGATTTCTCGAGCATCATCGAGTAACACTCTGCTACAGCAGCCACTCCATCTGTCTGGAACGAGTACCTACTCCGCTGCAACTCACACCAGACAGCGTTAGCTGCACGCGTCTACCACTTCACAATGTGAAGAAACTTCTTTCCAAAGCTTCACGCACAGCGAATACTCTCAATCTGTAAGGCAATTTTTTTTTTTTTTTGGCTTCCTTAAGCTCTAGCTTCAAGAAGTCCTTGGGTACACTCTCAGACACGGTCTCAGAAATGAAATATTGACTCAAGCACATGCCTACGTTGTTTCCTCTGCTGTTGGTAATTTACAGACAAATTTGCTTCGCTTGCCAGTTATCTGCCTATACAAAATTTTACATCATCCTTAGTCACGCTTGGGCTTTTGCTTGGTAAAACGCTGCCTCCGTGTTACAAGCCAGCTTCCACAACAGCGCTGAATTTGGGGGAATTACAGACTATCCCAGGACTCTACGCAAAAGCAAACCCCGCGGAAAAGGCAAGAGAAGCTGTGTAAAGCAGTAGTAGTTGCGTCTGAAGACAAAGAAGCGGAAGAATGACAGCGCAACAGAAGTCTTTCTTTTTCTCATTACCATTTAGTTGGAAGTTTTGCAGCGCAATGATCTACAGCATCTTCTGTGATGAAATCAGACGATGTCAAAATAACCCCAGTTCAGCCTTAAAGCTTCATGGCTTTCGCTGAAGCTAAAAATAAAGATACACACGGATGATTATGAAATGGCAGGCACAAGAAACTGAAAATAATGCTTTGTTGCAGGATTCTGGATTACCATGAACTGTTAAAAAATAAATTTAAAAAAAAAAAAAAAAAAAGAAAAAAAAAATGTTTTATCTTAAATGAAGGAAGTAATGTATATACATCGAAATGTATATACATGGGAACAATAAATGGCTCATCAAAACACATAATGGAAATAACAGGTGAAAAAAATGTATTATGTTTCTAAGAAATGGGAGAAACGAATAGAGATCTGCCTACAGGAATGGAAAACACGTTGAGGGGTATTCCTGATCTAGGATCAAGGCATTTTACCAGTTAAACAGCCGCAATTAAGATCATCTCGGTCACAAACAACAGCATCGGAGGGAATTATTAGCGGCTTATTTGGCACACTGAATTACCTGCCCTATATGCGTGCAGACGTACCAGCTCAAACGTCCAAACGAATCGCTTCTAAGCAAAGTCTCATCTTTATTTTCATTGTCCCCAATTTCACACCCAGGCCAGCAACACCCAACGTACGCGTGTCAGCAGGCAGCCAGCGGTTTGAGGAATCCACACTGACACGACAAGAACTAATCCTATTATTTCCTTAACAGCATCTGAATAGGCATTTTCCAACTCCTGCTTCTCATTGTAAGTTTAACCCACGTGTTAATTCTTTTACCGAGATCTCAAGCTGCTTTCGCTAGAATCGGGGATTTAAGGGAATCAAATCCCTTCTATTTAATTTCGTACCTAAGAGACAACCCTTTCCAAATTAAACGGGGCTTGTACACTGCTTGCCTTAAAAACGTCGCTTCTCTTTCCGAGGCGTTGGAGAATAGCTCTAAAGCCCATTTCAGCACATGGAAAAGAAGTTTTTAGGGCATCCCGAGTTTAAACCCGACAACAGCTTGGGCAGCTGCCTTTAAGTAAGGCTCAGGACTGCAGAAATACATCGCGTAGAAGATTTTCAGAATGATTTTAATGACAATCCGATGAGCGAACAACCAAGCGATGCTCCATTAGAGTGAATTATTTCCTACAATTGCAATCCTCCTCCAATAAACCGCAATATTCAAAGGTGATGAAGTAGGAAAAGGCTTGGGCAAAACAAACTTGGAGCAGTCACTTCCCTGGGCTGAAGAAATTTTTGAGCACATTGTGCTCAGGGGAGTTTTCCTTTCCGTAATCAAATATTAAAATCTGAAACCCAACAAAAACAAACATCTTTATCTACTACACACACGCTTTCTGCGCTTTCCAGCAAAGCCACAAGAACAGATTTGCGGTGGGTACGCGGGAACTTATAGGTAGCATACTAAATATCGATTAAAAATAAATCCCAATAATTAGGCTTAAATTTTAATACCCATGTACATTTCTCTAGAATTCATCATGAACGGAATTTTATAAGGTTCCATGAGAGGCTCTGGGTTTAATTATGCATTTATTCCATAATTCACTAAATTCAGTAATGTGCACTGAGTCTCCCAGCCATTCAAGTGAGTAACGAGATTTATCAGCCCAGTTTGTCACACAACAAACGGGATTCAGAGCGGTTCTAAAGGCGGGTGATGAAAGATACATAGAGGGAGGGAAAGAACCAGCAGCAGCTTTCTTTCCAGCTAATAATGCTAATAACATGCAAATAATTCCCCATCTTAATGAATACTTCAGCTGAATGCCACATTCCAAAGGGAGGCGGCAGGCTGGAAGCTTGCAGTGAAAGAGGAAACACGGCAGCTCGGCTGCTGGGAGTTCTCAAAGCTCCTTTGAAGCCACGAGGTTACGACTGCCGGTACCACTGAGCATCCGTCCATCCCCACCTGCCCAAAACGATGCTGTCACACAGCAGAAGGTATCTAAGGTCTTCAAACTCCTCATGTTCTCTTTTCAAAAAAGTGATAATCACGTCAAAACAACCTTAAAATACACATAATTTTCCAAATATTCAGGGATCAGCAAACACCTCTAGGGATCCAAACCCAGCCCCTGGAGCACAGCTCTGGGGGTGCACACGAGAGGATCCTCAATGCCCAAACCTCCACTGGGCTGGGACTTGCTCTCCTAAATTCTTCTGATGACTTTTCAAAACTGCATTCAGAAGTTTCTCCCAAATCTCCGCACCTATTAGAAGAGTGAGTCTCGCTGACCTTCAACGAACATTTCTTTTTTCCTCCCCCAAGCTCTTGCAAACCTCCCCCCTTTCACAGCTACCCCCTCCTCTGGGACAACGGGCAGCTGCTCAGAAGGTGATACCAGCTCCCACGCTTTTGCATGCTGTTCTTCCCAATTATTTTATCCTCCAACATCTTCTGGGAACTCAAATATTGAAGACTGAAGACTTGTAAGTTGCTCACAAAGCAAAACCACCCAGTTGCAGCGTCCCTTCCCACATTCTCACTTGATACCCACTTTTTCCATTCCTGCTTAAACATCTGGTTTTTTAAGCTTCCCACATCCAACCTTCATGATCCTATGATTCTGTGTGCCCTCTCCAATTTCCAGTCCATCTCCCTCTTCAGGAGAAGCACAGACCTTCGAGGTGCCTCCTCCCTTTGCCCTCTTAACACCCAAGGCTCAGACCCAACGTCAAGCATTACAGACACCCACAGACATACAATTTCATGTCCTCCTTACACCTGAGACTCTTCCCACTCATCTTCCAGTGTCAGACCACCCTTTACTTACATGTTTATTATTCCTTTTGCTTCCACTGTTCCCCTCTCCCCACCTTCGCCTTCAAGTCTCCCCATGGAGAGGTCCCAATCTACTCGCCTTCTTAATAACGGCAAATACACGATTTGTTGTGACTGTGAAGTTTTCTGAGTTTAGCAGGAACACTGACCCTCAGGAACATGTTTCTTCTCATACCTCCACAATTTCAAAGGCATTCCAGAAATAGAAAATCACTCCTGCTCTGCTCCAGCTGGACGGTGGCCTCTTCACCCGCCACTGCCACAAGCGCTCAGCTTGAATCCTTGAGCTAGGGGCTTTTGCTCCCACCTCCTCCAGAAATGCAGCTTTCTTGTAATCGGAATTGACAAAAAATGCCTTAATCGCAGGATTTAAAAATATATAAACATTCATGGGCGGAGCGGTACTTTTTACTTCTTGATTTTCAGCATTTCAGACCCTCCAGCTGTTTTTTTCCAACTAGAGTCAAGAGTGCATACATACATTTCTCACATACAGATGATTCATCACATAATGGCAGCTGAAGTTCTAAAAGGAAGAACAAATGCTCTCCCAAATAAGAACATTCACAGTTAGCAGCTCTGTCTTCCTGCATGGCTCCTGAACCAGCAATCCCACCCTCCACGACAGTCACCCGCACTCTTCTCTTTCCCTTTGTCCAAGGAAGATGACTTCTAAGGTCGCTATGTGGGCATCCCCTTTTGAAAATCCCAATTTATATCTATTTTTATGCACTTATGCATTTATATATTATTTTTATACTTATATCTGTATCTATTTACACACATACACATTTATATATCTGTATATATTTACACATATTTTATACATATCTCTCTATGTACATATCCCTCCCATTCTATATTTATTCATATAAAGTTTAATCCGACACTGCAACTCCAGTTTTAAGTGCACAACATCATCTTTGTTTTTCCCCTAATAGCTGCAGCATTTCCCACGCTACAGCCCGGAGGCAGCCGCACAGAAAAAGCACAAGCTGGCAGATGTCAGCTTTGGTTGTCACACAAGTTCTTTTTAACCTCTCTGGTTGTGTTCTTACGGATAGATAATCCATCTGACCGGATGATGATCCTTGAGGTCTTTTCCAACCTTAATGATTCTGTGTTTCTATGATATTGTACATACGCCACAGCAGAAGCAATCTTAAAGATAATTTGTGTTTATAGAGGTTTTATATAGACAGAGGGAACAGACACTGAGGTCCCATGGAAGATGTACGCTTAAAATCAGTCTGAGGCCACCAAAGATCACGCTGATGCTGAATGGAGGCGGTGGACCCTCCTCCCCTCTCATCCTTGGGGAAAGACTACAGTGTGAACCTCTCCTTTCCCGGGCACTGAAGAAATCTGCACAGAAGCCCTATAAATGACAGAAAAACCTTCTACAGGCCTGAAATACCCTCCGGGGGTCCAGAGCAGCCAACCGTGAGACTCGAGCCCCCCTGGGAGGCCAGGCTTCATTAGGTCTGGCACTCACTGCACTGCTCAGGAGACATCCACACTGGAAGACAAAAACAAGCTCTTACCAACCTCTCTCCTCTGAAATCCTCAGCTCCGATGCTACCATATGACCACACCGTGAAATCGCCAGCACTTGGAATATTTTGCTTATTTTGAACCCACAGAGGGTAACCTGCTGCTTTCACTACAAGGTGGGACCAGCAGAGATGGGATTTTTTCAGCATCTGGTCCAGCATCACCAGAGCTCCCCAGTCCCTGAATGCACAGTGCACTTTCTGAACTAAAAAAGAAACTCATTCCTCATCTCGCGCTTGAAGGATTCCTTCAGACACAAGATGATAGTATCCTGTCCCCAGATATTTACTGCAAAATATCAAAGTTGCTGCAGGAAAGACAAAATCCTGAGCCAGGGAAGACCCAGAGACTGTATTGCACCAACTGAAATGCATAGTTTCTAAAATAGAGAGTGTAAATGTGACTGTTCTCATAACCCAGACACCAACCAGCCTATCGGTCAGCAGAATAACTGAGGAAACATACTGCCTGCGTCTAAAATAAATCAAATTACACTTCACCGTTCCTCTTCCATGTATGTCAGGGGCAACATAAGGGTGAAGGAGCTTCAGCTGCCCCTGAAACAGTCTGATCTAGGAAAAAACCACAGCACTGCCAACTAGGGCATCACAAAATTGTCGAGATTCCCAGTGATATCACAGATTTCCCATAAGCGTGAAGCCCTTGATTCTCCCCCAAATCACCGTTGAATAGATCCAAGCACACAAAGGACAACAAGCAGGAACAAGTCTTGCAAATAAGACTTGAAGGGACTGCTTCAATCTGCTCATTGCTTACGGACCCCAACAAAAGAGAGGAAAACGGACAAACAAGCAACCAGAGCAGCACATCTAAGCTCCCAGGTGGGGAACATCACTTAATAAGGCAGTTTTGTAGGCAGCACCAGAGCTGGAAATCTTTATTCTGGCCTCTGCAATCACCACGTGAAGCATTGTGTTGACACAACAGAACATGGCTCAATTTCAAGCACCGTTGAGGTTGAGTAATTTCAAACATCTTTTCATGTTTGTAGACAGTCCAGAGGGAAGCTGGCCGAAAAGATCTCCAAGGCAGCCACGTGAAAATAGACACAAAGCCCTTCAAATCAGTACAGTGCCAGGCAGGAGAGAGGAACGGAGACTGAAGAGGGAAAGGGGGAAAGGTGAAGATCCGGACTTCCAGCTAAACTGCTTAAAGCATCTCTGTCCAGTGCCTCCACTACAAGTTTATAGAACGCCGCGGGGAGCTGCAATGCACCATCAACCCGGACTGGTACGTCAAAAAAAAGATTTTAAGTGTAATCCGTACTCTTCTTTCTTCTCATTATATGAATGCTCCCATTAGAGGGAGGCCATTCTCCTGTTTTCTTCTGGGTAGCAAAAATGTTGCATGAGAAATCAGAAGAGTTAATACAGCCAGACTTAACCAGGCACCATCTCTTTTAATGAATATCTGGAAAGATTGCTGAGAAACCTGGGTTAGAAACAAAGCATCTACAGAACTTCCCCTGAACTCATGAGGTCAATGGAGAGCCCTTTGAAACTCTTAATTACATTTACAAAGGACAAAATTAGCTGCTCGGTGCTTGTATTCCAGCATCTTCTGGAGGGTGACCCAGCAGCTGGGATACCTTGTGCTGAGCAGTGGTTAAGTGTGTCGGAAAGACGTGTGGGGAAACCGAGGCACGGGAATGTAAAGGACCTCCAGCACATCAGCATCTTCTACATTAAATCCGTATCTCAAATCAGG
>WKFP01014827.1:277803-296935 GCA_011057875.1 Pterocles orientalis | reverse complement strand
TGAGGTCAATGGAGAGCCCTTTGAAACTCTTAATTACATTTACAAAGGACAAAATTAGCTGCTCGGTGCTTGTATTCCAGCATCTTCTGGAGGGTGACCCAGCAGCTGGGATACCTTGTGCTGAGCAGTGGTTAAGTGTGTCGGAAAGACGTGTGGGGAAACCGAGGCACGGGAATGTAAAGGACCTCCAGCACATCAGCATCTTCTACATTAAATCCGTATCTCAAATCAGGCTCTTTGGATACAGAGAAGTAGCCTGAGAAGAGCAAAAGGGTCTTTCAGATACCGCTGGTTGCTGAACCCCTCAATTCTTAACTTTTTTCTCCAGTTCACGGGCATCACTTTGCTGCCAAGGTCCAGCCAGCATCCCAGCAAGGCACGTCAGGATAACAACCAGTCAAAACAGCACTTACAGTTTTGTGGGGTTTTTTGGTCACTCATGAGGATTCAGAATAAGGAAATCTGTTCTGAGAACTTCCAGGGCAACCCACTTATTTCTGGACGTCCTACAAAAACAAGGCTCCCCTGCAAAACTGTCTGCGAACGCCAGCAGCTCATCTGCTCCCGTCCTGCTCTGTGCCCCTGCAGTGAGCCACGCAGTAAAGGAGGATGCTGATGATGGAGAATCTGCATTATATGGGGCTAAAAGCTGCTCAAATCTTTCCAACATCCCTGATTTCTTGCTGTCCTTGTTAACTTGGGGCACAAGCTGGGTTACTCACCACTCCGGCGGCTGGCTGCTCTGGACGGAGGAGATGTTAAATCTAGCAGCAGGGGAGAACAACGAGGTCCAAAAGCTGCCTGGGAACCCTGAGCTGTGCACAAGGCGTCGAGGTGATGACTGCAGGCTGTTCAGCCTTCCTCTGGACAAGCAGCAAGCCTCTACTTCTACGTTCTGCAAAACCCCTGAAGCTTTCTATTAGTGCTTGGTGGTGGTAACGCTCCTAGAAGTTAAAATAAATGTCAGTGTTAATGAATCAGTGACCACAGCACCACTACTGTCCTGTATGGAGACGGCTCCCTTTGTACGGTGGGAGAACAAAACGCACCAGGACTGTCAGATTTGCTCCAGAGCCAGAGATGGGGACGACGGCGGAGCTTCGACCTGAGCCATTGGACGGCTGGTCTGAAGATGTGTCCACTCATGTGGACATCTCTTGCTGCACCTAAGTGCCTCTGGAAGCATCACTTTTAGAGCTTCAAAGGAAAGCAAAGTTAAATCCTTCCCATCTGTTCGCAGCAAAACAACCACCATGCTTTCATTGGGAGATACTCTTCCTAAGCCTGTGCTGATACCCAAATATCTGACCCCAAAACTGCTTCTTAAAGGAAGATTTTCCTCTATGCAGCCAGGGAGAGCCCAAGCTACTCCAGCAAGCCCCTGTTAATCTGCCATTTGCTCACACCCAGCAGAGGTAAGGAGTCAATCAGCACCTCTGCAGTTTTACGACAGATGCCATAGATTTCCCAAAGCACTGCCCTGCTCGGACACTGGACTCACATCAAACAGATAGTGATCCCAGCATTAGCTGTGTGAGTGCTACCAATAAACAGCTTTTTTTCCAGCTCATTTCTCTGAGCTCCCATCATTTCCCATTTTGATGTGGATCCTACCATGAGCAAACTCATCACTGCCCAGCGAACTCTGTCCATCCAGCCCAGACACCACGTTTGTTCACACAAGACTGCGACAGATGGATTTTTTCCCTCCAAAAAATGAGCAGTGCCACCATTTTTGTATCACTTTTCTGGATCAAAAGTGATCCATTGGTGCCCGAGGTGAAGAGATGCTACCGAGCAGCACAACCACCCCACACAGCAGCTGCTCTGACAGCCAGGACAGCATCCTCCAAGCACCCAAAATTTCCTCCTGTATTACTGCTTAAGCCTTTTCTTGGAAAAAAAACAGTTTTCTTTTAAATCAAGACATTAGAATTCACCTCCCTTGCTCCACAGAGGACCAAAGATGCCAGCAAAACACTGTATTATGCGCTGAAGCAGCCCCAGCTGTCCGAATGCTTAAAACCAAGCCACGCTCGACAGTTTTGTTGGACGAACCCAGGTCCCATCCTTCACCCCAGCCATGGTGCTGGTGGATCACCAAACTTCCAAAAGGAGGAGCAAATTTCACGAGAACTCCACTTCATCAGGCCATGGTGAAGCCACAGATGGGTCCTGAAGGTGGAAATGCAGTTTTAAAGGCGTTGGTAGGGTCAGCACCACCGGGAGAGCAGAAGAGGGTCCCTCACCCGGTCAGGCAGCGGCGGGTTCTGCAACAGCTCTCTGTTGCCTGAATGTAAAGTGGTCTCAGCTGAATTTCACTAATTCCTTCAAAGGCTCTCTTACACTTCCTCTCCGCAGATTATACAGTAAATACGCTTTAAGAAAGCACTCTCTAACCCCTACAAGGCTACTCAAGAAATAAGGCTTAACCAGTTGACCTCTGATAATGTTCAGCATTTCACCCATCTGTCTCCAATACACAAATTTCAGCCTCAAAGGAGCTTCCTTAAGGTGCTGCAACTGGATGTTAATAACTACAAAGCACCTTAAATGACCTGGTGACGTGAAAGCATCCAAACAGTCTCAAAAAAAAAAAAAGCTCAGCAAGGGCTATGAATGCCAGACCCCTCCTGAAAATCCCATGTCACATTTAGGCAGTATTTCTGCTCTCCAGTGCCACAGCCTCAGCCGATAAATCAGCACCACCCCATCAGGATCTGGCCCATTCCATGCAAGTCTAACACTTGGACAAGATTAGCCCAAATGAAATGCGATGAACCCAAAATCCTTAAATAATTAATTAACTCCCACATGATGACTTTAATAAGAAACCTTCCCGGTAACTCTGCATTTTGGAGTGACAATATTTACAAAATTTGGGAGCTGTGAATGAAACTGGAATTGCTCCACAGCAGCTTTCATTAAATACAGCAGCCTGCAAAATATGTGAAATTTGACACACGAAAAATTAGCGTGAATTGCTTGCCTGATGGCTCCTCCAGAGGCAAAGGTGCTCTGGCATCCTCCTCCAGCTCCTTCAGGCCCTCCTTCTTCCTTGACACCTTTAACTGGTCCATCAGCAGCAGGCAAACATGGAGCTGCTGGAGCGGGGCCAGAGGAGCCCCGGAGATGGTCCGAGGCTGGAGCAGCTCCCGTGTGAGGACAGGCTGAGAGAGTTGGGGGTGTGCAGCCTGGAGAAGAGAAGGCTCCGGGGAGACCTTCCAGCACCTTCCAGTGCTGAAAGGGGGCTACAGGAGAGATGTGGGGGCTCTGGATCAGGGGGTGCAGGGACAGGACGAGGGGGAACGGTTTGAAGCTGGAAGAGGGGAGATGGAGATGAGATGTGAGGGGGTGAGGCAGTGGCCCAGAGTGCCCAGAGAAGCTGTGGATGCCCCATCCCTGGAGGGGTTCAAGGCCAGGCCGGATGAGGCTTTGGGCAACCTGGGATGGTGGGAGGGGTCCCTGCCCATGGCAGGGGGTGGCACTCGATCTTGAGGGTGACCTTCTGTGTCCTGTGATTCTGTGTGTCCTGCAGGAGAACCGGTATCACACATCACCCAACTCAGGGGGAACTCAAACCCACCAGGGTACCACAAACCTGTCCTTTGCCCTTCTGGCCCAGGTTACCTTTAAGGATTACCTACGTTTAATTGCAGCCAGGAGTTCATTCTGCCACAATATACATAAGAGAAGCTGGTGGTGGCAAGAAATTAAGGCTTTTTTGATGGTAAGTGTCCAGTTTGCTGGGGCCTGGTGCCCATGGCCAACACAGCACCGCACACCGCAGGCTTTCAAGCCATTGCCACCCTCCTGATGGCTGTAGACTCAGAGAGCAATTCCAGCTGCCCCAGCCCTCTAAACAAAGTGTTTCACCTTTTCCAGCCTGGCGTGCATGCAATTTAACATCTCACATGGACACTGCAAGCAGCTTTTGCATCTGAAACCCTTCCAGTGAGTACAAATTACAAGTTAGGTCTCTTAGGACAAAATCTGCCTCCCTGTGAATTTGAAAGCACCCGGGGAGATCCTGATGCTAGCAGGGGCTGGAGATTGTTTCAATTATAAAAGGAAAAAAAAAACAACCACAAACACATCTTAAAGAAAGGGGAAGATGGAGCAGGAACCCTCAAATGGAGGTAGCTTTGTTAGAAAAAGAAAAAAAAAATCACAGGAAGAGGAAACCACAGAACATCAATTTGGAAAATAAAAGACCTGCAGGAGGGTGATTATGGCCTCGATTTGCAATCCCTGCTCATGGCTGGAGCAAAAGGAGCATCAGTGGGCAAAGCAACCCCGAGGAAGAGTTAAGACAATGTGGGTGCCGGGAGAGTTTGCTGCTTCCCAAGAGAGGTGAGCTACACGGACTCTTCACAGATCCCGAGGAGAGAGCGCAGAGCATCCTTCTGCAGAGCATCCTCTTGCCTGTGGAAATGAATCTTGGCTCAGGAGCGAGACAGCGCTGTTAAGAGTGGAGGAAGCGCCTACATCCAATTACACTGCCTTAATGAGTCTAAGAATAGATGAATATTTTATCAGTTTTCACCCTGAACATTGGGAGGGCTTTTTTCATTTCAGGAGAAAAGAAGGATGCAAATTCACAGCACAGTCTTGCACCTCTGAATCCCCACGATGTAGCTGGGCCACGGATACAGCAAACCATGTGAGATGGTCCTTTTGGGAGGACGGGACAGAGAGGGATTGGGTGCAGTTGTAGCCACCTCCTGGTTTTACGCAACAAAATTCTTTGCTTATACACATGATCTGTCCTCCTGCAAGGAAACCAGGTGATAGAGCATCCAGACCTTTCTGGAGAAGGATGCAGTAGTAACAGCTCAACACGCTCCTTTTTACACCCACTGATCTCTATCTTTCACTGACAGCTCTCCCTCCAGGGTGGCAGGTCACACCCTGAGCTAAGACCTGCCCGTATAAACCCACCTGGGGGCATATACAGGTTTACCTGACCTCCCTGGGCAAAGTTCTCTCCCTCCATGTTGAATTAAATCTAAACGTGAAGCAAAAGCTGCTGCGTTTGTGCAGTGACACACGAAAGTGTCTGTAAAGCATTTTAGGCTCCTTCAGGAAAAATGCTAAAGATCTGCTCTATAATTCAATGCACGTTAATATATTCACCGCAGATTTCAACTCTTCCAGAAAAAAACATGAAAATCCTTGGTGAAATGTTACGATGCCAAGGGACAGAGATGGTTCAGGGTCTCACATTTTCAGGTTTCACAGTTCTGTGGTTGCCAAGATCAAAACCAAAGCCTGCCTCAGTCCTCAGATAGCGATGGTCCTGGTCCTGCTTCGATCCTCTGCTGTTTGCCAGGCGCAGAGAAAGCTTCAGTATCCTTCTTGCTTACTTTTCACTGCATCCTTTTCTCAAAAGCCATACCTGAGGTGTTTATATCCGCCGAGAGCTTTTGCCTGAAATGACCTCGCAAGGGCAGGGCTTCAGACCACAAAGTAAGAGCACTTGCCCTCTTTTTCTATAAACCGCACGCCGATAATTGCTGCTTCTTCTGGACTATAACGTATTTTTGTTCATTGCTTGGAGCAACTTTGAGCACGTAACTGCTCTGCATTAAGGCTCTTCAGTGCACACGCGAGCAGGAGAACCTACCGCTTTTCCAATGTGCTCAAACATAAAGACTCTAAGGAACATCATACATTTAACAGACGTAGCGCTATTTTAGTATGTGCTAAATCAGCGGAGTGTTTGGAACACACTCACCTAAGTAATCAGTGCCCACGTACCACCTGCTTTTACACCTTGAAAGAAAAAAAAAAAATCCCTTCTGCAGCATGTTGCACCCAGGAATACTCTCCTCTACCGTCCCCCTTCAATTCTCTCATGGCAAAAGCTCTGCAATTTGTTTTCTCCCCCAGCATCTCTGGTTTCTCAGTGACCATTTCAGCAAGTCACTTCCAGACCCCAGCCCTTGTTCCAAACCTCCTCCTGTTCTGCTGCGGTGCTGCCGATACATCTCACCCTGACAGCTGCCGAAGCAAACTCCTGAGTGCCTTGGCAGGAGGGGCAGGAGAAGCACTTAAAATTGAAGGTTTTATTCTCCAGCAGCAAAGCACCCTTTCCTCCTGCCTTGAGCAACAGCAACCTTTCCATTCCTTTGGTTTCTAACAATATCCGTCCTCCTGCCACAGAGTTACAAAAGACCCGTCCTGAAAATCAGCTCTTAAAACGACCGTCAGCAGTTTTTAAAGCCTGTAGTACACTGGAAGGAGAAGGGGAACCAACTCGCCTCAGAGGCAAACTCCAGTTCAGCTTCACTTAGATGTAGAAACTAAAATATAAAAAAAAAAATTATGGGTGCACACTGGTGAACCTGAGAGCTGGCATGTCGCAGGACGGCAGAGCTCAGGGTTTGCTAGCAGACGGACGGTTACAGCACACCCTCCTGCTCTACAGCCAACAGAGCAAGACAGAGGGTCTCCAGCTGTTTTGTGGAGGGACAGTGGGAGCTGGCAAAAGCCTGCTTCAACCCCCTGTCATCTCGGGACAAGGAAGACGAGGATGCATCTGCTAATTACAGGGCACACCACAACCTCTAAACCAGCTACAGTCGCCTTAACCAGATGCGAGCCCGACCCGGAGAGACTCCAACAGCTGTGAGACACAGACCCTGGCTCACGGCTTAGCTCTGACCCTCAGGAGATCGTAGAATCACAGGATGGTTTGGGTTGGAAGGGACCTTAAGGAGCATCCAGTCCCACCCCCTGCCATGGGCAGGGACACCTCCCATCAGCCCAGGTTGCCCAAAGCCTCATCCAGCCTGGCCTTGAACCCCTCCAGGGATGGGGCATCCACAGCTTCTCTGGGCAACCTGGGCCACTGCCTCACCACCTGCACAGGAAACATTTCTTCCTCACATCTCATCTCCATCTCCCCTCTTCCAGCTTCCAGCTTTAAACCGTTCCCCCTCGTCCTGTCCCTGCACCCCTGATCCAGAGCCCCCCCATCTCTCCTGTAGCCCCCTTTCAGCACTGGAAGGTGCTGGAAGGTCTCCCCGGAGCCTTCTCTTCTCCAAGCTGCACACTCCCAACTCTCTCAGCCTGTCCTCGCACGGGAGCTGCTCCAGCCTCGGATCATCTCCGTGGCCTCCTCCTGACTCACTCCAACAGGTCCATGTCCTTCCTGTGCTGAGACTCCAGATCCTGGCAGACACTCCCCTGTAAAAACACCAGCAGGTGTCACAGGAACAGGATGCAACCGTTAAAAGTCTCCAAAGACGGCGTGCTCAGACAGAAAATGTTTGACCAGCGTAAGGTAATGATGCAGATCTGCAACAGGGCTGCAAACTGTCAGCAGGAAGCTGGGATGCAAACACATTCGCTGCATTCGTTCTGCTCTGAAACAGAGGGAGCATCTGTACATGTGCCACCGACGATGCATCAAGGATTTCTTTAATTTTAATACGCTCACTGGCAGGGATCCAGTGACAGCTCTGTGACCTTCATTTTCCCATTGCCCAAGTGTACATTCCACAGACCAACATATTATATACCTCCAGGTAATGAAAGCACATTAATAATCTGATAAACCACGATCCCTAGCTCGGCTCAGATGAACAATTTAAGAACTCTAGTGTTCCCATTATTTTTTTTTTTCAAATGGAAGATTAAACCAAGAAATCACTGTCCACTCTTTTTTTTTTTTCTCAAGCACTGGTACACGTTGCACAGGATTCGACAAGTACAGAGTTGAGAGTTTGAAAACACAAATTCCTGAGAAAACTGGGAAACCGGCTTAAGAAATACATCAGGGTTACACCATTTTAACATCCAGTTACTTTTCAACGCTACTCGCAGCAAATGTTTGCAAAATGGCCATTCAGGAGCCCGTATTTATTATCTCAATGCCCTCAACACCAAATAGATTTTGCCTCTTAGTAAATGCAGAGTAGTATTTAGATGACTTACGAGTTTCAGGACTGGAAAGCCATTTCAATGTGAAGAGCCTCGAGAAGCAATAAATCATAACATTTCAAAAAGGAGTTGGTTTGGACTCCAGTATTACTGAGCGAAATTACTTGCACCATTACAGAAAAGTAATTCCACGTGTGAGAAACGAGCAGCAGCACTTTGGTGATAAGGTCAGAGAGATATTGGTACTAACGAGGAAACATAAGCTCCATTTTAACGCAGACTCGCTGCGGCCGTAACTCTGGAGCCGTTAGCAATGTCTCCTTGGCTCTCTCCAGGGACCAACTCAGCATCGCTATCACATACTCCTCTGGAGTGATGAAAGCACATTATAGGCTGATAAAAGGCAATCCCTGGGATTTCTTACAGGCCACCGAAGATGAGCAATTTATTAAAAGGAGCTTTTCAGGAACCTGGCAAAACCAAAATGTTCTTCATCAACACCTCACACCAAATCAATCTTCCCTTAAATAAATTCTTACAGGCGGCTCTACAAAGTCGTTCTTTCCCAATTTGTCGCTGTTTCGCATTTGCAAATTACAAGTGGTAATGCCTCTTCGCTTGTCAGCAAAGATTTATCAACCCAGACCTGTGTCGAAAGGTCACACGAGTAAATCCGAGCGCAAGCCGTTCGAGCTGGAAGCCCTCCTCTACTCCTGAGCTATCCCATTGGTAACAGCACACAGAACCGGGATGACATAACACGTAACAAAATAGCTTAAATAATTAAAAACAAAATTACAATTATCAAAGTCAAAAGAACAAAGCAGCTCAGAGATGTGACGAGCCCTGCTTTTCTTATCCTCCCTTGTTCGCAACAGGTCTCCCAGGCACTACGGTGAATGAGAGTAATGAAGAGATGCTCCAGGGTTTGGTTAAAGGCTACTGCATCCAGCTGTGCATCCTTCACTGTGCATCCTTCACTAGAACAAAAAGAAACCACCACAAAACCCAGGGTCTGATTCTCACTTATCACTTTAAACCGCTCCAGCAGTGTAAACGCGAGAATAAATCATACCCACACCTCCTCTAACAGCAGTGTCAATGAGCTGTCACATAAACGAGGATCCAGCTGAAGATTTCAAGTTAAGAGCTAAAGGAAACACGGAGCCCAGATGTTTTGTTGTCTTGTGCCTTGTACAAACACTGCGGCAGTTGTTCACCTCTCCTTTGAACAGCACCTGAGAACTGCAGCGTTGTGCGAGGCAATGTGAAAACTAGGGAATGTCCAATAAATGAACCGCCCAAAAACTCCTTTTGCTGTTTGCACCTTCACAGATACAAAAATCTCCCTCCCAGCCCACCTAAAGCTCTCTGATTCACCCATACAGCCACGGAAAGCTTAAGCCAAGCCCCTCCGTGTGAAATGGGGTGAAATCAGCTAAATTGGCCGAGTCCAGTGAAATAACTGGGCTTTGCATCCCGTGCGAGGAACCCCGCTCCTTACCGGTGTCTCTTTATTCCTCGTGGATCACACCGCTTGATTTCAGACACGTTATCCCTTTGGCTTCACGAAGGACTCTGCAGATTGAGCGATACCTCCAGTCATCTGCACTGACCAGGGTCACCACCCGACAACTCATCCCTTGTAGCATCATGCCATCCTCAAAAGCCCGGAACAAGAGGTGACAGACTGACGGGGACGCAGGAGACCGGGGCAGGAGGAGAAGCCTGGCATAAGCACCTTGCCCTGTTGTCTTCCCACCGGTGTGGCTGACCTTAACTGCAGCACTAACAGCAGCTTTTCCATTTTGTTACTTCTTTTTTTTTAAACACATAAGACTAAAAATAGAAGATGTACCTGTTGTGGCTCGAATACGACATTCCCTGACAGCAGCGTGGCAAGTTCAAGTCCCACTGTGATTTATTGACTCTGGGATGTTCCCCTTCCGTCTGGGTGAGGACATCCTACTCCAGAAATCACAGTTATCCACAGGCTAGACACAATCCTACCCTCTGTCAAACCTTATTCTCCTTGTCCTCCAAAAGTTTTGAGGGATTCTAGTTCACCACTGGGACTTCAGAATACATCATGTGAGTCTGTTATAGTGGATTGAGAGAAGAAAAATGTCAAAATACGAGTTCCAGGATTATATTATCAAACTGGATTGGGTGAGGTCAAATATGTTGGTAAAGAAAGATTTTAGAAGCTCATCTTTTAAATTGCATCATGCTGTCGAAAGCAAGTGGCACTGAGCCACTCAGTCAAAGCCTCATTCAACTCTACTCTGACTAAAAATAAAAAACCAGCACGTTAATCCCAAATCCCGTAAACACAGACTCGTAAACACTCTCCACCGCTTTCCTCACACATGCGATGGAGGGTTGGCCCGTGTTTTCAGAGCCTGTGTGAAAGCAGATGGTAGTCACCTCGTTTGGATTCAATGCAATCTGTTGCTGGTGGGGAAAAAGGCTTCGACTGTCTCTCCTCCAAATGTAAAACCTGGGAAGTTCATCCCACTTCTTAGTTTTGCGAGATGTTTTGTAACAGTTTTGCTAACAGACCCGGCTATGCCTGGGGAGAACACATGCTTTGTGTTCTCAGCCTTAACTCAACAGTGAAAAAAAACCTCGGGAAGTTCTGGGAATGGTTAGTCGTCTGCTTGCTTAGCTCTTCTTGTTAGTCCGGCTTTGTAACCGCACACGCACCGCTCAGGACAACACGACACGGACAGACTGATACACCTTACCCAGCTCATTTTTTATCACAGCATCTAAGATCTTACAGAAAATACCTCTGCGTTAAAGGTAAATACTTCTTGTCTCAAAAGAAAACCACACTGGTGGCCTGCTGATGAACTCACTCCAGTTTGCTGAAGTTTTTCTTGTATTGTGGGATGGATGGAGGATTTCCTGGATGCTGAGCAAAGAGGGTCAAGTCACTTCTCTCTCTCTGTGGGTTGTGCTCCTGTTTAAAGAGCCCAGGATGCTGGTGGCTTCCCGTGCTGCCAGCATCCAAGGGCACAACTCCCAAGTCCTTTTCAGCAAGCTAAACCCCAGCCTGTACTGTTGCGAAGAGTTCTCCACCCCAACTGCAGAACTTTGCATTTGCCCTTTCCAAATTTCATGAGCTTCCTCTTGGCCTTTCCCCCCAGCCTGTCCAGGACCTTCTGGACAGCAGTCCTGCCCTCCAGTGTACATAATTTGTCCCAGATCCAAATCTCATGAGTATACTCCATTAGGTCTGCAGAGATGTTAACAGGACAGGTCCTGCGGTGGTCCTGCCAGACCACTCAACCCATTTTTTACCATTTAGATATCCACCGTAACATCCCAGATTGGATACAGGGATACTGTGGCACACACCGTTGAAAGCTGCAGTCGAGACAAATGGCATCCACTGCTCTCCCCTCACCCACACACCCAATGATTTTAACCTACAAGACAATCATGTTAGTCAGACATGATCCACCTTTGATAAATCCATGCTGCCTGTTCCCAAACTCTTTTTTTTTCCCACATATGCCCACAAATTTGTTCCAAGAGGACTCACTCCTCAGGGACAGAAGCAGAGCTGACTGACCTGTAGCTCCTTGGGTTGTCCCTGTGGTTTTAGAAAGAAGGGTGCAACATTCACCTTTTCCCCATCATTGAGGGCCTTCCTCAAACTCCATGAATTTTCAGAGATAACAGAGAGTGGTCTTGCCTTAACATCAAGCACCTCTCTCGGCACCCGCAGATGGAGCCTATCAGGTCTCACAAATTGCCAGCAACCCCTGACTCAACCCCTACCCACTGCTGATATTCTTCTGCATCTCACAGCATCATACACATTGAGGTTGGAAAAGACCTCAGGGATCATCAAGTCCAACTGTCAACCCAACCCCACCTAACCCACTAACCCATGTCCCTAAGCACCACATCGACACATTTCTTGACCCCCTCCAGGGATGGTGACTCCACCACTCCCCGGGCAGCCTGTTCCAATGCCTGATCAATCCCCTTCGCTAATCACAAACTAATCTCAAATCCCTTCGCTAATCACAGAAGCCTGGAAGACTTTGATGGTGAAGATGAAACCAAATAAAGCTCTGAGGACTTATCTGAGTCCACGGGTCCTAAATCACACGCCCCATTCAGCAACGGGCCACAACGCAAGAGCAGATGATCATCTGGCTGCCCTTGACAACCCTTCACAAGTGTCAATGCTAGGTGAGCTCTGGCTTTCCTAACACAAACCCTACACGCCTGGGTAACATTTCTAACCTCCACCCTTGTAGCGTGACTTTGCTTCTACACCCTCTGCACTGCTTTTTGTATGCTGGAAGCAAAACGAACCACCCCGCCCTTGTTGTGCCTCTAGCAGAGGTCATAACGTAATGCCTCAAAGTGAAAAACCTCTTCGACCCCACTCAAAACTTCAGGATTTGATAGTTTTTTTTCTCCAAGAGATGAAAAACTGGCTAACGCTGCTAGTGATTAGTTAAGCCCCTTCACAGCAGCACGTAAATAATCCTGGCTTGACACAAACGCCAGTGGTCACAAAGCTTCACAAAGTCCTTCTTCAAAACTGGGCAATTTCATTTGACGGGGTTTCTCTATGCAGAAATGAATTTTGGAGGTTGATTGTATGTGATACAATCAGGATGTTTTAGTTCCTGGAGATAAGATGACATTTCTCCTCCTACCCACAGCTAGAAACTTTAGAAGCGTGACACAGATTTCCTACAAACCTACAAATGTTTGCTTCACTATTTCAGCAGCCTCAAAGTGCATTAACCGTATTTAAAAGAAAAATAAAAATCACTAACCTGAAGTTACAACATTTCTGTGATCCCTAATGTTTTATAAATATTCAATGAAGCTTTCAATGAGCCCATTCATATTCTCACTAGCACAGAGCTGCCTTGCTTTGGTTTTCTCTCCTGGGGAGAAACGCAGCTTTGAATCCCCCCATGACTAATCGCAAGAGTAAAAGCAGAAACTGGACAACCAGCTGATGTGCCTGGTTGAGTTGGGTAGCAGAATACCGAAAACCGTACCAAGAAAAGAGACGGGAAAGCTCTACAAAGTCATTCCTTTTCTTCCTAAAACCATTTACTTATGTTCCTGCAACACTCTTCCCTGACCTCAACTCGAACAATGTTTTTCTACTTGGGCTTCTAAGCCCTCCTACAATTTCTACCCTCAACATTTCACCTAAATGACATGTGGGATGATATGGGAAGACTCTTCAGCATAATTGATGCATTTTCTTGGGGCATTAATCCATGCTGGATAAACAAGTGCTAAGAATAAAATCTATCCCCAAACTCTGAAGCTGTTTGGTATCAAAGACTTTTGATTTTTATTTCAACACTAAGTTGCTCACAAACCATCAATATTCACCTTCAAGACTTGAACAAAACTAAATAAAGAGAAAATGTTTGAGAGAACCTGAATTTTTTCCTCTTGGAGAACCTGAAGTCCCAAATGGCTCTAATCCTAACCCGAATCTGGGCCCCAGCTAATCCCTTTTCGTACCTCTCTTCAACAAGTGACACAGTACATCCATTGCAGGCAACACACGTAAATTGAAGTGTATCAGAAATTAAAGTGTATCAGTCCAACCTTGGCTGATATCCTGCCTTCACAAGTGACCAAAACTCTTCAGGAGATGGGAAAGGGACCAGTCCATCAAGCCACTCCTTCCATTCTCCTCCGTGGAAGAGAATTACTAGAAACTGCCCGCAGCCTGGAAGAGAAGCTGGAGGAATTTGTTACTTATTCCCATGCTAAAAGCAAAGGCACAAAGTCTTTCTAACCCATTTAGATCCATCAAATCACATAAAGACTTCTCTGCAGCTACTCAATATTCTTCTCAGTGAGCAGAACACCCTTTCTCAAGCGATGCAAGGTTTTGTATTTTCCACCTGCTCTGTCTTGGAAAAGCTTCCGTGGCTAAACTTCACCCAAATCTGCTGCTGCTGACAAAGTGCTGTTGTATTATGGCCTCATTCGCTGCCACTCGTCCTAAACTGGGAACTTTGGGGGCAGGATCGAAGTCAGCAGCTAGCGCAGACGGGCTGTGCCAACGTTTCATCGAGGAAGGGTGCTACCAGGTGATGCTGCACCGGTGCCAAACCTCACTCTGCCAAAACCACTCTGGAGACCATCTGCAGCGTTAACAGCACGGAAAAAGCTGAACCAGGGTCTGTTTCTCCTCTGGAGATGGTCTAGCTGCTTTTCTTGGTCGTATGTCACCGCTTCAGGGATTGTCCCTAGATGCTGGACTGATGCCACCTCAGGCTCCATCCACGTGCACCCGTTCAGTCCCTGGCAAACCAAACCTGTATTAAACCCAGCGCGATGCCGTCACTGCACACACCATGGGCTTGAAATTATCTGTCAGCTCTTGACCCACCAGGTCATCTCTTAGGCAGTATCAAGACCAGGGGCTGTTTTAATGCCCTGGAGCCAAGAGACAGACTACCCTCTGTCTCTTGACAGTGTAATTTCACAGAATACACCCCTCCAGAAGGACTCTGGCTCACTTTAAAGGTTAGACAGAGTTTTACAAGATTTATTTCCATGACATACGATTTTTATCCTCCTTTCTATAAATCATCTGATCTCACAGCATACTTCAGCTGTAATATTAACTGTACAAATTCAGACGTACCCAGGCAGAAATGTTAAACAGGGAACGCTCAAGAAGTGGAGAACGATGTGCAGGCAACTACGAGGGATACCAGGTACAAGAGGATTGCAGCATCTTGCTTAGAACAGAAGACAGGCACATGCCACCATCTGTCACTAACTGTGAAAAAACTTTGGGAAAGACGAATAAATCAAAGCGATAATTAAGAAAGGATCATTTTTGAAAAGTGACTGATAATCCGACTACATAAAAGAAGTCAACACTCTGTCTTGACATCTCCTTCAACAGAGCCTCT
Source organism: Pterocles orientalis (assembly GCA_011057875.1). Taxonomy (NCBI): domain Eukaryota; kingdom Metazoa; phylum Chordata; class Aves; order Pterocliformes; family Pteroclidae; genus Pterocles; species Pterocles orientalis. Next base: position 282,116 of record WKFP01014827.1, on the reverse strand, counting down.
GCCACGTTGTTGCTAGTTTTCACCTGCCAACAATTAAAATTTTCCTTGAAACAACTGCAAAAAGGTGCAAGAGCTCTTCGTGGTTACGCACACGAGCACTTCGCCCCTTGCTGCTTGCAGAACTGCACTGATGCTCGACCAACGCCAAGAGTCACCAGTGATATAACCTCAATACAAAGACAAACAAACTTCCAACCCTGGACCAGGAAGCCTCAGGTTTGATACCAAGTTTTTGCAGAAAGAAGAAAAATTTAAGAATATTGGGAAATAAACTCCTCTTGCACAAACGGTCAGTCCAAAGACCACTCGGACACGGCGCTTTATTCCGAAGCGTAGATCAAGTTCTCGAATCTTTTAAAGCAAGCAGAGCTCTCCAGGCTTACCCTATTTCCAGCGCATCGATCCCACATACGCAAAAATCAGCAGCCATCATTATAGGGTTTTTGAAGCAGACATACTGTTGTAACATGGACAGAAATCCCACGTCAGTGAGCAGCAGGTGAGGTATTACTGTACCCGACTACTTGGCCTAAAGAGTAACAAGTCTGCGTGTGTCTACAGCAAAACGGGGAAAACCACAGCCATCTGATAAGAAAGCAATCGCTGTCTCAGAATGCAGTTTTAGCCTGATCTGAATGCTGTGGAAATTATATTTGCTTCAGCAATCAAATCTCCCTCTCATTACCTCACCGCTGCTAGGCTGCTGATATAATTGACATGATCGCTTGTAACGGTGAGGGAAGTTCTGATCTCTAAACAGCCAGTTTTGCCTTATTTTTCTGTAGTACTTCAGACTCATCCAATCTGATTTTTTTTTTCTATATAAAAACTCCTTTCTAGGCAAATAAATTCCAAACAGTTCAGATTTCCTAGTAATTAAGAGTATAAATAGAGTGTAGGTCACAAAATGAGTTTCTGAAAGGACAAAACCACTTACTTTTGCACTCCAAGGGGATCAGGCTTCTGGATTATTTCTGTCTGCAGAGGAGCTTGTCCCCAGCACAGTGACACAGAGCCCCTGCGAACACCCTCATTCACACCTGGCTCTCCCTATCCTCCCAAAGGGAAATCCTGCGGTTCTCTCCTCTCAAGCACAGATCAGGGACACGATAGTCTGGGTTGTGACTCGTCTTGACGAAGGTGAGACTGAATTCTGTCCTCCAGAAACCCTTCTCGGTGATAAAACTACTTCTGTAGAAATATTTCTCCCAGTTGTGAGAACAAGGCTGCTTGTTATAAAATCCTGTCCCACCAGCACACAGTTCTGGCACAAAACCTCACCAGGCAGATAAAACTTTTCATAGAGTCACAGAATGGTTTGGGTTGGAAGGGACCTTCGAAGACCACCCAGTGCCACGCCCTGCCATGGGCAGGGACACCTCCCACCAGCCCAGGTTGCTCAAAGCCTCATCCAGCCTGGCCTTGAACCCCTCCAGGGATGGGGCATCCACAGCTCCTCTTCCCTTGAACAGGGACTCTCTCACTTCTGCCCGAGTCACACCTTCCCCGGTGCTTGCAGGCTTACTCCTGAGCTGCTCAAAACCAGGCTGGCTGCAGAGACAGCAAAAAATGTTAAAACAAAGAACCTAAAGCTTACACGTCTGGTGTTTCCTCTTAACACCTCTTCAAGCATTCACCGTTCATTGAGCCTTTCATTTCCTTCTCAAATAACCTCCCACTGAGTTAAACCAACACAATCGAACAAAATCTCAGTAACCAGGCCAACATACAGAGCTGGCGTATATCTACAAAGCACGTGGAGATCTATCGCACAGGCTGCCGCAGCGCCGCGCTCTGCGATGCCTTGGATGCCGTGTCTGAGCTGGGATGGGGAGCGGCTGCAGGAGCAAAACCAGAGCCTTGGACTCAGATCACAGCATCACTTCTGCCAAAGACTGACTTTGAAAAGAGCAATGCTCCTCTGAGATGGCCAGATTTATGAGCAGAGGGGGTGCATCATGGATTGGTGGCTCCTGGTGAACTCACTCCTTGACTTTCCAGCACAACACATGGCAGCTTTTACCCCGTGGGGACTGGAACAGGTTCTTCTCTCCCCTCCACCTTCACGGACTCTGCAACAATTCGGTGTCTTCAAAATCTCCACTGAAAAATCTGGATTAAATTGGTCAAATTCCAAAGTTACTGCAGGGACAGCCTCTGTGTCTTCTGCACACGTGCTGATCATCACTATAAGCATCAACTAATTTCAAAAGAGACTAAAGATCACATGCTTTATGCTGTGCTTTTTTGTGTTTCAGAACAGGAACAAAAAGCTAACAGAACATCAAGAACAGAAGGCAAAGATCACTATGGAAAATGCTAATCAGGTACTCTCGTAAGTTTTTTAAGAAGCAGCATAAATGCAACCACCACTTCTTCTAAATAATAGTCACCCTGTCCTGCAGACATTTGAGGAAAACTAAATAAAATGGTCAAGGATTAGCCATACTTCTCTCCTTGTAGTGGAAGAAAATTTAGGTGTACCACAGCTCTGATGACAGCTGGGTGACACTGCCACAGCGGTGAGTGACAAAACTCCCACCAGTTCTCACCGCCACGCTGGATTCATTTCACACTGCAGCTAACTTTATACATCTTTTTATTTCATTTGAGCACACCACCTTCTCGTAGCCCACATTCCTCAGCACAGACCCTATCTGGAGTTTCACAGTCCAGCTCCTCCACTGCCCCACATCTTGGTCTGAGCTCTGCAATGCATCCATCCCCAGAGCTCCAACTCGTACCTAATTTACCATTTACCTCCTCAGGAAGATGATACCTTCCAAGCATTTATTTTAAGCAGCTCAGAAGCTGTACAGACCTATGCAAAACAAGCAAACTCTCTACCACCCTGTGCTTCAGTCTCTGCACAGAACGGGGGCATCCCTGGGATTTGTGAAAGCGGCACTGAAGATCCCACCTCCTCCATCCACCCTTCTCCTGCACTGCTAGCTTGCTTAAAAGCTCACACAGTCTAAGAGGATGCCTGCATCACAAGAGCAGAGTTTTCTTTCCTCTCCTACAATCTTCATGGTGGCAAAAATTAGACATGCATATTTCTGTTTCTGGTGGAAAATCCTCTGCTTTTTACCCTAAGCACAAAATCACAGAAGTTGGAGAAAACTAGAAACTGGGAAAACTCTACCTGAGGAGCAGGTACACCCTCTTTGGGAAGGCACGCGATAGGAGCCTGATTCCTGCTCCGCAGCGATGTTCAGTGTGTTCAGCGTGTACAGAGACGCCCTGAATAACCCTGCGTCCATCAACCCCATCCTCTGAAATGCAACGAGCAGAATATTTTCTCCTGGCACATCAAAACCACACGCAACACCACGTACCACTCCAAAACACTACTGCACGCTTCCCCCTTTCCTCCTACCCCACCTATACACTGCAGAAGATTTTAAGTGAAAAAAACACTAAACTCAAGCTAAACAAATTACGACAAGACCCATCTCCTGTTCTACCGACATAACGATTTCATGTTCTGGCTGCCAGGTACGCACGTCTACGGACTCCAGACTCTGCCAAGGCAACACATGGATATCACAGGGACCCTAACAAAGGCTGACAGCAGATGCTTTCCTTATATTCTCTGCCAGCTCTTCTGTATGCCAAAATATTCAACCCTTTCTATCCCCCTCCCTGAGAAAAATCCCCCCCAGTTCCATCTTACCCTAATTGATGGGCAAAGCCAGTTTGCAGAACACCATCGGACAGAAAGAGCAGCCCAGGTTTCACCAACCAGCACAGGTGCTTATTATTTCCAGGGTTTAGATGCTCTGAAGTGGTACCTAATGGCTGCTGAGCAAAACCTGCAGAGCCTGGCATTACAAGCCGCCTTCCTGCTTTCTCCGAAAGCCAGCAGTTAATGGCATTCAGACTGAATCTCGAATCATGAAAATATCTTTATTAAGCATGTCAGAAAACGTAGCAAAATGCTGTGTCGAACAATCGGCTGTAGCAACGCTACTCACTTCTGCAAAGTGAGTCTGTATCACGTCTGATGTGTTACATAAAATAGATGTCAGCATTTTCCTGGCAATAACAATACAGCGGTTTGTGAAAACCTTAACACACTGCAAATAAAATATTTGCAATGCACTTGGAATTGTGGTCACCGGGCAGCTTAACGCACTCAGCTGTATACTCCCATGTCTCAATTGCCTGAGAAAAGCACTGAATAAAGCCACCTTTTAAAGGTATGGACACGGTGCTGAGTCTTAGGTCTTCGTATGCATTTCAGGTATAAAAAAATTTTTTTTCTTGCATACAGGCATATGCCTGTTTGAAAAAAAAAAAAAAAAAGAGGA
>WKFP01014827.1:245869-267942 GCA_011057875.1 Pterocles orientalis | reverse complement strand
AAAAAAAAAAAAAAAAGGAGGTGAAAGCAAGGAAGGAGACACAGGCAACAAAGTTTTTCATGAGGCTTGAAAATTGCTGGGATTAGTCAAGCTAAGGAAGAAATCAGAAAGATTATATATACATACAAGGACAGGAAGGAAAACACTATAAGAAGGGGATGGGGGAAAAAAAAAACACCAACAAGCAAACAAGCAGAGAAGAAGCGACTTTTAAATGGGATTTAGTATTGCCTGGGGTCAGAGAACAGCACCAGGAGTGAGGAACGTACCCTCAGAGTTTATCAAGCATGTGGCTTCAGCCTGGAAATCAGTTGGAGCTCTTGTTGCTGTCTGTTACGAGGCTTTTTGAATTTTTTTTAATCCATCCGGTGCTGGCTGCCGGGCCCCCACACCCATCAGCAACACATCTCTGCAGCATGCTTTCACCAAAAGGGAAGCTGCTTTCAGCAGTGGACGGAGAAACCTCCAACCTAACCCAAGCACCGACCAACAGAGGTGACCTCCTGGGACTTCTCATGACCCGACCCTGTGGGACAAATTCCAGTTAACACCAGTGCTCCCACGGACTCCAGGGGGCTGGGATTTCACCTCCGGCCACTCAAGGGTCTGAGCTGCACCGGCTCACCCTGAACACCATGGAGGTGCTGACACCTACCTCACTGCTGTGTCCTCCCCACCCAACCTCACTTGTCTCATGGCCTGAAATCTGCTGCCCAGCACCAGAGATGCTGCCGCATTATCAGTAAAAATCCCTCCGGCACAGCAACAAAAAACCAAGAACAAAATTCAGCTTCACCTGGAAAGGACCACATTCACACCATGATATCCTAGAACCATCACAGGGCTGGGCTGTCGGTAGAACCGGGGTGGTGTTGGCGCAGTTGGTGCAGGTATGAATTCTGGAGTTGGGCTTTGTGGCAGGGAGGTGGTTCTACATCACGTCCCAGGGCAATTTATGGTTCTAGATCACGTTCTAGCTCACCTGAAAGTTCTAGATCAGGTTCTAGATGACGTTCGGGATACCTTTATGGTTCTAATTCACGGTCTAAGATGGTTTAAGGTTCTAGACTCGTTCAGGATCACTTTATGGTTCTAGTTCACGTTCTAGATTGGCTTAACATTCTAGACTATGTTCTAGATCACTTTATGGTTCTAGATGGGTTTCCAGGCTGGCTTAGGCTGCTTTAGCATCTCACAAGGATTTGGAATACTTGCTGATGATGAGAACAGTCTCACTGGGTTTTTTCCTTTCTTTTCTTTGTCTTGCATGCTTTTTTTCTTCTTTGTGGCCCTTTTGAGTAGAAGGCCCATAGGATCATCCCATAAACTGCAGCTCTCCCAAGTTTCTAGCAGCTGACTCGCCCTGCCTCTGTGGATGTTCTTTTCGCTGGAGGCCCAGAAGGCCAAACGGATCCTGGGCTGCATCATAAGAAGCGTGGCCAGCAGGTGGAGGGAGGTGATTCTGCCCCTCTGCTCTGCTCCCGTGAGGTCCCACCTGGAGTACTGCATGCAGGGCTGGGACCCCCAGCGCAAGAAGGACATCAAGCTGTTGGAGCGGGTCCAGAGGAGGCCACGAAGATGATCAGAGGGCTGGAGCACCTCCTTTATGAGGACAGGCTGAGAGAGTTGGGGGTGTGCAGCCTGGAGAAGAGAAGGCTCCGGGGAGACCTTCCAGCACCTTCCAGTGCTGAAAGGGGGCTACAGGAGAGATGGGGAGTGGCTTTTTACAGGGGCATGTAGTGACAGGATGAGGGGTAGTGAATTTAAGCTGGAGGAGGGCAGATTTAGACCAGACACTGGGAAGAAATGTTTTCCTGTGCGGGGGGTGAGGCAGTGGCCCAGGTTGCCCAGAGAAGCTGTGGATGCCCCATCCCTGGAGGGGTTCTAGGCCAGGCTGGATGAGGCTTTGGGCAACCTGGGCTGGTGGAAGGTGTCCCTGCCCATGGCAGGGGGTTGGAACTAGACGATCTCTAAGGTCCCTTCCAACCCAAACCATTCTGTGACTCTTTGAAGCAACCGGAGAAGGAAGAGCTGTGTACGGGATAGTCCCCAGCCCCGTGATGCTCGTGCCCAGCAGCACCCACAAGAGCAGGACTGGGCTGGTGGCTGTGCTGTGTTCCAGCTGCCTTCGAAGAGACGGACACCAGCAGAAACAAAGCGTTTGCTTTTCTGTGAGTGCAGGCATCCCAGGAGAGTACTTCTGAAAGGTTTAGGAAGCCTTTTGATTAGAAGGGAAATTGGAAATCCTAGCTACAGATCCTAGCACATAATAGGCAAAAAACCCTGCTGTCACCAGAACTACCCATTTAATTTTTTTCACAGCTCCATCAGAAAATGAGTTACACACAAAACCAGACTAAGGAGAAGGAAGACCAGACAAGGCTGTTAGCATGGTCCCACCGTCACCTCCACGGATGCTCCCTGCTTCAGGTAATTCTATCTTTGTCTAAGCCTACCGCAGAGAAACTGCCACACTTACCTATTTTAACTGTGATTTCTCTTTAGAGGTGACACGACTGGGCTCTGATTTTGATGCATCTTGACACCTATCAAGGCTCCTGATCTTACAAGCAGTGCAAGGTGCCTCTCCCACCCTTTCCAGCCCTGCTTCTTCCTCGAAAAACTGCATCACATGAGGACATGGCCCTAAGCCCAACAGCTTAAATTAGCCAGTCCTCCCAGCAAAGGATGGTATCCACATATATTTGGCTGAACATCAGTAGTACTCCTTTGCTATTGCTATAAAAAAAAAAAGAAAAAAAATTTAAAAACCCAACAAATAACTAGAAAGTTGGACCAGTCTGGAGGCAGAACAGCCTGACTGGCTGACCCTTCTCCCCAGGTCCTCCGTCTGGGAGGTTCTGCAGCACGGGGAACAGCAGCCACACCACGGAGAAGCTGGCACGTTCATAACTTCTCTTCTGCAAAGGGATAAGCAGTTTCCAGGCCTGTCTGTAGCATCCTGGGCAGAGACCCAGCTCATCCTGGGATGCGCTAGACCAGGTGAGGACAGCAGTGGGCTCTAGAGGCAGAGAAAAAAGGCTTGAGGAGGAGTTATTACCTCCCCACCCTCCTGCTTTATAGGTGGGGAGGTCTGGCAGACCCACTGGACAGGCGCATTTGCTTTTCTTAAGATTATTTAGGGTCTCCCCCTAAATCTTCCTTGGCCCTGCCTTGCCTAACGCTGGCCCTGCCAGAGACACTAATTTTCCCTGCCCCATCTGTTTGGATTTGCTTACTTACTAATTTATCCAACGCCCAGCTCCATGGTGGCTAAGCATTTTAATCACAGTGATTAACACACTGAGCAAGAACAAAACAAAAATGGTTAATCAAAGGCTATTAGCAGTGTTTGAATGTCTACACGCCGCTTTTTACACATGAATGCTGGTTAACGATCATCTCCCCATAACGTTCATACCGGTCTCTGATTTATTCCTCCTTCTGCCAGCTCTGCAGTTTGCCACAACCACATCGGGGATTTTTTGACCCATTTGGCACCGGGAAGATACAATACACTCCTGCAGGAAACAGGGAGGTTTTTCAGCCTGTCTGAAGCTTTTGACGCCATAAGTGATCACCAGCAAGAGAAAAACCTCATGGGAACAAGGACACCCTGCGTCAGAGCACGACAGCGCATCGGAAACGGCACCTGCACTCCAATGCACCAAACTCCCTGTGCCTCCAACATAAAGAGGATTCCTCCTGAGCCGAGGAGTAGGATGGATTTACAACAAAAAAAAATGTCCATAACTGACATTATTAGATGCACAATGTCCTAACTAGTGTTTGTCACAACCGGAGTATTATTTAGACACACAGATACTGAGTTTGGTATTAACGTAAACCTGGGTTTGCTCCTACAACCACCGTACTCAACACCCCCAAAATTATTCCCAGCATCAAAACACAGCCCAGTGCCCAATGGGGAACCAGTGCCCGCTGGGTGAAGCAACGTCCGAACACAGAAAACCAGCCTCTGTCCCAAGGACCGCTCACAGACACCAGGCAGGGGGTACACAGGGAAGCGAGGGGATACCCTAACACCTGGACAAAAGTACTCATTTGGAAAGCCCGAGCCTCTACGAATGAGTTACCTGGGCAGGGAAAGCATGTCTTATCTGTGTTTGGAAAGCCCTGAACAGCCTTACACAAACAGGATTTGAAACAAAAATACAAGTGCAACTACAGGGTTTATTGCTTTAAATACATCTCGGGTGGTTTAACACTGTGGACGCAGAGCTGAACGGCTTCATTTACGAGTCGCGGCTGCTGAAGGTAAAGCGCAAATGTGGGTTGGTTTGGGGTTTTTTAACAGGCGATACAACTGAAAGGAACCAAAAAAGTATGGTCACTCTTCCATGCTTTTAATCCATCTGTCTTCAACTAGTCCTCCTGCCACTTCTGTCACTGACCTCTTTCTGAAGCCCCTTTGGCCAAACAATGTTTTATTTTTCTTCTGAAATAGGGCACCACAGCTGCAGTACTGGGCTCTGGGCTGGTTCTGGCTTCCAAAACCTCCAGTAAAAGCTGAATTTCGGGTAAATGTCCGTGATGACCAGTAAAGTCAGAAAATGCTACAACCCCACGCCTGCACACGGACATCCGTCTCTCTCTCGTGATAACGAAAGGTCTATTTCGTGGTAAACCAGAAGGAAATTAAATGAGCAGCAGAAGGAAATATCCTGGCTCTGCTCTGTTCTTACCTCCCTTTTCCAAAAAATCACCACTTCAGGGACATTAATCATTGCAGCTGTATCTTTGCTTTGTTAGAATTAGTGTACGTTCACAGCTGTCTGGCAGTTTTGAGGTTTTCATTTCTGGGTGAAATGCTGTAGAGAAGATGTATCCAAAGCGACGGTGCTGTGTAACAGAGAGGAAGACGGCCACCTCAAGATGGACCTTAATTAGCTCAGTTGAGAGATGTCTCCAGTCACTTAGGTCCCTTAATACAGCATTACCAGCCACAGAAAGTAATAACCACACTGAATCTGCTCATTATTAATTTAAAAAGGCTGGCTGCTAGATCCTGACATTGACCATCCCGGCTTTCCACCACTTCTACTCCATCGTGGATTGTTTATTTATTATTTACTATCGAGGTGTCTCTGGGACAACTTAATACAGTAAGATAGTCTCTCATTCTCTTCCCTGCTAATGAATGTCATAAATAACTACAGTAAGCATTATAATCAATATTACACTCTGCTTACATCCCGAAGAACAGAAGGTCTGTGGCTTGCAGTCCTGCCGGAGATGGGAAAAGTCTCTCTGGGATGCAGAGCTGCTTAGTGCTCAGACAGAGCAGGTGAATTACAGCAGTGGGCTGAGGTACCAGGGGACGACCGCGCTCTCCAGAGGGCTGCGGAGGCATCATGCAGCTGATGGTTTAATGCTTCAGAGGAGATCGGAAGCACAAGTGTCTGCCCGCTTGCGCTCACTTCAAGTGAACCTGAAAAGCAGCAGCAACGCTGTCAGTGTCCCGCAGGAAATGCAAGAGATCGCTCAGAGATGTAAAATCTGATAAAAACTAAGAAGAAGGGGTAGGAAGAGACAGCAAAAGTTTATACACTGAGTATACAGTGTATATCAAATAATCAGCAAAGAATCCTACAGATCTGTTTCTGCTTTGAGAAAATAAGTGATTTTAATGGGAAAGTCCTATTAACTGGACACGCTGGAGCTACTTGGAATTTTCCTTCCTACAAGGCAGGATCACAGAAAGCTCCTGAGATACTGAATTCAACTGCTTCTTCGCTTTGTTTCCTGCTCTTATGAATTCAGAAGAACCCCACACAAGATTTCACACTGCCACTTGTTGAAGCAATTATATTCTTCAATTCATCCACCAGCCCTTCAGCTCCTTCCTGACCCTCTCCTGCACCGTCAGCTCCAGGGCATGAGCCAAACCACGTCATACAGAAGCTGAAATCAGAAACAAGCTTTTCTTCTTAAAACAGCTGTCACCTTTGAGATTAGTTATTACACCACTCCATAGCCTCCCAGCAAGCATTTAGCCAACAGATCTTCTTGCGATGCCCACGCTCCCTTCTCACTGCTTTGCCCTCTTCCAGGATTTTTCTTCCAATCAAGCCGTACATCTTGCAGCTGGGATCATAACCTGCTGCAGCAAAATCAGTGGGGACCCAATTCTCGCTAGACCCTGCAGCGAGTACTCCAAAAAGCAGGAGAAACCACAGCTTAATGATTCAGCCCAGAAAGCATCTTTGGTGCTGAAGCTATTTCTGGTTTCATGCCGAGGCATCTCTGTGTCAAATAAGCCCAGGTTCATCAGCACGAGCATCCCAGGTGAGAGACAGCGTCTGATCCTGGGGGGGTATTACAGCTCCCATGTCCTGTTTTCAGAGACGGGTTTCCCACCTCCTGCAAGGTGCTCAGCTCTCGTTGCAGCCGTTGCACAGAGCATGGACATTTTTTAAGGCAATCTCACCTATAAAATCCTTCCCAGTAAAACACACTCTGACTGCAAAGAAAACAACGCATTCAGGCTAGAAACTCCAACAGGGAAAGAGTATTTCCTCTATCCATATTCCTGAAGTCAAATACACACAAAACTTAATTACCTAATAAAAATAACAACAACAAACACAAGTTTTTCAAATCTTCTTCACTATGCTATTCAACCCAGCTTCTGATCTGACTGCGGTCCAGGTACTAACTCTTGACAGAAGATATTGAACATACAAACCCCAGAAACTGCAAGGATCACAGAATCACAGAATGGTTTGGGTTGGAAGGGACCTTCAAGACCATCTAGTCCCACCCCCTGCCATGGGCAGGGACACCTCCCACCAGCCCAGGTTGCTCAAAGCCTCATCCAGCCTGGCCTTGAACCCCTCCAGGGATGGGGCATCCACAGCTTCTCTGGGCAACCTGGGCCACTGCCTCACCCCCCGCACATGAAAACATTTCTTCCTAATATCTCATCTAAATCTGCCTTCTTCCTATTTAAATCCATCCTGTCACTTCATAGTGATCTTGAAGGATCTTCAAGTCTTTTCGGTATACAACAAATTTTCAAGCGACATCACTCTGCTGATACATCACCAGGAAAGAACTTGGTCCTTCACATTTACACCACAGAGAAGTTGGAAAATTGACCTTGCAACATTCAGTATTTTGCTGCTCAAAGTCTCCACAATTAATTTCTGGAAAGGCTCTTCTTGCACGGGTATTTTCTTCCTCTGCAAGGGGAAGAAGCTCACCCCCCTGGTTTTATCTCTTCCAGGATAACTTAGTGTGTCTAAAGCTCGAGTGATTGAATGAAATCCCCATTCCACACAGGGAAAAACCAGCTGTAATTGTCTCATTCTTGTTTTTTTGCAGGAAAACAGCTTCAAGCTCTCAGAATTCACACCCTTACAGGGGAACCTCCCTAATCAAAACAGCAAGGAGACACCCAGTGTAGAAATAATTTCAAAACAGCACTGAAGAAAATTTGGCAAACTTCAAAAAAAAACCTCAAAAAACTTCAAAAAAACTCTCAAAAGACTAAAGTATTCATGATGGGGTATTAAACACACACCACATCCTGCTCAGGAACTTTCTAAGGCACAAATGTCAGATGATAACCTGGAGGAAAATCACGACGCACCTGCCCGGATCCGACACCTTTTCCTGGGCCACCTGGGCTCTTTTCTGTTCGCCATCAGAAACACGATAATGAGCCGCACAACACGTTGGCCTGAGATCTCTGAAGATAGAAATGCTTTGGCTACACTCTCCTGTACTCCCAGAAAAGCTCTTTCAAGCATTGTGAACTGTTTTCAATAACTGGTAGGGTTCAAAAAAAGAAAAAAAAAAAAAAAGACCCAAGGTATTTTATGCTCAAATCAGAACTCCATTAAAAACACCAAACACTGATGCTTTGTTGTGGTCCCTTCCTTTAACTCTGGGAGTTATTACAGATCACAGGGAGCTCAGCACAATAGCTAGTGATACCTGTCACCCAGAGCCCTGACCCGATCAGGACACAGAGTTATTTGTTTAATTCCCCAAAGGCACGAATGAACAGGACACCCCAGGAACAGCCCCCATCAAAGCCAAGGCAGAGCAAGAAAACTCGTCGCCAAGTCGGGAAGGACAGGGTAGCAAACAGCCTCATTTCAGTAATCCCGCTGGTCTGACCCAAGGCGATACAATCTGATCAGATAACAGAACTCCTAAGGGGGGGGGAAAGCATGAGATAATAAACCAAGAAAAGCTATCTTTGCGGAGTGAATCCAGAGGTTTTCGATGTATCTGACTCTCACATCTGCACATCAGCCCCATTGCTGCGGCTTGTGTAGCTGCAGAGAGACGCAGAACGGGCAACAGTGCCTAGAGGAAAATAATAGCTACTCCACAGAGCTGGGTAAACAGCCTAATTGAAAGCAGAAATTTCTTTTTATAATTCTACTCATACGATTAGAAAGAGTAATATATATATATCCTTTAATGGGCAAATAAAGCCATTTCAGCATGATCGTTACAATCAGCAAGCAAAGGATGCGTGAGCAAATTTTATGTTGGAGAGGGTAAATTTTCATGGTCATTCCCTGCTCCTACGAATGCACTTTTCTACAATCTAATACAGCGCGTAACAGCGCTTTCGGTAAAACCAGCCTTAATTTGGCAGGCTTTTAAGTTGCTTTTCTATTATGAACCTTCTCTTTTGTTGCTCTCTTCTCAGCTAGTTCTTCATTATCGGTAGTAAGACAACTCTAAACGACTTCTCCTGCAATGAATGCCTCTTTCACTTAAATCACTATTAACTTCTCAGCCTCCAACATTTTTTCAAAACTTACCACTTGTAGAGTTACACTCCCCCAATTTTGGGATAATTTTAAGGGCCCAGAGCTGGAAGGCAAAGGCTCCAAAAACTTGAAACTTCACAAGGGTCAACATCTGGATGTAACCCCAGCAGATGATGATGGAATCACAGAATGGTTAGGGCTGGAAAGGACCTCAAAGATCATCGAGATCCAGCAGAGTCAGCCTGGGACAGCTAGGAGGTCCCCTAGCAAATTTCATGGGTGACCCAACAAAGTCTGCAAGGAAATAGTGAAACTTAAAAAAAAAAAAAAAAAAATATATATATATATATGTTGCTGTTTGCTGGTTTCTGCCACTCAGTTCCACAAACAAAGCAAATAGCCCAACCCTGGAGACACTGATTAAAAAAAAATACTAATGATCACATCAATACAATGAACTGATTACACAGAAATCCCAGGTCTGAGTCCAGATAAAACACTTTGACCGACCTCAGCAGCACCACTGAAGAAAGCAACAATCCTTCCAAGCCAGAAGGTGAATACGCTCCCACAGCAGGAAAGCGGGTAAAGAGCAGAAAAGAGAAGATGGGCAATACCAAGGGAGGGGGACAGGGCTCGTCTCAGAGCTCTCGACAGATACCAGAGAACCGCTTCTGCTGTGCAAACGCGAACGCAAACCTGCACTTAGAGTTCACAGAGGTTTAAGTGTCTTACTGAAAGGTTTCCTCCTAGAAAAGAGATCGGAAGAAAAATATATTTCTTTAAAGGTAACTGCTCTTTAAGACTAATCAGTAAAAATCCGTATTTTTATGACAGTGAAATTGCTCCTAAGAACTCAGATTTCTATTTTTGAGTGACTAACAGATGTTTTCACTGAGGATTTAGGACAGGAAGAATACAAACGCAATGATTACGGCAGCCTAACGAAGTTTAGTCTTCAGTTAATCACACAACCAATTAATACTATACCCAGCGGAAAGCATTACCAAGGCAAGAACCCTTTTGTTGACCGTAAGGGTCAATCTTAGGCAAAATATCCAGCCCAAATACCTGCATTTTATTTCTTTATTAGGGCTGCGGTCCTTTACGAGCAAAAATTTCAGAGCAGCGCTGTGACATCCCCATTCATCAGTTCCTATATGAAATATTACAGCAGCTCTCCTCCAAAATCAAAGTATGAATTCTCCTTTCTTTTCTGTTTCCCCCAAAACACACTTTTAGGACCGTAAAAGCAATTCATTCAAAGTAAACAAAAGAGATGTGACCTTCCTAGGTTTTTTAGGCACCTTTGTTAGGAGTGATGGTTTACAAATCCCCTAATCCCCTGAAAGAAAGGGGAAAATAATCCAGTCCCAGGCAGAGAAGTCAGCAAAGCCATCAGGAATTTAACTTAAACCTCGAATTCAAACTCCCTGCTGCAGTTACGTAGCTCCCAACAACTGTAGCAGCTTTTTTCTTTTTTTTTTACTCTGATAACAGTTAAATACCAATAAGAAAAATAGAAGGGTCAGAAATAATTTCCTCTCGCTGCTAAAAAACCAGTCACTTCCCAGGAACCACAAAGAGCCAGTTCCTGGTTAAAGGAGCAGCGGGGAATCACGGGGAGATCTGCGTGTTCAGATCGAAAATTCAATGGTTCATTCCAGGCAGAGCTCGATCACTGCAAGGAAAAATAATGAGAGCCTTTAAAGAAGCTCTAATTGTGCAACAAGCCATACCAGGAAAAAAAAAAAAATTAAACTTTAGAGCAGTAAAACAAAGACTAAAACACTCTGCACAAACGGTATTAAAGCATCAACGTAAGTGATATTTTGAAGGATACTGATGGAGGGATTATTCGGGTAAATGCTGGGCTACCCAGGCAGAGTTTTAGCATTAAAAAGCAGTGTTTAATCTTGCTTTTTGCTCTCCTGAGTTTTTGGGAGGAAAATATGCCCCTTACTTAGAGTCAATTTTTATTTTCCTATGAGAATCTGTGGGGTCTTTCAGCCCACCTCTGCAGCCCCTCCTGCACATTCTGGGATGTGGGGCATTTTCCGAAAGGACCAGGCAATACGACCATCCCTATGGGGTTCATTTGTCTCTTGTGCTCACTGTCTGACAAGCAGATTTCAAACTGGTGTTTGCATCCCAATCAGAGAAGCCACACCAATTTCAGAGCAGCTGAGGAAACGCTTGAGAACATTAGGGATGCCAAAGTTTGCACACAATAAAACTGTGGCATATCAACCATAATTTTTTGCAAAATTGTAAATGACACCTGAAGTCCTGGCTGTATCCCTCTTCTGAAGGACGATTAAGTTGAAAAATCTACAATTACTTCTTATCTTAAATAAGTGATAGGATTTTAACTCCCGACATACAGCAGCTAAGATACGATATTACCGGGAGCTTTTTGAAACCAATCAATAAGTATTAAACCTGGATCCCATCAGCTACTACCAGGTATTAGCCACTTTCTCAATATTTCAAGTATTCAGTTATTCTTAGATACAGTTAAAGTAGTAAAATGAAGTGGTCTCATACCGACACTGCGATAAATACGAGATTAAATATAGAACAAATTTATTACTCCCTGAAGTCCCACTGCGCATCCTGATTTTTTCTCTACCCACAACAGCAGAGTTTACTTTGATGTTTTATTATCCCAGATCTAAAGCCCACAATTGAAAAGCAAAGCGTGTGCTGGTTCAAAGACCTAACCCAGCCACGCCGGGAAGGAAGGGAACACCAAACTGCACCCGTAGATGGAGATGATCGCCCTCTGACAGCCGTCATGCCCCTGCTTAAAGCAAGTGGCACGCTCACAGGAGTGATTTGTGACACTGAGAGCGTGTGACACATCGTGGCACCCCTGGAGTGCCCGTGGGCTGCAAGAACATGCCTGCAGGAGACGGCTTTTCTTAATACTCAGCTTTGAAGAAAGTGGAATAATCAACCCATTTTCAAACCACTGTTTTTAAGGGCTCTGAGGAGTTTTAAAGTAAATCAGCTCATTACTCAGCTTGCTTTAAAAGAAATATTTGACGCAGAAATGAAGTTCAGCGAGGTCTGGGTGAAGATGGGTGACCCCAGAAGTGCACGGTTCTGGTTTGCTGCCCCTGCTGTGCTCCCAGGATGGTCCCAGCTTAACCCCACCGGGTCCTCACTGCAGGGTAAAGCTGCAGGAGCAATGAACTGCATCCTCCCCAACAAGCATCTGAGCTGGATGGGTTCACAGGGACACCAGCGTTTGGGTCTCAGCTAGATGGCCATGCCTGGGCATTTCTCCTTTCTCCGCTGTTCACCTGTTGTTCACCCTTAAGCATTAATTCGGTGACCCACTGAACACAGATCTCCCAAAGGTGAGATTTACAATCTAATCTAATGAAGGGATCTGGGCTCCACTACTGGAGCATGCTTACAGGTCATAAAATAAATTTAGAGCCAAACAGGTAAACCATGTGGCCACATCCAAAAGCTAGAAGGGGATCTTCATAGAATTACAGAATAGTTTGGGTTGGAAAGGACTGTTAAAGGTCATCTATTCCAACATCTCTGCAATGAGCAGGGACATCTTCAACTACATCGTGGTGCTCAGAGTCCAGTCCAACCTGACCTTGAAGGTTTCCAGGGATGGGCCATCTACCACCTCTCTGGGCAACTTGTTACCTTTTTGTTAGAGACTCTGATAGTTTGGATACACCTTCACCAGCTGGGAAAAAACCCCACATATCCTCGTAAGAAAATTAAAAGTAACCCTAAGTAAGCGGAATGTTTTCCTTCCGAAAGTGTTGCATCCTTCTGGGCTCCTTCTTGGATGTTAGGACACCGCAGCCCAGCTGCTATAGGACCATCCCCGGCACAATTTTGGCTGGGACCTACCAGCCGTCACCCCAGAAGCTCAGAGTCGTCGCAGCCCAAGAACCAGTCCCAGCTGGCAGCCTGGAGACAGCCACCCTCTCCCAAAAGCCAGGAAAGCTTAACACAACAGAAACGGCCAGAGGACAAATCCTGCCATTACTTAGCTCGCAAGCAGAGACGTGGCCATTGAGGGTGAGATCCCAGCAGGCAAGACGTGCTGGGACCTGTGAAGAAGAGAAGAGGGCTCTGTGCTTGATGACTGCACGTGGTAGGATTTTCTGGGTCTATTATTCAAGGGAGCAACTTGAAGCAGAAGAAAGCAATGAGATGGACCCACAGAGAGGCTCTGGTATCATCCAAAAGCAGGCTGCACCAGATTTTGGGCTGGAGACTTTCCTGGCGTTGGTGGTACGATGAATTACGTCAACATGTGACAACAGAAGTGGACTCACAAGGACTAAGGTAAGTGTTCAGGAGAAAAGCCCATCCTTCACCAAAACCAGGCGGTGGAAGTCTATCGCTCTGCCTCTCGACACAGTTGCATGCCGACGCAAAAGCTTCAACCTCCAGATCCTGGTCTGATGCACGTGACTTGGCTGCAGCTTTCCCCAAAGAAACCATTTTTTCCCCAGCCCGGTCATAACCAACACTGGGAAACAAAGCGTTACAGCAGATGCTCTATCACCAAGTCAACGTGTTGGCGAGACAGCCTGGATGTGGTGACTTCACACCCCAACGTGAACTCGCATCATCTCCCGCGAGGGAAGAAAATGCATTGCTGCAGTCGGTGTTCTGAGAGTCATCGGTGCACACTGTTCCAAATGATTTCCATTCCTAATTAATATTCAGAAATGAACCACAATACTGAGCCTTCAATCAGCCGTCACACACCACCCGCGCTAGATAAAAGGACAACTACAGGAGATAAGCAGTTTATTGGATCAAAAGTCCCCTTTAGACGTGAAGACAGCTATTGCAACAGCGTAAAACTGATAGCATCCCATCGCGGGTGCGTGCACGGAGGAAGTATCAGCAAATCTCCCTCTTTAAACCAGAGATTCAGCGCAGAGAATGCACAACGCAATTACTATGTTAATTTATCCGTGTTCTTCCGCCCGCTCGAGGCTTGAGCTGGAGGTAGGAACTTCTGCTTGAAAAGCTGGCATTTTGTGTCACCAAAAATGGCTACTTCAAAAATCTCAATCGACACCCAATTATACCATCAGCGATTCAAATTTAATTCCCCGTCGCTATTGTCGCCATCACCGCCCCATCAGTCTCAAATGCTCTTGGGCAAGGACCTTGCCCTTCAGTTTTTGCTTTTACTTGCCATTTACATCTTGCACAAGATCCAGAAGGTGCTTTTTCCTGTCCTCCTCCCCACCCTCAGCCTAGGTGGCAGAAATTAAGGATCTCATCCTCCCGCACAGAACATGGCCTGGGGATAAAAGACTGGATGCAGCTGTCGAGCGCTAGCCCTGTGTGAACAACAAATTCATTACAGAGACACCTGACAAAAATCACGTCAAGCCCACGTACAGTGACGGAAAGCATTTAATCCCTAACGCAGCATTCCCCTCTCCACCACACGGGAAGCTGGTATTTCCCAGGGATAATGGCAAGATGGTTAAAACCAGCAGAGAAATGTTTATTGCCCACCGCTTTCCAGAGCTGTTCCGCTCCCCAGCCACGAAGGACTGGAACGGTCTGCCCAAGAAAAAAGTGTATTTACACCCCTTGCCAGAAAGGGAAAGTATAAATATTTCCAAAGCTTTATGAAGGCTAGTACTTACAGTCACGCTTTGAAAGGGAAAGAATAAAGCAAAATATTCAATTAGAAAAAATTACTATAATTGCAGGTTCTATTTTATCCCTCCATTAAAGCAATAAAGTGCCTCGAAATATTGCTGAGCTGGGATACAGAGCTTAGTGCTACTTAACATTCTAATATACATCCGGGGGGCTAATTTAATTTAGATCTGCACCAGGGTCTTCTCTCCTCCCTGGCCCCTGCCGCCTTCCCCTACGCTCCTTAAAATACAGCTGGATATAAATGCCTGCTTCTCCCCCATGCCAAGGGATGTATATTAGACATATATTCTGTGGCTAGCACATGCCAAAGAGGACATCAAGCACATATATGCATAGCTTCACATATATATATATGCCCAGTTAAAAGTGTGTTTTCCTGCACCTGAAAGCTTTTTTTTTTTTATTTATTTGAATTTTTATCAGAGGAAGATGTGAATTTCTGAGGAAAACATCAAACAAAATCCTCTTGGAAATGTAAAATCGTACTATTTTACTCTAATAGCATATTAATCCCATGGCAAAGGATTTGCTGTCGAAAGTCACTGAGCAAGCAACTGCCGAGGCTGAAGAAGGGGGATCTTACTCCCAGCCCTGGCTCTCGCCACGCTTTCTCCATCCCGTGGTCCTACAAAGCCACGGTTTTCTGAATATAACCTCTTTCCTCCCTGTGACAGCAGATAAGTGAATCTTATTTTAGGAAGCCCTTCATCCTTTTAATTAAACAAATTAATATCACTTCTCCAGATCTCATAGCCTCTATTATCTTTTGTGAACTCCTACAATTCTGGTTGTAAAGATATATTGAAAAAGCGCTAATTGAGATAATCTCTGGAATTCAAGAGCTGGTATATATTTTTAGCCGCGTTTTAAAACTATTTTCCTTTTGTTTCTGGAATGCCTCCCATGCCAGACTGTTTACATTATTTAAATGCCTTCTGCTTATACCAATCTTTACAATTTTTACTTCAACACCACCAGCCTCCGTTGCTCTTTTTTCCCCCCTTGCTTAGACATAACTGGGATGAATTCCAATCCCAAACTCTAAACCTCTCTTGCTGCTTTATTGCTGTCTTCTGCGTTCGGTACATCAGGGCTGCCTGCATGCGGGAAGAGTTAAAACTCTTCTTCTTTTACAACAGAAATGGTGATTTTCCCAGACACTGGAATTCTCTGCAAACTCCCAGGGATACTTCTCTTCCCCCTGCTTTAGCAGACAGGCTTGAAGCCACCCCACTGGAAGGATGGGGAAGCCCATCGCTCCGCGATTTCTGCAGAGAGCTCTGATGTCCAGTGCCCATCGTGCAAGCCCAGCACCCCACAGAAAACCCCACCAAACGAGACCCACGAGCTGAAGGAGGCTCCAGCAGCTGGCCATGCTTCTAGTCACTTGGGTTTTAATTTGCTTTTTCCACTGGTTTAATTAGAAAGGTGATAAAGGCAGCTCCAGGTGCCAGAACCTGTTGCACTGTGCTTCCTGAAGATTTTTTGAGAAGAGTTCTGGATAACAGTTCTGCCAAATTGGTGAGGGTTTCCCAGCACATTTTTCCTGCATCAAAATGACCTGCAAAGGTGGAAAGGGTGATACAGCGTAACAGCCTATCAAGTTTTTCCAATGTGAGTGCAGACCTCTGCAGCGTTAATTTAAACCTGTTCACAAGAGGCTTGATTTTCCTAGTCCCCATTCACAGCCCATGAGGCATTTCTGATGCATTCCTGTCTCAGCCCTATTTCCCACGGCATTTCGGGACAAGTGAGAACATGTCTATTCCCTCAACCCACCCTGTGGAAAAACAGATACTATCCACAGATATTTATTTGGGATGCAAAAATCCTGAACGGCCTCTGCAGCGGGTAAACCAAACCATCCGAACGTGCAACCGCGCAGGCAGAGTGGAGCAGAGAGGAGGTCCTCGTGATACAGGCTCTGGGCTTGAATACAGGACATTTCATCAGAGCTGCCAATTCTGCAAAGGATCTTCTGTGCAGCTGAAGTCATTTAAGGACACGCTGTGAATATTTCATAGGTGAACCTGAGCTCTCGCGGATTTCAGAAGAAAGGAGACGTGAGGAGAAGCGCTGCTTTCGGGTTCCGTTATAGTTTTGGGGACACGTTTAAGATTGCCTTTTGCTCTGTTTTTTGTCTCTTGGCCAAGATCTGATTTTGCTCTAAGGGGGCTGCTGGTTCAGCTAGGGCTCTGAGACACTGATGGAAGGGATAACACACCCGTTGATACTGGAATAACGAAAGTGGACACACATAGCTTAGCGACCCCAGCACGCAGACTTGAAATGGAGAGTTCAGCCCACGGGTCAGATCTGCCCAACGGTGACAAACTGCAACTCCTGACACTCCTCCCAAGGAATGTAGTGGCTCCAATGCTACAGCATTTACATAAAAAGCAAATGTCGGATGAAACTAGAATAAGAGGGTAGTGGGCAATACAAATTCCCAGAGAGGGGCGAGTTGCAAAAAAACTAAAATAAAAATCCAGCCACCCTGGCACACAGCTAAATGCTCAGTCCCACAACACAGGAAATTTTCAGAGCATCCTTGATACTGCGGGCACCACCAGTCCCCAAGGACGTGGGACATGCCTGTTGATCTGCCCTGCAAAGGTCATGCTGTTCTGCTCCACAGGGTTAGAAATGCAAGCTGTCCCTCCCACCACCAGACTGACTCTAGGTTTGAGGATTTTCTAAAGATCCTCCTCCCCAGGAAAGCTCTTTCCCCTTTTTTTTTGGGAATCGGTTTGGAAAAGCCTCCCAGTTCCCTAAAGCAGTCCCAGCAGACGAGGGTATCAGCCTGAATTCCAGCACACCAGAAGAAGGTGGGGCAATGAAGTGACAATATTTGACACGTTCTTTGCTTATAGCTTTAATTACAATTTAATTTTATCTCTAGCTATAGCAAAGCATTACTGTGATTCATAGTTCCTCCTGCCTATGGCTTTCAGGTGTTACAATACCAGGTTGTACTACCACTGATTTCCATGACAGTGAGGTGCTAAAAATCAAGTCGGGATTCAAGAGAAATAAAGCAAAAATGAAACTACAGGGAGAAGTTTTGTGAGGGATCCAAACTTCTTCACAGGCTCACCTTCATTCCCCAAGGAAAATTACACGTTTGACATCCTATTTCTGCCTCATGCAGTCACAAGACAGCGAAAGCAGCTCTCCGCAGAAGAGATGCTTTATCACCATCAGTTCTACCTCCATCCTTTTCATTAAAGGAAATGCTCCCTGAATAATGTACGTTTGTACGGCGAGGAGAATAGAGTCAGCTCAATGCAGCTAACAGCAACATGGAAGTGTCTAGAAAGGTGGAAAATAGAGAGAGCTTGTAATTTTAACATAAAAAAATAAAGGAAAAAAAAAGGTGAGCATCTTTCCTCCTTCCCTTGGCTCTCTGCCTCTGCTCCACCAGGAAAGGCACTTTCAGGTTGCCACTGGCATTAGAGATAAAGCCACAGGGCACCTGGGGAAAAGGCATGTCTGTCTTTCCTAGACTTCAGTGTGAAGCCTGAGCAACCAAAAAGGGATGTTCTGGCCAAAGACCACATGAGTAGCAGCATTTAGGAAAGCAGCCTGCAACCCAACTTCAATCCAGCCATCTTCCCTGATGGTTTCCAGACTCCTGGAGAAGGTTTCTCAGAAACACCGAGCACTGGTGTCCTCACCTTCAAAGCCATGGAAACGTCATGCTGGTTCCAGTAAGAACAAAGTCAGGTCACCAAAGCATTTTTGCTTCCCCTTCCTCCTCCCCACAGCCCACGGTGGAGAGGTGACAAGCTGTTGTCCCCAGAGGTCCACCTTGCTCCCTGGGCACCTCATGCCATGTGGTTCTTCCTCAACAGCATCCCCACATCCAAGAGGAAACTAAATTCCAATTCATCTTCCGAATCCCACTCACCCACCTACCCAAGCCATGCCGTCACTGCAGAAACACCAGGAAGGTGAATTCCCACCAGGTCAGGGCAGCACCTGATTTCTCCCAAGAAAAGCTCTGGAGAAAATTCTGCCCTCCCAAGGCTGGCACAGCAGATCGGCTTCAACATCTGTGGTTTGACCCCCTCTAGTGGGTAGCACTCAACAAGACACAGAGCCTTGCCACCACCCTGCAAACAATGGAGACCCAACTCAAGTGATAAAGCCTTTTTTCATGATTATAATGATTATTCTTATTTTCACACACACGCAACCTATCTGCCTTGCACTTCAGGTTCAATGTCTTTGGACCTCTAGACCCACAGCCCAGCACTTATTTACAGAGGTCTTGCAGAAAACTCTTAGAAATGGGAGCAGAGCGGGTAAGGTTTTTGGAAGGGAGATCCACCTCACTGGAAAAAAAAAGAAGTTATACCCCAGACCTGATTTTGCAGGGAGAACATATTTATCATCTATCGCAGCATGTCTTCCCTCTGCCAACTTGTCAAAACCTGACAAAACTCCATACTATAAAACCAAGCTGTTAAAACTTGGCTAAGGGGAAAAACTTAGCTGCCAGACAAGCTAACCAGAAAAAACTAAAAAAAAAATATTTGAATGTGCCAGGGCAGGCAGTAAATTTACAGAAAGGCTCTACAGAGCTGAAGAGCCCAAACCAAGACAAGGAGGCAGTACTAGGTCAGCAGCTTCTTGTTCATCTGTCATCTGACAAGCAGATGTCTCCCACTTCAAGGGACTTGGGCAGATATCTGAAGAGTTATAGTTGCCTGGATCTCCCAACCATCTGAAGTGGCATGTATCTAACTCACAGTTCACCCCAGAACAAAAGTATTTCGGTAGAGCCTAAACCTACTCGTCACGTAGTCATTAAATACCACATATTCCATTTAAACTCATTGATTCATCTTTCCACCTCCAGACATGCCAAAAAATGAACAACTCATAGATTTGGTCTTTCCACTAATAAACAAGGTGTCAAGTCTTTGCCTAAATTTTAGGAAATTTTCTTTTAATCACACACATAGAGAAGGTGTTTTTAATGTCAGAGCAGTGACAAGGTTTGTTCTGGTTTGTTTGGTTGGGGTTTTTTTTACAGAATGTTTTTCTTCTAAATACTATTCCAACCAGTTTTTAAAACAAAACCCACAAATATATTATATTCAAGTCACGAAACTTACCAGTACTGACAGTTCAACAGACACAGAGCGACTCCCAGCTGATCAGCATTCATTTTAGCTCAAACTCCACATACTGTTAATCCAAAGGAATCCAATAATGTTTGCTTTAATAACGCCGCAACGCGAAAGATCACACTTTATACTCCAAACTTTGTACTTCAGGACAGCAAGCGTGACCCACTAACCCACTTACAACAGAAAGGGACAGAAATTATCCTCTTAATTGTCATTGATACAACCTGTGCAACTATCCAAAACATCAAAACTTCAGGTGAAAACCATCTCTCCTGAATTTACACAGCTGAACGGCTTCAGAGAAAGCAACAACCCTGGCAAGATCTGAGGACCCACCCGCCTTCAGCCTATTTCCAGCAAAACCACAGCCCTGCACCGTCCCTCCCCAATGAAGACCCCTTCTGCACCAGCTCAACAGCGAGCAGAACACACCCCAACTGGCATCCTTTGCTTCTTGGATAGTTCTAGTCCTCAAAATAATCTAAGAGATTGAGATGAACAGTGAAAATTGTAGATTTATCAAAGTAGAAACCTCAGGACTTGAGATTTATCAGAGGGAATGACATTTGGGATCATACAACTTCCAGCAACAATTAAATATATATATATACACACACATATCTATGTATACACACACGTTTGTATACAGTTTTTTTTCCAGCAGCCACTGTAGGCAGAGAGCATTAACACAGCCTTAGGTTCTCAGCTGAGCAAAAAACAATCACAAAAACCCAGGAGTATATATATCATTAATCCCCCCCCAGCACTTTTACTGACCCCCAGAACTCCTGCGTGGTCACGATTCACTCTCTGAAAAGGACAACAGAGGACACAAACAGGAGACAAAGCACCCACCCAGACTGCTCAAAACCAAGAAGCTAATTCTCCCACAACCCCACCAACATGAAAAGACAATCTTGCTAAAATAAGACCCCAACGTATGTTCATATTCCTGCCATAAAATGGTATTTATTCATCAATTATTGGCAAGTCTTCCCAACATTTAGGAAAAGAAGTCTCTACAAGAATTACATTATCCCCCAGTTCACCCCACATTTACCAAGAAGCAATCCCATGGCCATTCAGGATGAGGATTTCTGTACAACTCCAACCTGCCTCCCCCCCTCTATTCTCTACGACTCAAGCTTCCAGCTGCTGAGCAACAGCCGCGACAGCCTCTACACAACCTACAACCCCCATTACGCTCCGCGCAGTCACGGCGCGTAGCCGTGATTATGCAGGAAACCAGGCTCGGTGCCGCACTTCTACCATCCTAGGTCTTCCTCCTCCATCCTCACGTATAAACTTCTTACCAGCTGCAGGCTAGACCAGTGCTTTCCCAGGATTACTCCCATCACCGCGTTCCAGATTAATTTTAATGGCGTTTGCAATAGCTAGAGTGGGAATGCAAAAAGACACCCTCGTGGAGGCTAGCCCGCAGATCCCAGGAAGTTAATTCTCGCTCTGATCAGATATTGGGAGTCAGCTCCGTGTCGACCACGC
This sequence comes from Pterocles orientalis, assembly GCA_011057875.1. Taxonomy (NCBI): domain Eukaryota; kingdom Metazoa; phylum Chordata; class Aves; order Pterocliformes; family Pteroclidae; genus Pterocles; species Pterocles orientalis. The sequence continues at coordinate 246,869 of WKFP01014827.1, read as the reverse complement.
CGTCCAACGTGCCTTAAAAAAGCAGGAGCTGCGTGCTAGCGGGTTTAGCGATCAACAGGAGAGAGAGCTCCCTGATTTCACCCGCCGTGATCCAGCCTGCAGAGCTCCTTCCCAGTCCCTCTCGGCAGTCTGAGCCCTGCACAACCAAACATTTTTCTCTGCATTAACAAAGTCCGGGCAATTTGAGCCTTGCTTCTTCATTTTATTGAAAAAAAAAAAATAAATCACTCCTCCACATGCACCCCCTCTGTCTCTGCTGGCATCATTTTGGGGACCCCTCCCCACCTCGTTCACTCTGGCATGGGGGTGTTTTTGCAAACGCCAGCTTTCACCCCAGCTAACATACAACGATTTCTTTTTGCCTGGCTTCAAGATGGGAAAAATCCAACTTGCCAGAGGAGCATCTGCATCGAGAAGTGCTTTTGCTGAGGGGGATCAGCACTCAGGGAAAGCAGGAGAAAGGGTCGCGCATCAATTCATCATCCTCGCCTGCATCACACGCAGACATCCCCCCTCCCGCCATCCCTCAGTCCGTTAAAAAAAATTAAATAACAGAATAAACCCCCAAGCAGAAGTTGAGAACAAATGTGCTTTGAACACTCCACAAATGACATTGAAGATGCAGAAGAAATATGTATTTGCTGTTGCGCCGCACGATTTCACGGGCTTATTTCCTAGGTATACACTTCACGCACCCTTCCCACGCAGATCCCCTCCCCTCGGCTCCCTTAAAAAAATTTTTTAAAAATTCTTTGATGTGTATATTCGTTTTATCTGGAGGGAACCGGTGTCCTCAGAAGGGGTGTCAAGGCCCTCCCCTGCCTCCACCCCCGCATCCCTCCCCCAGGCTCAACCATGCTGGCTCCATCTTAACTCCAGCCACTTCTCCACCGCTTTCATTAGGCAGCCGAGTTAACCCTTTCCGCTGCTCTGATGTGGGGGGGGGAAGAAAGGAGCTCCCCATCCATCCTCACTTTCTACCCTCCCCTTCTTTTTTTTT
>WKFP01014827.1:221848-237743 GCA_011057875.1 Pterocles orientalis | reverse complement strand
TCTGTTCGACATTTTAAGCAGTAAATCTATCAATTCTCACAGTGCTAAGAAAGAAGGACTCTGGGACCCATATTCTCACTGAAACTTTTGTTTTGCAGTACAACGAGATATAAATGGAAGCATTCCTCATGTCTTCAAACTTTTTCTGTGTAGCAAATGTGCTACACGTGATTGGAAAAAAAAAATAACAAAACCAAAACAGCAGAGAAGTAATAAAACTATTTGCTCTTATTATTTAAATAGAAGTGTAGGTGCACATTGCACTTCGTGAAGCAATCAGGGGGGCAGAAGAGTCATCTGTTTTGGTACAAAAACAACCCAAACTTGTGCGATGAGCCATATGGGTGGGAGAGGAGCAGCAGTTGAAGATTTTTAGCGTTGGCACGTTAAATGAGAAAAGCACTTGGGCAATAAATGACATTATTCCATCTCCTGTTGAGACTGCCTCTGAATTTTTTCGGTGCAGTTGTGGCCAGCTGTGTCCAAGAAAGGTGAATTCAAGTTGGAATATGTGCAAGGAAGAGCCAGAGGTCAGGACAGTCCGTCTTCAGACTGTAAACCGAAAATATTTGGTTTGTTTAGTTTAGCAAAATGAGAATGGAGCAGGGATGTGTTTTCTGCCTATATATACATCCTGGAAAGTAAATGCAAGCGAAGAGAAAGGCGTCGTGACACTGAAGGGCTGCAGCAGAAGAGGAAATGAGTAGGAACTGGTCGTGAATATATTTAGTCTAGAAATCGGAATATCCTTCCAGTAGGAGCAACAAAGACTAAAAAAAAAAAAAAAAAAAAAAAAAAAAAAAAAAAAAGAAAAAAAAGTAACTAATTTTAACACATAGCTTCATAATTCTGTAAAGGAAACTGCACACCAGTGTGAAACAATAAACAGTTGGGATGAAAAAAGCCCTTGGAAGGTTTTTCCAGCCCAGATCATCTCTCCTTGGAAAGATCTTGTCCGTTCTGATGCACGGTACACACCCCGCTCCTTCCTGCACCAGGCGATGAGTCACGGCTACATGACTCCGTGGGTGGCCAGAAGCGCTATCTCCACCGCTTACATCTTCATTCCCGATCATCCCATGATGTTCTCCAGCTCCCGCTCACTCACTCAGCTCGTGGTGGAGGTGCAGCGGTGTTCAAAGCACCCCACAAACCCCAAATTTCCCTGGTACCCACACCCACCGTGGCCAAGGATGCGGGAAAGGTGCTTTGCCCCTTCCATCGAGAATCACAGAATCACAGGATGGGTTGGGGTGGAGGGGACTTTAGAGGTCATCGGGTTCCAACCCCCTGCCATGGGCAGGGACACCTCCCACTAGCCCAGGAGATGCTTTGCTGTAGCACTGACCCTTCCAGAGAGCCAGAAGAGCCACCAGCCAGAGCCTGATTCTTTTATTAGCCATCACTATGTATTTTCAAGGGTTTTTTTGGAAGTGTCAATCATACCCATGTTGATCTCTCTCTCATGTTTGAGAAGGAAAAGCTTTTCTCTGTGCTGAGCAGCAGCCCACGCTTCCATCACGCTGGAGGCACTTGTGTCCAGAGGTCTGGGTAGACTCTGGGTGACCCTTAGATCTGCAAGTATTTATAAAACATGTTGAGCAAGATTTGTTTTCCCTTGCAGCAGTCAAAGCCGATCTGCCTGTGCCTTGCATTTCATGGTTTTTCTGTTTTTCAGAAGCACCAGGAAGGGGAGCTATGTTTGGTTCTCCAGCAGCACCCAGCAAACCAAGGCGTGGGATCATCACCTTCTTGCGCTGGTTGGTCAAAGGCTTTTTTTTTTTGCTCCTGATCAATACACTACTTGAGTTATGTGGTTTTCCATCTTCCAGGCATTTATTCAGATCAGAGGAACAACGGATCCCACCATATAGTAGTCCCCCCCAACTCCTAACCCTATATATAGAGAGGTTTGTATGCCAGAGTTGTGTAAATCTGGAACTACCTCATTTAAATAACTGGGGGATGGATCCAGCTGGGTGTGTGGTGAACGTGGAGTACTCTGCTACCAGCACAGATAATTACAATTAATGGGGATTTACTTGAAGCAAAGTAGGTTAGAAAAATGACATCTTATTGTGTCATTACTTTCCATCAATTACTTCCATGTTGTTTGCTCAGCTCCCGAGTCAGACGAGTGTGGGCTGACAAGCCTTGCAAGCTCAACTTGGTATTGTCTCGAAAAATCAAACTGCATTATTTCTGCCTCATGCATCATCACTAACAATAAAGCATCCACTGCTGGAATATAGCAGGTGGCTTTGTTATTCATGCATGAGGCAGAAAAAAACCTCCAACTTCCTTCGCCACGACATGAAAGTCTCCACAGAGTGAAAAGTTGGATATGTTGGTCAACTTAGTTTTTATTGTGTGAGCTTGACTTAGAAGACATACTTGGGTCAGTCCTTCTGTCAATTAATTTCTGTGCTTTTTATTAGACTTTTTGAATGCTGCATGTTTATATCAGAGGAGGATTTAACACGATGCTGGTTTTGCTGTTGTCTCACTGTGACAGCGCTTTGTGCCACTAGACTCTGTAGGAAAGGTGTAGAAGTGCCAAATGTTTTTGTATGTAAAAGGCAGCTCAGTCATCCTAAGAACTGCCTCTAACACAGCCTGAGAAATGTTCTAGAACTTTTTTTTTTAATTTGGGGACTTAGTTTTTGAGCTTTCAGTATAGCAGTGTAATAGCCCGATAAGTGTTATCAGTGGCTGTCAATAATCATGGAATCACAGAATGGTTTGGGTTAGAAGGGACCTTGGAGATCATCCAGTCCCAACCCCCTGCCATGGGCAGGGACACCTCCCACCAGCCCAGGTTGCCCAAAGCCTCATCCAGCCTGGCCTTGAACCCCTCCAGGGATGGGGCATCCACAGCTTCTCTGGGCAACCTGGGCCACTGCCTCACCACCCTCACAGGCCAGAATTTCTTCCTGGTATCTCATCTCAATCTCCCCTCTGTCAGGTTAATTACGCGTTAGTCCCTATTGGTATCCTCAAACAACTGCACGTGGTGTGTTCTCACACCTGGACCAGGTGCTTGACTTCTAATCCCTGTTCTTTACAACTCTCTAATTTCATGTGCAACTGAATACTTTTGGATGGCTTCCACTTTCCAGGAAATACATTAAAATGAAAGAATGTGTTTAGGCTCCAGTAGTCCAACCAGGGGCAGGTCCTTTTCAAAGCAAATGTCCCTGTGAGCCGCCCTGATTTCACTCGCGGTTTTAGCTGGATGGGGCTATCACAGAGGAAAGCATCTTAAACAGGACTCCTCTTTCTGGCTATATTTTTGCCAAAATTGAGTCAGTTATATAACCTAGAGAGGTTGTGGAGCTTGGTTAACATGCTCAGGTCCTCAGATAGGCTCACAGAATCACAGAATCATTTAGGTTGGAAAAGACCTTTAAGATCATTGAGTCCAACCATAAACCCAACACTGCCCAGTCCACCTCTAAACCATGTCCCCAAGCACCACGTCTACACGCCTTTTAAATCCCTCCAGGGATGGTGACTCCACCACTTCCCTGGGCAGCCTGTTCCAATGCCTGACAACCCTTTCTGGGAAGAAATTTTTCCTAATATCCAACCTACACCTTCTGTGGCACAACTTGAGGCCATTTCCTCTTGTCCTATCGCTTGTTATTTGAGATGTTACATAATAAAAGCCAGGTAAAAATTCTCTACTAATTACGTGATTACATGAACCCCAAACTTTTCTCTACTGGACAGTAATATTACATTTAAATCGCTTTAACATCTCCTGAGAAATTTAAGAATTAGTGTGGTCTTGGGAAATGTGCATTAGCAAACTTCATAGTTCCTATTATCTAGATCTTACCCGCGGTGACATGGTTTATTCAGCTCTCCTCAGGCTTCCTTTAATCTCCTGAGAGCTGCAACTGTTTTCATTTATTACTGAGCATCAAAAAGAACCCATCTGTCTGCTTTCAGAAACCAGCCTTTGTGGGACACCTTTTAGATGCAATCAGCTGAACCGGTGACATCAGGATGCGTGATCGTGGGGCCAACTGGGGACTGGCTAGTGCAGAGGAGGGTGACTGGAAGAAGTTTTCTGACCTGTCTGCCTTTTCTTTGCAAAGCCTGGCTGGACTTGCAGCATTCCTGTTAAACCCAGCACCAGCTAATCCCCTCGGTCATGCTCTTCGAGGTCCTGGTTACCCAGCAGGAAGAAGCAACATGACTTCATCAGCGAAAAAAAGGTGGTGAGCGGCACAGGGAACTGGATGTTTCTCCCTTTGGAAAAGTATTAACAGCTAAGACCTACAGTTTGATGGACTTGCTTGGTGCTTTTCCAAGCTGGGATTTAGGAAAAGCAACTACACAGCATTTCCTACTTCCCCCCATGGGGCTCCGATGATTTAATTGACTATGAAGGGCAGGGACGTGTCTCGTAGAGTAGCTGGCTGCTGTTGTCAGCGTGCCGCACTGCTCTTTGGAGCTCAGTGAAAAATAAAGTTATCAGGTGATGTTCCCCTTCTGAACTGGGTGCGTACGAAGCTTGGCCACTGTCCCAACAGGAACTGCATGTAGCTTGTAGCTTTTCTGGTCTTCTAGGTTCCTGGGAGAGCTGATGTATCGTCATGGACCAGGGGAGGAAGGGGAGCTGGATGAACCCCTTTCAAAGCAAAACTTCTAGCATGACCCCTCTTTCTAGACACACTCCCTGATGCTCATTTTAATACCTGAATATGCTGTAAACCTCATCCAAACCCCTGTATGGAACAGAATAAAGTATTCTCCTGTAGTTAACGCTGTCACAACAGAGTTGTTAATTAAATGACCTTTTCTATCAAACCAAATAAAGACAGAATGTTGCACTAATCCCAACCTGCCCGGGTTTCCCCTTGGAAAACAGCAAGGAAAAGGCTGCTGATGGTAGTCACTCTGGTGACTGTAGCTTGATCCATCTCCCTTTAGCTGAAACATCAGCCCAAGCATTGCCTGTTTCTAACGTGGGATATCACATGTTAGTGTCTCTTCTTCTTCTCTTCACAGTCCTTCTTCCAGTCAAGGTACTGCAGAGAAATCATCTGCCTCTGATTCCCCAGTGAGCTTGTGAGATCCTCCAAGGAGAATTTTCATGAAGCTCTGCCCACCCCTGCTCTCCTTGGTTTTCTCTCATTTTTCCTCCCAAGGACAGAATTTCCACTCCCATTTTATTCCTGTTATTTATGTTGGTTACACCTTTGCAGCCCTTCTCTTCTCACCATGAACCACCTGGGTTTTCTCACTTACGTATCCTTTTGCACTCAGTAAATCTTCCCCTGCTGTGCCTTGGCTCCACTACAACCACCATTTCTACCGCTTGGGTCCTGAATAAAACGCCTTGATCCGGTAGAGCCCCTGTTCTGAGTCAGTGAAAGCTGGATTCAGCTCCAGACTGAGACATCTAAGTGTGTGCATCCATGAACGAGCCAAGTGCCTGAGTTCCCATCAGAGTCAAGGAGCTCACCAACGGCTCTGTTCAGTTGCCCACATGCAGACATCTAGTGGCATTTGAAAGGTCCCAGGGAATCTCACCTGGCCTCTTGCTGATGCTCCAAAAGGGTTGGGTGTCCTGTACCTCTTGCATTGCACCTGTCGGTCTTGGAGCAGGATGTCCCAGCCACCTTGGGGCATGGCTGGTGACAGTAGACATTGAGACACCGCATCTAGCCTGGAGTATTCTGCTATTAGTTTTGGTAGGAGTGGGGTCAGGCCCCCAGTGCACACCCATGGGTACCTATTGCTGATGTTGGTTCTAGGCATGGACAAGATCCATTCTCCCCAAGAGCTGTCAGCTTCTTCTCAACTTCTTCTCAACAGCAGCAGAAGGAACCAGCTGGCTTCTCCAGGGATCTTTCCACCCTATGCCCTTGTCTCTTTGTGACTCATACTCCCTTGGCAGGAGCAGTGACGTGACCTTTTTACCTGGTTTGAAGAGAACTGTTTGCCTGTCTTTGCCGTTTGGCATTAAGTGATGTCAGGAGATGGGGCATAAATACTGTTTGTTCCATAACTGAGCAAAGATCTCCTTTGTAGGATATCAAACACACTTTATTTCTTACTTCCTTTTATTCTCTTGCCGTATTAAAAGCATCACCATTTCTCTTTATTTTTTTTTAAATGCTTTTAATTAATTTGGCTTCGCACAGGTCCTTTGATGTCTCAGGGGACAGATGAGATTTGCCCAGCTTGAAATGCACGCTGAAGGTCTCATCTGTATGGCAAAAATGATCACGTGGCTGTTTCAGACAACGTCGAAAAATTAAGTATTGCTATTCCGAAGTCTTAGTTCAGGAGCACACTGTGCTTTCTGATACGTGCACATCAGCAGCGTATCCAGCGTTGGCAAGTGCTCTTATCATTTCTTCCATCTGCCAGCGCACACAATATTTCTGAATCTGTTAATTAAGGAACTGAAGTTTTGCCCTAAGATACCAGAGTAACTGGTTTAGTTTCTTTGCAGCAAAAAAACTAATGCTTGCCTTGTCCGTAATTACCTAAATTGTGGAGGAAAAATGGTTCTGCTTTCATGTTGATTCACTTTTGTAATTTCGTTGCCGAGGCTAAGTGTGGCACCCGTTTAAATTATCTCCTACTCTCATTTTACTCAAGACATGTTATTTGCTAACAAAAAATTCAAAATGGAAAAATGGGAAGGTGACAACTACCTCCTTCATCAATGCAAATGACAATAATCTCCTCTCCTCCACCACGTAGAAACAAACATTGAATCATCCCAGGCAGAAATACCCTTCTGCAGTTAGAAATATGGATAGGGAAAGGCGACACCTGCTCTCATTTATGTAGTCATAAAACTCAAGTTTATCTAGTGATTCCGTGGCAAATACTTCAGGAGATCAACAGGAGTGTGGACTCAGACTGAAAGTGTCCCCAGCGTTTTTCCCAGGAATGTGCACATTCTTCACTCTGGTTGTACTTGCACTTGAAAATTGCAGAATAATTTTTGTTCTTGCTCAATTGCTGAAATTATTTAAACTAAAAATCATCCCATACAGCAACCCTCATATAAATTCTTGCTTTTGGTAGCTCTTTGATATTATTATGGGCTCTGCACTGCTTCTAAAGCAACATTAAACCTCCCAGAAGGGATCACCTCTGGTAACAAGTGTTGCTGGGTGTGCAGAGACGTGTGGTGAGGGTGGGCTTGGGGGGATGGTCCGGTGAGAAGATTTGTTGGACACTGACTCTGGGATATCTTCTGCCTCCGATGTCAAAAAATGCATCTTGTCCCATTCCCTTTTCCTGGAAAAGTGTCTTCATATGCTAACATGGAGCACAGGGATCGACTGTGGTTTGAAAGGGAAGGACCCAAGTGCTTGGGTGCCTTGTGCAGAACACAGATCCTGGAATGGTTTGGGTTGGAAAGGACCTTAAAGCCCATCCAGCGCCACTCCCTGCCATGGGCAGGGACACCTCCCACTAGCCCAGGTTGCCCAAAGCCTCATCCAGCCTGGCCTTGAACCCCTCCAGGGATGGGGCATCCACAGCTTCTCTGGGCAACCTGGGCCACTGCCTCACCACCCGCACAGGAAAACATTTCTTCCTCAAATCTCTTCTCAATCTCCCCTCTTCCAGCTTCCAACCGTTCCCCTCGTCCTGTCCCTGCACCCCCTGACCCAGACCCCCCCAGCTCTCCTGTAGCCCCCTTTCAGCACTGGAAGGTGCTGGAAGGTCTCCCCGGAGCCTTCTCTTCTCCAGGCTGCACACCCCCAACTCTCTCAGCCTGTCCTCTGATGGGAGGTGCTCCAACCTTGGACCATCTTCATGGCCTCCTCTGGACCCACTCCAGCAGGTCTTTGTCTTTTTTTTTATGTTGGGGACATATTGTGACACTATTTCCTAACCAGAGCTAATAAATAAAACCCACACATGGCTTCATGAAACTTGAACATGAGGCAACCCTTCTTCCACTGGGCTGAAAACCCAAGTTCTCCAGGCTCTGCTGGCCTCTCTTTTGATTCCTCCTGGTGCTTTGAGCCATTCTTCTCTGCACAAGGATGGGTGTTTAGATGCTTGTCTTCTGATCCGCCACAATTACAGCCTTTTCCAGTATCTTCTGCTGCCAAATTGGAGGGGAAAAAAAAAGCAAAAGTGTTTTTTTAAAAAAGGAGAGGGAGGCTAATGCTTGAAAAGACATATGTGTTTAGTGTTGTTGGCAGATTTGTAAACTTATTAGTGCCTCCACACACCATGTAATTAAGATCTACTGGTAATTAGTCAATAGTTAAAAATAGGGGTTGGTATTGTGCTACCGAAAACGCCTACAAAATAATGTGTTCTCTGTGCTCGAGATGCAGTTAGTGTCTCTAAAAAATGTTAATTAAAAAAATCCATATATTTGTTTCAGAGCCGGATTTTTTAGCAAAGCGGATTTCAGTGTGCAGATGTGTGTGCATGTTCTTGTGTGTTCAGCCTGTTTCTCTTTGTGCATTTACACGTGTGATGTCCAAAGAGACGGACTGTGTATTTTGTCTTGGATAAAAATATTAAGCTATAAAACCGCAGACTCGACACAGCCATGGAGAGAATGGGAGTTTTTCTCGTTTGTAGATTTCCATCGGAATAAACCTGCTCATCAAAGGAAATTGTTCAAAAATCCACAGGAATGGCAGATGTGCAGCACCACGGGGCAGATGTCTGATGTTTGAAGAGTCGTGTATGTATTTTCTAAATATTCAGGGATTACCACGGTCTATAGATATAATCCTTTAGTAACCTGAAATGTCAAAGACAATGGAAAAGCTTTAATGCCTTGTAGCAACCGTTTGGACAAACTGTCCTGTAAGAGCAGGCGTTCCCACGCACATTTAAAGTTGCTTGTCCTTATCCTGTGAAAGAAGACCCAAAGGAGGTGAGGTAGTTTTAAAATCTCTCAACTCCTGCTTTATAAGTGTGTCCAGAGCTGTGTGAGAGTTGCTGGGTGATGTTCTGAAAGGACGTCTCGTTTGGCTGTCATAAGCAATCTGCGGTGATTTGTTGTGCAGACAAGCATTTGTCTCAAGTAATCCAAAGGGCTTATTTTGATTGCTTCATAGATCCAAGGAACGTAGAGTCGACTCAATGGGGGATTCATTTATTATGCTCCCAAACCAATCCTAAATCTTGCCTTATGTCATGTCAATGGATTTGTCAGGCCACCCTCACGTAGCGGTAGCGAACTGATGGGGGAAATTTACCCTTGCCAAGCGGAGTTAGTTGCTGTGTTTACAGATCTCTGGCTGAAGTACCAGCAGTGAGGGAAATTCTGCTGCAGGAAATAAACTGGACTTGGGTCTGTGCCCTTGAAAGAAGCATCTTAAGAAAAAAAAAAACACAAAACCAAAACCCAAACCTACTCCAGTTCCACAGTAAGGTAGAAAAGACCAAGCCTAGAGAGTCCTAGCAAAGGCCAACAAAGTTATTTCATGGGTTGTTCACGATACACATGAGTTAACATTGAGAAAGCCCTCCAAGGATGCATGCTGCACAGACACCAGGTATTGCTGCCTTTGAGTTCATGGTAGGATTTGTAGTACCATAGAATCACAGGATGGTTTGGGTTGGAAGGGACCTGAAAGACCATCCAGTGCCACCCCCTGCCATGGGCAGGGACACCTCCCACCAGCCCAGGTTGCCCAAAGCCTCATCCAGCCTGGCCTTGAACCCCTCCAGGGATGGGGCACCCACAGCTTCTCTGGACAACCTGGGCCACTGCCTCACCACCCACACAGGGAAGAATTTATGTGTGTTTCTCTGTATTTGAAACATTAGTATGTTTCTTTGATGCTGAAAGTGAATTTCAATTTAATTGTGTTCAACTCTGGAATTTATTACAGAGTGAGGTTTTCATTCAAACACCCAAATAGCCATTGGAACTAATTTTCCAATATAATTTTCAGGTATGAAAGTGTCTTTTCTCCAACATGTTCCACTGTCCTCTTTCCCAGCTGGGTAGATATGGTAGTTAGCCAGCTCATGGCAAATACTTTGGGAATGTCATAAAGTTAATTGTGTCGAACTCACAAGCAGAGCAATACTACACAATGATAATTAAAATATACATATGGATATCAATGGTGTTTGTTTTTAATCAAACAAAATTACTGGTTGTGAAAAAAAAATATCCAAACAAATAAAGTTAAACCAACCATTTTTGAACAAGGAGTAGGTTTGAGAATGGTGAAACAGCTGTGTGGGAGGAAAAGGTAGAAATTTGTTGTAAGAAATTGTTCTTATCTCAACCCATGAGTCTGTTTTCCCTTCACCCTTTTAATTCTCTTCCCCTTCCCTGGGAGAGGGGAGAGGGAGGGTGAGCAAGCGGTGTTGTGTAAAACTACAACAGCCTGTGGTCTGTAGCCTTGACTGGGAGAAGACATGAATAGGATGTCTCCCCTCTCCTTGGGATCTAGTAGAAACTCGCCAAGGGATGAAGGAGTTATTGGAGGGGGTAGGAATGTCAGGACACAGAAGAACAGAGATGGGCACTCTGAGGATGCGATCTCCCAAGTCTTGTTTCTTCAAGGAACCAGAAAGACATAAAAGAGCCTTTATTCCTTCTGTTCTTTTCTGCTTCACTGCTTCAAGCTCTCTTATCGCCATCTTCAAGTCTTGCTGTCCGACGTGGGCTCACTTGGGACCGAAAGTCAACAGAGCCTGCAGATTCACCTGGAGGCTGATGCACATTTCTTTTGGAGAAAAGCTTCACTCAACAGCTGATCCGTCTTCACTGGGGACCACCAGTTGATGACCAGTCATGCCAGTGCTTGGAAACAAGTCACTGCGTGCAAAACCACTGGAGTGTGAGAACCTCTGGGACACCCAGCCACCGAGGCCGGACAGTGACAAACCTCTCCAGCAGGACTTCTGACATGTTCTGCACGGACCGGCTCAGAGCTCTGTGCAGAGACTGCAAAATCCTGGAGCACTTGAGAACTGCCAACAGGGACCAGCTGTTCACTGTCTCTTCCAGAATGAGAACTAGGAAGAAAAGCCCATTGCAGGCAAACAGCGACAGGTTCAAGGAGTCCCCTAAGCTGAAAATGACCAGAAAGTGGGAAACTAGTAAGGAGAAGTATTATACGTGCTTCTTTTGTTCTTGCTTTTCTTATGGGGTCCTGCTAATGGGCAACACTGGGGAGAAAATACTCCAGTCTAGCTGTTGTAACACTCTTGGGGCAGACTGCATCCATCAGTTTGGACTCCTGTGAGATGAGGTTGGGGTAGCCCCTGTGCTACTGTCTCTGCAATAAATAATCCATTGGTGTTTACTTCAAAGTGATGCCTTTTCGTCTTGGTTAGAAGTTTTGCTTTGAAAGGCAGTTCTGATGACTCTGATTCATGATGACAGCAACTTCAGTGGCATTTAAAGAGACTGTAGGAAGAGATAAATAAGCTTTAGGATTCCTTAATAAAGCAACAGAAGACTTGTTCTTCCCTATAAAGTTCCTAAATATTAAGCCAGGCACGGGAATTTGTCCCGCCTTGTTTTAGCCATCTAAAAGTTGGGTGTCTTGCTCAGGCTGGTCCTTCAGAGTCTCTCTGCAGGACCTGGAGAGGATGCCAGCACACCTAGAAGGCAATTCCTCTCCCTGTTTTAGGCATGCACTTTGGGATAGGATGAACCACGCTCTGGAGATGCCGGTCCTCTTTTTGCTGACTGTAGAGCATGTAGAGCACTGTACAAGAAACCCAACTTTTAGAGGGCTGAAGTGAGGCAAGAGGAGCCCAGATTAGGGAGGCTGAGCAAAGCCATGTTCAGAAATAGAGCTGGCTCCCAAAAACTCTGAATACTTCGATTAGGTGGCACTTTGAGTCTTGTTTCTTGGGTTGCCAGAGCCTGAGAGCCATGAATGGTGTGTTTGGTCTTTGGGTGAGTGTCACAAAGTGTTCCTCATGGCATCTCCCGCAGGAAAGGCAGCCAGTACCAGAGGAACCCACCTCCTGCTCTTCTCAGGCAATGGTCAGTGCAATATAGAGGGAAACCAGAGGAGGTTAAGCAAAGCTGGAGGATAGCAAGGACTCCTCAAAGAGGAACGTGAGGAACTCAGTTATCTGCTAGTTAGAGTGAAAGGAAGGGGCACAGGGGATTCTGCAGAACAAATGCTCAGGTTGAATCTCTGAGAGGATAACAAGCTCTGGCATTTTTAGGGCAGAATGAAAAAAAAATAAGAAGAAGCTGAAACAGCAGCAAAGAGTAACTCTTGATCTAAATCTTACGGATCGCTGTACTTGCAATGAATCCAATGGGGCAACCGTCTAGGTAAGGACGAAAAACTGGGCCTTTTGGATGAGACCTACTTTGACCCAAAAAGTTCTTAATTGTCCTTCTAGCTCCAGCAGAGATCGTGCAGCCTGGAGTAGTCACTCCTCAGCTCCTCTAGTATTTCACCTGGAAGAGAGGAAAGAATTCCCACTCCTCTGAGACACAGAGGCTTAATCCATAGACCTGAGCATTAAGAGTAGTTCTGCTGATCCTGCATAAGACAGATCGGAAAATCCCACCAAGAACTCTCAACATTAGAGAAAACACGTTCTCCAAGAGGAATGGCATTCATCATTCTTTCAAGTAACCGCCGCTTCCTGCTTTGCTAGGTGCCGTGAAGACGCAGTGCATCTGTTGTGTTAGCTATTAATTAATTAGCATTCAGGAGAGAAGCTCCTGGTTCCACTTGTGCGAGCAAGTTGTTCTCTGCGCCGTGTGCTGCAGCCCATGGATGCCAGGAGGATTCTGTGCAAAATGGCAGCTGGATGCAAGACAGCAAACTCTTATTTTCAGGAGCCACAGTAGTGTCGGGACATACCAGGGACTAGCACGCACACACCGTTCCTTGCCCCACGTTTCTCACAGGGAAGGCAATACCACTGAACACCACTGTTTCCACCTCTCTGTTGACAGCTCTTTTGTCAGGTCTTGATTAAACAAAACATTTAAATCCATATCCCTATTTAAGCACGTGCCTGAGACACGTCTGTGTGGAAGAATATTGAAACACCAGCTTTCAGTGCCATTTGCTTCAAGGAGCACAGACGGGCTTCAGATTAATTTTGGGTGTTATGCTTTGCTGAATCAGGACCTTGCCTTTTACACCGCAAAGGACAATCATCTCCGTGCTGAGAAGCACAATGTGAGAAGACATCTCTGGAGGGGTTCAAGGCCAGGCTGGATGAGGCTTTAAGCAACCTGGGCTGGTGGGAGGTGTCCCTGCCCATGGCAAGAGGTTGAAGCTTGGTGATCTTTAAGGTCCCTTCCAACCCAAACCATTCATGATTTTGTGATTCTATGATCTCATTTTCTGCAGGACATGCAAGCTACCACTGTCTTTGCAGGAGCAGATGTGGGTGGAAGGACCTCAAAAGTTCCTTCTGAGCCTTCAAGTCCATCTTGGATTGGTTAATAGAGGTTATGGTAAAGGATGACTTGGTAGTTGGACCTCACCTGAGAGTTAAAGCCATATATACATTCAGGTTCAGGAGAGATCTCAGTGCTTTTAGTCCTGGGACACATGGCAGGGGGGTTGGAACTAGACGATCTTTGAGGTTCCTTCCAACCCAAACCATTCTGTGATTCTATGATTCTGCGATTCTGTTTTCCATCCCTGTTGTTCATTCAGCCAGGCTGTGTGTTGGCTTCAGTGCATCCACTCTTCAGATTTCTCCTGATGGATGGGACTGTATTTGTCTCTGACTTTCCCATCCAAAGCATGGGAACAACAGCTTAGGTCTCAACAGGTGAGTGTTGCCACAAACTCCTTTGAGGGCATCGCTGCTGGGAAGTAGGGATGAGTCCTCTCCCATACAGCCCGTTACTGGCGTCTGCTGAGGACTCACCTCTTAACGGGTGTCAAGAGTGCAGAGCTTTGCTGTGACAAGGCTTTAAATAAGCAGAGACCTTGCTGTAGGTGCTTGTTACTTCTTCACAACAACAGGTACAGATCAGTTGAAACATCAGCGGGAGAGTCTTGAGGCCTGATGATCTCCAGATCTTCCCTTCACTCTCACTGGAACAGGATGGATCGATCCAATCCCTCTTTGATCGTGTTCAATTTGTTGCTCAACGTTCAGAAAATATTATTGAATAATGTGTGGCTTCCCAACCACTTTCTAGGACATATCTTTGTTTATCTTTAGAAGAGCTTGGATGTGTCAACAAAAAATTTGGACCGGTGAAGGATGCTGGCCTGAGCAGGCTGTATGGGCTCTATGATCGATAAATATCACAGCTGACTGCCAAGCACTGCAGCAAAGCTTGTTTTCTTTAAAGCCATGAGTAGTTTAACCCAGTGCTTGGCGAATTGCGAATCCGAGTGCGTTTGACAGTGTGAAGGCAGTATGACAGCCCGGCGGCTAGTAGCCCAGTGGGAAATCCTGTGCCTGGCTTGTGTTGGCTCCCTACGTCAGGGAGCCGCCACCATGACCGGAGGTGATACCTTCATTTTCAGGTGCAACTGCTCCTTCAGCTATTTGCCTTCTAAAATCACTCTTTATTGCTATGTGTGAAAACCTTCACCACTGTGCAAAATTACTGTGTATCAGATGGGAACGGTTTCCCGGCGCTGGTTTTCAATAGAATATTTCACAGCTCTCTGCTTGCTGGGGAAACATCCATTTCTGCTCCAGTCTGTGCTGACCCGCAGGAGTTACAGGCTTTTCGCAGCCTCCTGATGCAAAGCTTGGGTTTTGTAATCAAAGATGCAGCTGCTCAGATGTTTAGACTTGAAGAGCACTAATTCAGCACCCACTCTACGAGCCTTGGTGGGTATTTTTGTCTGACCAGTGTTCACACTACTGGATGATGCCATTTTCTCCAAGATGCTGTTTCTCTATACCAACTTCTCACCTCCAAACACCTCAGCTCTGCAGCGCCTCGTTCCCATTGCAAGATCAAAAGTTGTCTAATTGCCACATTGCTTCTTTTCTCTGGCATATAGTGGAAATTTTACTTGGGATAGGCCTGCACAGATTCTGATTTCCAAGATTTATCCACATAAATATATGTAGACCACTATCTTTGACCCCCAGCAGGATTCCTACCACAGTGTTATGTTTCTTCTCTGGTTTGCAGTAGTGATGCCCCATCCCTGGAGGGGTTCAAGGCCAGGCTGGATGAGGCTTTGGGCAACCTGGGCTGGTGGGAGGTGTCCCTGCCCATGGCAGGGGGTTGGAACTGGATGATCTCTAAGGTCCCTTCCAACCCAAACCATTCCTGAATTCTATGATTCTATGATACGATAGCACCATGGCTGGTCTTTTCATTAACATAAATACCGATAGCTTGTCATGGGAGGGGCATTCAGTATTTTAGTGTTGACTGAGAACTTCTTCGTCGGTCTTCATCCTTGAACCGGGCAAAGTGCCATCTGCAGTCTCCGAGGACATTTCAGACTCCATTGACGTAAGTGCCCTCTGGTCCTTTCTCGACGTTTCAGACCAGGGTTTGCTGTGGAGGCTATCTTCTCAACTGCATCTATTTCCAGCCAAATGGCTCACTGTACCACATTAATTGCACACTTTCCCTTTCGTGATCTCTCTGGCTCTCGCTTAGGAATTGCCATACCCGGTTAGCCCACCGGCTCATCAAATCCTGCTTCCTGCCTCCAGCGATGGCCAAAACCTGAGGCTTCAGAGGTTACCTCCGTAGCACACCAGACGAAGTGCACAGTTCTGGGCGTGCGGGTGGAAAAACTCTTTCCTGGCTGCCGCAGAAGAACCACTTATGCGCTGAAGCGTGAGATTTGATTACCTTTATTACAGGATCTTTGCATGCAGAGCTACAAACGTTCATGGTCATGTAATTATCCAGTCACAGCAGTTGACTCAGTGACCTTCTTTGGCAGTGAAGTCCATAAATTGGCTATATTCAGCGGTGGGATCTCTGATTTGCTGCACC
>WKFP01014827.1:200403-217919 GCA_011057875.1 Pterocles orientalis | reverse complement strand
CCCTTTCGTGATCTCTCTGGCTCTCGCTTAGGAATTGCCATACCCGGTTAGCCCACCGGCTCATCAAATCCTGCTTCCTGCCTCCAGCGATGGCCAAAACCTGAGGCTTCAGAGGTTACCTCCGTAGCACACCAGACGAAGTGCACAGTTCTGGGCGTGCGGGTGGAAAAACTCTTTCCTGGCTGCCGCAGAAGAACCACTTATGCGCTGAAGCGTGAGATTTGATTACCTTTATTACAGGATCTTTGCATGCAGAGCTACAAACGTTCATGGTCATGTAATTATCCAGTCACAGCAGTTGACTCAGTGACCTTCTTTGGCAGTGAAGTCCATAAATTGGCTATATTCAGCGGTGGGATCTCTGATTTGCTGCACCTCTGTTGAACTTTACTTTCAGCAAGTGACATCCAGGAGTTATATTGTACATGGCAGGGTAAAATGGAAAGAGAACTTTAGACCTGTTGTTCCCTGTTTTCATTTCAAACTTTTCTTTCGTCTTTACAAATAATTTCTGGGTTTTTGACCATTTTCTTTCATGTACTTGTGCTGCTCTTCAGGCTTTTCCCTCATGCTGGAGCAAAGGTGAATATCACTTATGAAGTGCCCAACGTATCCTTTGGCTTCTCTGGGTAAAGTTCGCAGGTATTTCTGGGTAAAGTTCGCAGGTATTTCTGGGAAAAGCGCATGGCTATCATACGAACGCAAGAAGGAAGGTCTTCATTTCAAGGGCTGACATCACCAGAGACCCAGAAGAAGAAGGAAGATAGAATCAAAGAATCGTGTAGGTTGGAAAAGACCTTTAAAATCAAGTCCAACTGTAGACCTAATACTACCAAGTCCACCACTAAACCATGTCCCTAAGTGCCACATCTACACATCCTTTAAATACCTCCAGGGATGGAGAATCAACCACTTCCCTGGGCAGCCTGTCCCAGTGCTTGACAACCCTTTCAGTGAAAATTTTTTTCCTAATATCCAACTTAAACCTCTCCTGGCACATCTGCGGCCATTTCCTCTTGTCCTATCACCTTTTACTTCGGAAAAGAGACCAACACCCACCTCGCTTCAACCTCCTTTCAGGATGATGAGTGCACCAGTTAAGCTTTCAGGGAAAATTTGTAGACAAGAAGAAACTCAGTGATTCAAAGAATAATTTGGCCAGTGATCACATTTCACACTGAAATTATACCAGGTATCACAAGCAGCAGGAAGAACAGCTATTCAGGGAGAAGGAAAAAATGTTAGTTTTAAACAAAACAATGCCACGAAAAACATTTAGCATCTCTTCAAGCACATGCTACTGCAGCCTTGAGTGCATGGAGCCGTAAAAGTGACTAAAGCAAGAGTCCCAAGAGCAGATTGCTCAAGTGAAAAGAAGCTGGAATGAAATGCCAGCCAGCCCCGTCGGTCCTTCATTCAGCGCTGCTCAGAAATGCCTGATGCTTTCTGACTGGATAGCCGGGGCTGGAGTAATTACTCAGTTGCAACGTTTTCACTTTTACAGCAAAGAGGAGGCTTCTTTTCTTTGCACGAGTTGCAATTTTGCCTCTTTTTTTTTTGAGTTGATGCTGTTGGTGAAGACTGTTGCATTACGGTCCTTCTGGTTTGCTGCTGGCCTGGTCATAAAGACCACATGGCCACTGTCCTACTCATAGACTCATAGAATGGTTTGGGTTGGAAAGGACCTTAAAGATCATCAAGTTCCAACCCCCCTGCCATGGGCAGGGACACCCTCCACTAAACCAGGTTGCTCAAAGCCTCATCCAGACTGGCCTTGAACACCTCCAGGGATGGGGCATCCATAACTACTCTACCAGACTTGATTCTAAACTCCCTGGGGCTACATCTGTAGCTGGGAATTAAGCAATTTAGGGTGCAGACAGTCACCTATACAGATAAATTGCCAGTTTCAGCCTGGATGAACATGCACTGACCCAAACAACCCTGGGAATCTTGGTATTTAGCATAGACCAGGGACCACTCCCAACAGATCATCCACTAGACCTCCCAACAGACTATAGGTGGTCCCTCTCTGGGATCTTGTTTTGACAAGTCTGAGAGAGTTTAATAATATGGAAGTGGCCAGACTGTGCAAAAGGGCCTCAGGACTAGAGACCTGGCCTGGCCATCAGTTTTTTGACTGGTATGGATACAGCCCAGCTGCCCACTCTGTCTTGGCTTTGGTGCATACCCGAGAGCATTTTTAAATTATAAATCTCTTAAGTGATTTCTAAATACCTGAAGAGAGTCTGGTGAAGTGCTCTTGCCCTATATACATGGCTACAACTGGGGTCATTGCTCACCTCAGCCTTTCTGGAGGGATCTCTGTGGACTAGCACAGCCTCAGTATCTGCATGACTGGTCCCAACCTCTGCGTTCAGTGCGAGAGCCCAGGACACTAGGAGAGCCAAGTGACCCAGATCCACCCAGCAATGAGGTGCACAAGAGTGCTGAGCATGAGACAGATACAGCACACATCCTTGACACCACCATACTGCTCCTTGGGTTACTGGCTTCAGCCTGCTTGGTCCTGCCCGTCCTCCCAGCTGGGTTACCCCTGAAGAGGCAGCTATGCCTGTGAGCAAGAACAAACCTGGGACAAATGGACCAAAGAGAGGCTGATCTGGGGAGCAGAAAGGAAAGCAGATAGCCCAGAGCTTTGGCCCTTTTCCCTGTTCGCCATCCTTTGCTATGAGATATTGGCATAGCTCAGTCGTATCTTTTTTGACTCCTTAGGCAACTACCTGCCGCTATTCACACTGAGCACCAAACTCTTCCCTTCCAGAGAAACAACAGACCAGTCCCCCAGAACCCCCTCTAGATCCTCTTACTCATACAGACACTGGATGAATCGCCTTCATCCTCTGATACCATTCCTCCCTCCATTTTTTCCCCTCTTCAAGCCACAGGGTCCAGCACCTACCCAACCCTTCCCTGTGCCAAGTCCCGAGACACCTGTGAAGCCATCACATCACCTTGATCAATGCAATCCTCCTCTTTCTGGCCTTGGGTGATATTCTCCACCTGGAACCCCTCCTGCCCACATGCCTCCCGGTCCTTGCTGGCCATCCTGTTTCCCAAAGGGGATTGCAGCCACCAACCCCCACGATACTCTAAAATCCGGCAATGCTAAACCATTCCCCGTTCCTCTGTTCCAGCCACCTCCCCCACATGCTTTCCTTCTCTAATCCTCAAGGAGCCACAGCTTAGGACCGTAGCTTAGCATCGCATGATGTGCGTGTCCCATTGTCCCCCTCTAATAGCATAAGCCCTGCATGAATCCCCTTGATTTTAGGGCACGGAGTGCCACTGGAGTTCCTTGCCTTGTTTCTAGTGCTTTATGTTCTGTATTGGGTCTTTTATATTATCTCTTTTCTGTATATTCAGAGCACGGTAGGATGCACTATTGTCTAGATTTTAGAGACTGTTTGCTTTCAATACAGATAACAAAGCAGGGATGCAGCAGAGGGGCAGTGGTCTGTACCATGCATCTGGAGGCAAAATTTGGGTAACAGGTTAAAGTCATCAAGATAAAAAGTTCTCTTAGAAAAAAAATCCCAGCTCTTACTGTCTGGGACAGATATTCCCAGCATCGATCAGCTTGATGATCTTTCCATGCTGTGTCCAGTCAAACAGGCTTTGGGGCACTCTCACTTTGCATTTGATGCTTTTGGGAGGCTGAGCTGAAGGTTTCTGCGTGGTCAGAGATGCTAGGGGAGGTCAAGCAATGGAGAGGTAGAGCTGCCAGGCTTGTGGGGGTGGAAAATCACAGAAGCAATGGATATTTTGACTCTAATTTACTTTAGGTTTTGTCAGGCTGATTAAAAAGCGCTGTACATTCGTGCATTGACAGATCCTAAACATTATGGTATTGACTTGTTTTAGATGAACACAATATGAGATGAGAGGAAGAGGCTTGCATTGGGATACGGGATATTGGGATAGGTGTTCAAGGCCAGGTTGGGTGAGGCTCTGAGCAACCTGGGCTAGTGGGAGGTGTCCCTGCCCATGGCAGGGGGTTGGAACTCGATGATCTTTAAGGTCTTTCCAACCCAAACCATTCTGGGATTCTGTGATTCTATATCTTGGAGAGATGGGGCAGGGTGGAAAAGGTATGCAGGCTTGCAGTGTCTCCTTGTGAAGCACACCATCTCCCTTTGTCCACGATGGGGCAAATTCTTTACTCCTTCATGCCCCTGGAAAGGAGATGAGCAGACTGGATGCACAAAAGGGAGAGAAAACAGACGATGCGTCCGTAAGAAATGCTTTGGTGTGGGGGCATAGCAGTGGTCCCAGCAGGGAACTGTCTGTTCTCGGAGCGCTTACAAAGGGGCTTTGCCCAAGACATATTTAAGCAGCTTATGGCCATTAGATGAATATTTAATCTGCAGGAAAGTGGGCCAGCAGGCAGGCAGGTGCTCTGATGAATTTAAGGCCATGGAGCAGCTGGGTCTGTGAGAGAGATGAGTGGAGGGGACCCAGGGGACAGGTTGTCACAGGAGTGTGAGACCCAAGTGGCTGGTGTCAGAGCTTGCACCTCTTCCAGCCACGTCCTCTGTGTTGGTGGCAGGACCTGAGCCAGGCAGGTGGAAGGGGGTTTGAATATTGCCCTCCAGATGTGCACCTCTGTCTTTGCAGATGGAGCCACTGTAAAAGGCCATGAAGGGCCAGACAGAAAATCTGCCAGATCATTTCCAGCTCTGATCCTAGTCTGCCCTAAATAAAGATCTGGATCCCTCTGTGGGAGGCAAGAGCAGAGCAGGAATGACTTCTGCCATCCATGCCTGCAGCTCATCCTCCGCGAAAAGGCTTGAGCTGACATCTCTCGAGTCTGTGGGCAGTGTTTCCTAAACAGGTGCCGTTATTTTGCAGTCATCCAAAAGATGGCAGCCTTCCCCAAATCTTCCTCTTCGCCAGCTGCCTGAACCCTGAGCAGGAGATACGTCTCACCTTGGCTACTGACCCTGCAGCTGGCATTGCCCATGCGAGACAGAGCTGGAAAGGTGCAGAGAGCTGTCAGAAGCCATGTCTCTACCCACTCTTTCGGTATTTTGCTGGTGCCTGGAAAAATGACCACACCTACCTCTTCCTAGAAGGATCTGGATTTCCTTGCGGTTGTACGAGAGCCAAGTTGCCTTTATGCTGGCAGACCCAGCAGCTTGGGTTGCTCCTGCAGCATTTCCTCACCATCCATGGTGCTCAGAGCAGCTCCTTCGGGAAGGGATGGTTGGATTGGGAACCCAAGGAGGAAGAGGCTGCAGGAGCCAGGAATACACTGGCTTGTGGTCTCAGCTCTCTGTGTTCTCTATTCCCAAATCGTTCTCCCTTGCACGACACAAGAAGATGGTGGGACAAGGTCTACCACCTGGTGCCTTCATCGTGTGGCAGAGCACACCCTGCTATCGGTCACCCACCCGCAAAAGACCAGTGTTTCCCCTCAACCCTCTTCCCAGAGCTTTCCTCTGCCTCAGTTTCCATCGCAGGAGCTCCTTGGGACTGGAAACAAGCTGAAGATGTTGGTTTGTGTTGGGGTCTGACTGTAGATTTCTGTAGGCTGCAAATATAATGTGGAGAGAAAGGTGACCTGATAAAAAGGATGCTTGGAAAAGAAAGGATTTTATGGTTGTGTTCCCAGTCTTCCACTTCCAAAGACAAAGACTGGAGAACAGAGATGCGTGGGATGGGGACACGTAGGAAACCTTGCTTCCAACCACTGGGCAATGCACAAGCAGCAGGCATTGCTCCTGCTCCTGGTGCACTGAGTAGATGTTTCTGCTCCTCCTAAAAGACCTCAGTACAGCTCCAGGAATGCAGATGGGGAGGAAACGAAGGCAAGAGCAAAATGGCAATGTGACAGCAGTATTATTGACATTTTTCCGTAGGTATTTTTCAACAGAAAGAAAAGAATTTCTCTAAATAAATGTCCCACAAGCTGAAATCAGGACTGGTGGAAGACAGCTGGGGAAGGGAAAAGATTTGGGTTCAGCTGAAATGTTTTCTCAAATAGAATTTCAGTGATCCATTTTCATTTTGAGATTTAAAATCCTTTCCCTTTGCTCTACATTAAGACCGAGCAAAGCCATCATTTCCTTCCCCTCAAAGAGAGATGGGGGAGCCCGTTTCCCCTGTGCGTGGGATAACTCCCCTGTAGGAGGTGACACCGGAGCCCACAGCTGAGGGGAAGGAAAAATTGGCTTCAAATATCTGCAGAAGGCAATACCCTGAGTCGCAGTGAATTTCTCTCCAGGAAATCCACCCAGTCTCCCATCAAACCCAGGTGAAGTCTCAGCATCCACGGTACCCTGCAGCAGGGATTTTTTCAGTGTCCCTCCTGGAGGCATTGCTAGAAATGGAGAGAAAAATCACAGTGATGAATGAGAGCTTGGGTCAGCAATGCATGAAGCTGATTCCAAGCAAACAGGGAGCAAAGAAGATCCCTGGATATTTCCTTCTCGTCTGGTTTGTGTGCTCTGCTTCCCACTGCAGCACCAGTGTCTGCCCCTGTTCTCTGAACTGGAGCGGGCACACAGCAGATTTTCTGGTTCATTGCCAAGCCCTAAGAACTGGAAAAAAAAAATTACTTTGATCTAAAAAGAAATGAAGTTTTTTTACCTTTTCAGTTTGTCCAAAAAGAAGAAAGAAGGAAAGATTCCTTCGAGGTCAGGAAAAAAATGGTTTTTAAAAATTTTTTTCATGTCTGGGCATTTAAAATCCTTGCTTAAATAAAAGCACAGGACAAAAAGGGGAAGGTAAGAGGCTGGGCAGAGTGCTGCCTGATTCATCCAGCACTATCCCACAGCAGTGAGGCTGGATAATTCCTGGGGAATGTGCAAGACAGGAGGAAGCCTCGCTGC
Source organism: Pterocles orientalis (assembly GCA_011057875.1). NCBI lineage: Eukaryota > Metazoa > Chordata > Aves > Pterocliformes > Pteroclidae > Pterocles > Pterocles orientalis. Next base: position 211,065 of record WKFP01014827.1, on the reverse strand, counting down.
TTTGATGTGGGAGGGAGAAGCTGAAAGATGCTGCAGAGGATGCCCGGCTTGTGCAGAAACAGCCATGGATGTGCCTTGTGGGATGTAGGTTCGAGCCGCTGTGTTCCCTGCACATTCCTGGTCAGATTTCTGTGGCAGGATGAGTTATAAATGAATGTCAGGAAGGCAGGTGCCTCAAGGCTGTTATTTAGAAACATGGATCTGCTTTACCCATTGTGAGACCCTTCAAAGTTTTTCCAAGTGAACAATTTCTGGGGTTTGGGATATATTTCCCTGATCATTCACAGAATCCTAGAATGGTTTGGGTTGGAAGGGACCTTAAAGATCATCGAGTTCCAACCCCCTGCCATGGGCAGGGACACCTCCCCTAGACCAGGTTGCCCAAAGCCTCATCCAGCCTGGCCTTGAACCCCTCCAGGGATGGAATATATTCCTTATATTTTCTATTTTTTTCTATTTTCTAATATACTCCTTATACTAAGGTCATGATCTTTGCTGCTCAGTGCCTGCAGCTCTGCTCTCACCAGGGGTCATGGATCACTTTCCCATTCACCAGATTTTTCTCTTTCAAGGGGACCCAGTGATGCTGGGAGATGCTGCCTTGGCCAAGAGGGAGTAGTCAGAGGGCAAGTTCCCCATGCTGCCTCCTTGGGAAGAGTCTCCTCAGGACTCAGCATGGATGCCATGGGCTATTTATGCCACCATGCAAACCCATTGAGAGAGTGACCCTGTTTTGGAGAAAACAGGGGTTAACGACTCAAGACTGTCAAAGGAAACTGATAAGAAACTCACCTATGACTCCTGTTGGGATGAGGCTAGCATGAGAAAGTTCAGCATCTTCGTTTGACCATATTAACTCCATAAATATGAACTTATCAGTCAAAACTACCAGATCTTTCCTGATCCTCTCCACACAACTTTTTGGAAGACAATGAACCACACAGCACATTTCAGGGTGAGAACTCGCCTATTTTTAATGAGAAGAGCAAACTCCATTTCCATCTAACAAGAAGAAAGCAACGCAAACATCACTGTTTCCTTCCTTCTCTCAGCACTAAAAGTCTCTGCTCTACTTCTTTTTCCTGTGTGTCAGGCAGCAGTACATCCTTCCGCAGTCTTCCGTGTGCTCCTCCTTCTCTCCTTTAGCACACGTCCTGGCGCAATACCCTCTGCAGCTCTTTTTTGACTGACTTTTGCCTGTAGACAGAAAGAAAGCTCTAAGTCTGCACTGGCTAATTCACCGTGATCAGCAGCACAGAAATCCCACCACCACACAACAAAATCTCTCTTCTCCTTGAAGTATCAACATCCAAACCAATACTGGCCTCCGTCAGTCCTTGTCTCAGGAGTGGTTTGAGTCCATGCTATTTGGCCAAGAGCAAAGCTGAGCCAACGACAGTGCTGTCAATTAAATGGTGTGGAAGACTAGTTCAAAACTCGAGCTGGGACCTCAGTCCTGGCACAACTGAATTTATCAGTAGAGTCATAACTTGGGTATTCAGCTTATGATGAACTTCATCGCTCTGATTCTGTTGACTAGTGTTCAATGTCCAGGATGGGACCTGGTTCACACGGAGACCCTCAAATATTGGATGTCTAAATCTAGGAGGGTCTGAGTTTGGAGCCGGACTCCACCCCAAAATTCTTGTGAGCCAAATCCAACCAAAATCTCAATACAAGTCTCACCACCCACACCTACTTCCCTGGAAAAGTCTTTTTTTAGCCTTAATTCCTTTATGGTTCATTATTGTCTCCCATTTGTGCTCCACCTAAGTTGCCACCTTACCTGGGGTGGCCATCAAGGCCATGAGAAAAACAGCAAGCACAACATAGATGATCCTCATGACTGGATATCCACCAGGATCGCAGCAGGTCTGGGATGCAGCCTTGCAGACAGATCTTGAATCAGATGCTAAGAATAAGGCTGGAGATCCCGATATTTATAGACATTTCCTGACAGGGAGGACAGCGTTAAGGAGGAGCGTGACTTCGCTGCTGTCCAAGGACACATTGTTTGGCTGCTTAGTGGGGTATTATGTCACTCCAACCCAGTGGCCATCTGACAATGAGACGTCCACCCTGTGCCCATTTCTCACTGGCTCTTTGAAGGCATCTCGTCTCTCCCTTGGGAGCTGGACTCCTCTCAATCTGGCTGCCAAGGCTGTGAGCACAGACAATTGGGACTGTCAGTGCCTGGTCAGGGGACTTGGTGTTGGCCTGTAGGAATGGTTGTGGTGGGCAGTGTTACAGGAACAAGTTTGAGACACCTTCTTCCGTTCCAAAACAGAGACCTAAGAGGACAGGTGCTACCCTGCCCAATGCCACCGTATGCACTCCCAACTGTATCTCCAGACCTAGACCCTCTGCTAACATCCAAAGTGTTGTGCCAACAGACATGCAAGTTGTTATAAAGTTGAAATATCTTCCCTGTAAAAACCCCTGGCTGTCTGAATGTGAGGTCACCAGTCTAAGAATCATAGAATCACAGAACGGTTTGGGTTGGAAGGGACCTGAAAGATCATCAAGTTCCAAGCCCCTGCCATGGACAGGGACACCTCCCACCAGCCCAGGTTGCCCAAAGCCTCATCCAGCCTGGTCTTGAACCCCTCCAGGGGTGGAGCATCCACAGCTTCTCTGGGCAATCATCTAGGGCTCAATTCAGTTGCCTGAACACAGACAGCACCATTACAGACCTCCTGAAGTTTCCCAGGCTTCTCTTACTCTCCTACATCAACCATGTCCAAGAGATTTGGAAGCCACTTTCTGCAGATAGGACAGTGTTGGATTTTGTAAAGATAAATGCAACAGATAAATGAACAGAATATAGCAAAACACTAAGTGCAGAGGTGACCAAAGAAAAGCGGCAAGTAGCTCATGCCTCAAGTCTCCTTCACCACAAGCTGGGGAGAACTCCTGGCATCTACATTTTTTTTCAGATTGTGTCTGATGTGTTTCTTCTCACATTTCCTTCTCCCTCGTGGAGAAGCAAAGACAGCTGAGTGAACGCTAGGTTTCGGCAGGCTGAACAATATTGGCACTGCATTGCACCGTTCCCTCCAGAGCTGCTTGAGAGCAGGCTGGGGCTGTCTGCCCTGGAGAGCAAAAACTGCAGAAGCACTCTCCCCAAGTCTGTCCACTCTGAGTAGGATTAATTCAGAGATGAACGAGCCTGTATTTTGATTTCTCATGTGGGAGCCTCCTTTTGTTCTGGATGTCTACAATCCTTTGGTAGTCAATGGAGATCTACTCAGTATAATCCATGGAGCTGGGAGAGTGACTCAGCGTACTGGCCCTGAGGTTTTTATTTAGGGTGAGTTGAACCAAGCTCTAAACAATCTCAACACTGTTGACTGGAGTGACTGTTCCCAGTGACTCAGACATCTCAGGTCCATATTTGAGATGTCCTGCCTGGTCTCCAGCTGTGTCTTTAGAGGGTAGTGGTCTCCCGTATCTCCCGTATCATACCTGCTGGTCCCAGACACTCATTGGACTCTGTTTTGGGTTTGTGTGGCAGGGTTTTGGGAGCAGGGAGGCTGCAAAGGTGGGTTCTGTGAGAAGATGCCAAAAGCTTCCCTGATGTCTCCAGTCCCAATGTTGGCTGGAGCCAATGCCACCAGCTCCCACCGCTGGCCAAAGCTGAGCCCATCAGCAATGGTGGCAGTGCTTCTGTGATAACATCGTTAAGAAGGTGAAAAAAACAGATGTGCAACAGCAGCTGGGAGAGAAGAGTGAGAATATGTGAGAGAAACAACCCTGCAGAAGATGCCAAGGGCAGTGAAGAAGAAGGGGAGGAGGTGCTCCAGGCGCCAGAGCAGAGATTCCCCTGCAGCCCATGGTGAAGACCACGGTGAGGCAGCTGTGCCCCTGCAGCCATGGAGGCAACAGTGGAGCAGATATCCACCTGCAGTCCATGGAGGACCCCATACCGGAGCAGGTGGATGTGCCTGAAGGAGGCCATGAATTTGTTGATAAGAACCCACGCTGGAGCAGTTAGTGGAGAACTGCGGCCCCATGGGAAGGACTCATGTTGGAGAAGTTCATGGAGGAGTGGGACAGAGCCCCCACTGGAGCAGGGACAGACTCTGAGGGTCCCCCCGTCTGAGGAGGAAGAAGCGGCAGAGACAATGTGTGATGGACTGACCACAACCTTCATTCCCTGTCCCCTTGGACTGCAGAGGGGAAAGACGGCAGAGAAAATTGGGAGTGAGACTGAGCCCAGGAAGAAGAAGGCAGGAGGGAGGGATGTATTTTAAGATTTTTTTTCATTTTTCATTATCCTACCCTCACTTTGAATTCCAATAAATTAAATTACTTTCCCCAAGTCGAGTCTGCTTTGTCTGTTATGGTAATTGCTGAGTGATCTCTCCCTGTCCTTAGGTCCACCCATGAGCCTTTCATCACATTTTCTCCCCCTGCCCAGCTGAGAAGGGGAGTGATAGAGCAGCTTTGGTGGGCACTTGACATCCAGACAGGGTCAACCCACCACAGACTCTTATTACCTGCTTACACCCACTATACACCTTCACGCTTCAACCTATGTTGTAAAAAAAATTAAATTTCTCACTGAGAAGCCTGAAAACTCTGTTGTGTCTCCTAGACTGGTGTAAAAGCAGGAGACTGCCAACCCAGTGGTAAGAGTCTCTAAAGAGTTTGTCTCTGCAGAGGTGCGTGCCTGCTCCTGCTGCAGAGCTTTCACACACCTCTGATCACCTTCGTGGCCCTTCTCCATACCTCTTTCTGCTTCAGTGCACCCAGTTTGAGCTAGGGAGAGCAGAAACCAAACCCTAGTGTGGTACTGATCTGCAAATAAGAGAGAAGCACTGACTGGGCAGTCCGGGGGCTTTGGCACGCAGAGGACATAAAATCCATTGCACGAGGTCTGTGAGGGCTTATTTGCCTCTCTGTTGCCCACCTCTGTGTATTTGCTGAAATTTTCAGGGAAGGAGGGTTGTCCTGTGCTTAGAGGAGACATTGCTGGACCACCCACATTTTTTAAGACATGTGCAGGTAACCTGTAGCCTGAAGAGCAGTAAGGAACACGGAGATTCTCTTGTCTCTAGAGGGTTGTGTTCAGTGCCACGGAGAAGGCAAGAGGGAAAATGATCCCCTTTCTTCCTGAATCCCCACCCCATTAAACCACTGGCAGCTCTGCAGCTTGTCGTCCGTGGATGTTCAGGCTTTTTTGGTGCTGAGAAGCCTTTGGGATGGGTTTGGAGAACCTGTTTTAATGTGGGATCATGGGGACACCAGTAACCACACCGCACACACCAGAGTTATATTTCCTTTTTTAAAGATTTTTAATTATTTTTAATCTTTTTAATCATTTTTGATATTTTTAATTTTTTAAATTTTTTAAATCTTTTTAATCTTTTTAATCTTTTTAATTATTGAGAGGAGGGGATGGCAATTGGGTTAGACAGTTGAGAAGCTGCTCCCAAAGCCACCACGGTGCCTCCTCTTCCCCAGGTGCTTCCTTTCCAGCTCCTATTTCCCCTTCCAGCCAGGTGGGATGCAGCAGTAGAACTTGCAGTCAGCGGAGTAGGACCACACGTCCACCTTGGAGCACGCATGGGAGCAGTACCCCACCTTGGGGCAGTGCTTCCTTATCTGCCCATAGCCTGCAAGGGGGAGAGAGAAGGAGAGTGGTTGGGTCAGGATGGGTTCCTCTGTGCCCCACCATCATGCCCTCCCATCACCTCTGGGTGTGTGATCGTGGTCAGAAGGCTGAGACCCTGCTTGTAGGGAGGTCCTGCTCCATTCTCCCATACATCCACATTCCTGCCCAAGCCCAGCCCAGCCAAGTCCATAAAGATGCTCATCTGTGCACGTGTGCGTTTCCTTGTCTGGAGCCTCTTCTTAAGGGACAGGATCAGTGTTCTCAGAGAGAAACAGCAAAACCCACATCAAGATTATTTCAAAAACTTAGCTGTCCACTCAGGTCCCTGTACTTAGAAAAGTTCCTTTAAGTTTTTTTCAGAAGGGCAGGTTTAGACTAGATATTAGGGAAAAATTCTTGACTGTGAGGGAGGTGAGGCAGTGGCCCAGGTTGCCCAGAGAAGCTGTGGATGCCCCATCCCTGGAGGGGTTCAAGGCCAGGCTGGATGAGGCTTTGGGCAACCTGGGCTGGTGGGAGGTGTCCCTGCCCATGGCAGGAGGTTGGAATTTGGTGATCTTTGAGCTCCCTTCCAACCCAAACCATCCTGTGATTCTATGAAATTGCACTCTTTCTCAGAAAAAGCTGAAAGGATGCTGCAAAGGTCTTGAAACTGGCCCCACAGCAGCCTTGCAGCAAATATTCACCATGGTGGTTAAATGTGGGCCGGCTGAAAGACTCAGCACAGGTGGATGAGGATTGATATCTGAAGGGAGTGTCTAATGCCTGGCTGGGAGATCTCCACCCAGAACCCCCTTTTAACTCTTGTAAAGGGATCAGAAAGTGGTGATGTCTCAGAAACAGGCATTAGCAGCAATAGCTGTGTCACATCAGTAAATCAAATGTGCCCAGGAATGTTCCTTGACACAGAAATTGAGTTGCAAAGAGCCCCCTCTGGTACTATGAAACTCTTGGATTCCCCAAGAGAAGTGACCACATCCAGACTCTTGTTTGGCAATTGTCCGGCCTGGGCTCAGTCCCAAACTGGATATTGAAGTTTTAACCCCAGTTATTCCTACAAAAATCTCTCTAAGACAGTCTTTATTCCATTGTCCCTTGAAATAAGTCATTAAAATACCTGGCCAGGTTATAGCAGTCACCTCAGATGGTAAGAACTATATTTTCAAGCACTAAAGTTACTCTGAAATAATTCTCGCTAGTGTCTTGCAATATTTGCCATCTTACCTGGAGCGGCCAGGGAGACCAGGAGGAAGACAGCGAAGACAAGGTAGAGGAACCTCATGGCTGCAGTTGAGCTGGGATCTCAGCAAGGCTGGAGAGAGGAGTCTCGGAGAGAGCTCGAAGGGAGGAGGTGGTATACAGCGAGGCTGCGGCTGCTGGTTTTTATAGAGAATTTCCCTGCAGAGCGGAGGATGCTGGGGAGATGTGGGAATTCATCCAAGCCATGCTTGGATGGACGTGCAGTCATGGCATGAGCACCAGGATGTCCCACATGTGCCCAAGTGTGCTGGCAGCTATCTCCATCCCCCAGATCTGGTTACCCAACATCAGATACGATTTCAGCACACCAGCTTTGATAAGAGCACAAATGAATAGGGGCTGTCAATAGCAGAGTTGTTCGGACAGGGCTGATGGGTCAGAGGGACCTGATGGAGATCTGCAGGTGTAATGGTGAGGGGAGAACAAGATCAGTATCACAGGCTTTCAGACCTTTCCCAACTTCTGGCAGAGATGCAATAGGGCTGAGTTGTGGCCACGATGCACCGATAACTCTCCCTCCATTGTCCAGACTGATCACGGTGTGGGGCTGTTGGCTTGGAAAGGACCGATGTTCCCATCTAAACTTGTGAAGGGAACCATGTCTACAAAATCTCTCTGATAAATTTAGCAAACACCATGTTCGATGTAGTCTCTTTTGTTGTCTCTTCTCCTCGGATGGATGGATGGGAGCACCTGGGCTGAGAGGTCCCAGGAGCCTGGATGAGCCAGCCACTTGCAGACACTTTTATCATCAGCTCTTCCTCACAAACCCTCCAGACAGGTTTTCAAACATGAGCAGAGCTCTGCAAGGGAGCTTTTCCAACCCCAGTTCACTGGGCTGTTTAATAGCTTTATGAACAGCCAGAAAAAAAGGCACGACTGGTGAAGGAACAGAAGCTGCTGCTGGAGCAAAATTACTGAACACCATCAAACCTAAATCTGCAAAGGGCAGCAGAGGGGTCTTACAACAAGGAGTAACAAGGCAGCAAAATGCCAAATGCTGAATCAGTGTCAGTTAGTTTAAGGTTTTGAATTGGGGAAAATATATAGTCTCTGTACAAATGATGGGTCTGGATTGCCTAAAGACAGTTAGGAAGAAGGTTTCTGAGTTTGGGAACTGCTCTGAAAACAGCTCTCGTGAGACCCTCCTGCAGTGCTGTGTCCAGCTCTGGGGCTCCCAACATAAGAAAGACATGGACCTGTTGGAGGTCCAGATACTGGGAAGAAATATTAGGAAGAAATGTTTTCCTGTGAGGGTGGTGAGGCAGTGGCCCAGGTTGCCCAGAGAAGCTGTGGATGCCCCATCCCTGGAGGGGTTCAAGGCCAGGCTGGATGAGGCTTTGGGCAACCTGGGCTGGTGGGAGGTGTCCCTGCCCATGGCAGGGGGTTGGAACTCAATGATCTTGAAGGTCCCTTCGAACCCAAACCATTCTGTGATTCTGTGATTCTATGGTAAGAACAAAAAAATGGGAAATTGTGCATTAAGAATTTTTAAGAAAGTTACTAAGACAAAAGAAAACATTGCATCGCTGCATCAGCCTGTGGGGTATCGCACGGTGGCGTGTGTGCTGCTCATCTCCCCATCCCTGACGGCCTATAGTAGGGCAAGAAGAGGTTAAAAGAAAGATGGCAAAGCTGGGGACTCATTTCCATAAAATTAAATATACCGGCACCCTTCTGCTCAGGGAGGAAACACTTATTGTAGGTGTATCACAAGGCTGTAAAAATTTTAGAATCCTAAAAGAGAACTCCAGTTCTCCAATTTTCATACCCCAAGACACAAGCGAGATGAAATGGGAAATCATGCTTTTATAGGAAAAGTAACTTTAAAAAGCCCCTTTCGCACTGAGAGTAGATGAAACTTGGATCTTGTTACCCTAAGCTGTTTGAGAGGTCAAAATGATGAAGGTATTGAAAAAGCAATTTGTAAATTAATGATGAAAGTCAAAAATCCAAAATTAGATATAAAACCATCTGGAGGAAGTCACCAAACTTCATGTTACTGGAGGGGGGAGTTGTACTGAGTGAAAACGTGTTCTTGGACTCCTTCCCAGGCACTTGCTTCTGCATTAACCAGGCTCTCCGCTATGGCTTGGCTCAGCCTTACCTTCCTCTCTGTGATCTTAAACATTTGAGTACAGAAGCTGAGTAAAAGTCAGGGTGAGGGGACTGTGCTCCTCATCTGTTTCACCACCACCACTTGTAAATGTCCTTCTCATCACTTTGTCCCGTTTTTCCTTTAAGACCCCCAGTGATGGTGTTTCTGCACTCCCCCAGTTCAATCCTTGCTGCCGCTGCCCACTCCTGTTGTTACAAAGATTTTCCTGTGGCTCAGCTGAGGACCTCTTGATGCGACTGGAGTCACTGACTTCTCACCCTGGCCACCAAGAGCAGACCATTCCTTTCCAACCCGTTGCCTTTTCAGGTTTTGAACACTGTCATGTTTTCCATGTCTTCTCTTTCCTAATCAACGTTATTCCACTTGCTTCAGCTTTTTCTTACAGGTCACATCTTCTTGACCTCCTGTCATTTCCTCAGCTCCCTTCAGCCGCTTTCCTGAAGCCCAGTGTAGGGAACTGGATGGATGCACTTCCCCAGGGGTGCACAGCGCAGCGGGTACGTCCTGTGTTTTACAAACTCGGCTTTTGTTTAAACTTGTAGGACAATCGGTTACCCAACACCGTGACGTGGCTCATTTGTGCCAGAACTGCCATACAGACAGAAACTCCTTGTTCTGTATTCTCCAGCTAATTCTTCTCCTCTGTGTAGACACGGTAACTTTCCCTATTACTTAATTATATTTTTTTCATTATCTCTTGAGCATGAGAAGATACACTGGAACACTAATCCTGTCCTCCAACATTTTGCAGTCCTTTTCAACTTCTTATTTGTGAATTTAGTAAGCACTAGACAGCGATGAAAATTGTTAGGCAGGATGGCACTAGACTCACAACAGGTTTTTGATCATATGTGGTTTGACAATTTACTACCTTAGCTTCATTTACATATTTGCCTACAACCCCTTTAATCAGCATCATAGGCCTTTCTGAAACATTTCAGGCAGAATATGCAAATAGGTCTCAGGCCAAATGAATGTGAAGTGCAAGGTCCTGCAATCCCCAGTGTCGATATGGGCTGGGGGAGGAAGGGACTGGGAGCAGCTCTGCTGAGAAGGACTTGGAGGTACTGGTCGATGAGAAGCTGAACGTGACCCAGCAATGTGTGCTTGCAGCCCAGAAACCCCCCGTGTCCTGGGACATCCCCAGCAGCGTGAGCAGCAGGGCGAGGGAGGGGATTGTCCCCCTCTGCTCCGCTCTGGTGAGACCCCCCCTGGGGTGCTGCCCCCAGCTCTGGGGTCCTCAGCACAGGACAGACACGGAGCTGCTGGAGTGGGGCCAGAGGAGCCCCGGAGATGGTCCGAGGCTGGAGCAGCTCCCATGCGAGGACAGGCTGAGAGAGTTGGGGGTGTGCAGCCTGGAGAAGAGAAGGCTCCGGCGAGACCTTCCAGCACCTTCCAGTGCTGAAAGGGGGCTACAGGAGAGATGGGGGGGCTCTGGATCAGGGGGGGAGTGATAGGATGAGGGGGAACGGTTTGAAGCTGAAAGAGGGGAGATTTACATGAGATATTGTGAAGAAATGTTTCCCTGTGGGGGGGGTGAGGCAGTGGCTCAGGTTGCCCAGAGAAGCTGTGGATGCCCCATCCCTGGAGGGGTTCAAGGCCAGGCTGGATGAGGCTTTGGGCAACCTGGGCTAGTGGGAGGTGTCCCTGCCCATGGCAGGGGGCTGTA
>WKFP01014827.1:171686-192406 GCA_011057875.1 Pterocles orientalis | reverse complement strand
GCCCAGAGAAGCTGTGGATGCCCCATCCCTGGAGGGGTTCAAGGCCAGGCTGGATGAGGCTTTGGGCAACCTGGGCTAGTGGGAGGTGTCCCTGCCCATGGCAGGGGGTTGGAACTCAATGATCTTGAAGGTTCCTTCCAACCCAAACTGTTCCATTTTATGATTCTATGAAAATGTTTCAGAGTTTACACATTTGGGGGAGACCCTTGAGGAACCTCACTGCCAACGCACCAGTCAGGGATGGATGCACCCTGAAAACTCTTCCCCACGGTGGATCTGATGCCCAAGTGTTGTGCATTGTGTCCGTGTCTTGCAGACAGCGTCCAGACCTTATCAGAAAGGTGCCCAGACCTAACTCCTGCACCTCTGGGGTGCAGCTCTGCCGTTGGCAGCCCTGGCTGGTGCTGGGTTGAGCAGAGCTGTGCCCGGTGGCTCCAGTCCCAACAGCCGGATCTGGGGGAGGGGGAGTTGCCCCGCTGTGTCCGGGTTGGTGAAAGCAGCTGGCGAGTGGCGAGGAGGAGGCCACTGGAGCATGGACCTGGCTGCCAGGTGCCTTTGTGAGTGGGACCAGCAGGTCGGGGTGACATTGCACACACCGGCAAGCAAACAACACCTCTCAAGAGATGGCTTTGCTCAAGTTTCTCCTCCTGCAGCGCTGCTCATGGCAAGAGTCCCTCTATAAAACCCAAGGCTTTCGAGGTCCCCCACCGTGGCCATCTCAGACCCTCTTTGCTCCTGGCGTGCTGAGATCTCCACTGGCCTCCAGGCATGAGGGTGCTCTGCGTGGTCTTTGCTGTGCTCCTGCTTTTCTCCTTGGCCACCCCAGGTAAGACAGCAATGCCTGGCAGGGAGAAAATTTATGTATGTGAGGAGTTTTGAATTTTTTCTTTTCCGTGTGCATTACCCCGCTTTTTGCAGGCTGACTCTGGAGGCTGGGGGTACGGGTGTCTGCACCTGGGGGTGGAGGGAGGTGGTTCATCTCACCCAGCTTTGGCAGGGGAGGTCAGACACCCACAGCTGGCTCTGGCTGGTGATTTACCCAACCTGGCTCACACAACCCATTTGGGATGAACGCTGCACTACAAATGGCTTTTTCTCATGCTCATGCAAAGGAATCTCGTCAGCAAGCTGCAGCACTGACAAACGTAGGGAGGGGACCTTTAAGAGGCCAGCGGTCCCCCAACTCAATGGGGACAGAAACCACGTACCCGAAGGTACCCTGTGCATCAGTACCAGCCTGCAGGCAGCAAGGAGATGAATTTTCGGGCTCTGTTCTCCTAAGGCATTTGACATTTTCTCTTGTAACCCATCCCTCTCTCCCTCCCATCGCAGGGTACGGGCTGCCGAAGGGCGCTTGTGGCGGGTACTGTTCCTACATGTGTGCCAAGAGGGACGAGTGGACTTTCAGCCCCTCCTGTGGGAAGAGGTACTGCTGCATCCCCCCACCCAAAAAGGGAAAATGATTGCCAAAGAGTCCAGCCGCGGTGGAAGAGCAGCACTCACGATGGGGGTCCCAGCGCTGTGTCCATGCTGTGATAGAGACGGGGTTCGGTGCTGTGAAGTAAAGATGGGCAGATGTGATTTCTGTGTGCTGTGTGGTTCATTCACTTCCCGGAAGGGCAGCACCAGGAGAGGTTCTGCAGCCAGACCTCCCTGGACCATGATCACAACACACCTCTGACAGTCCCAGACATTTCTGACAGCCCCAGACCTGTGACACCAAAATGACACATTGGAAGAGAAAAGGCTTTGGGATTTTCCCATTTCTTCTAAGTAAGGTGGTGGTGAAGGCTGGGAGAGGACTCTTTTGCCTAGTATTGTGTCTCCCTCCTCCACAATCCAGTTTAGTTTTAGGAAACACAACAGCCCCCAATGCCCCATCTGTCCCATTCAACCTCTGCACTGGGGACCTCAGTCCCAGCAGAGACAGGAGGCAAACTGCCTTCCCCTTGCACCCCCAAAATCCCACTCCTGGGGTGCCTCTAGAGCATCCTCATCCCAGTACAGCCACCCAAGTGTCATGGTCCCATGGCTGTCCTGGGCACCCTTGCACAAAGCAGGTGACTTCTCAACATAGGCTATGACCAAATTATTCCCTTGGGTGTCACATTAATGGAAGAAAAGACAAGGAGGATTTTTTTTAGTGTCCCCTTCCCTCCTCACTCCACTACATGATGAAGTATTCACTCCGGGCTTTCCTCAGGGGGACATGGAATGACCTGGTGTTGGGTGGCTCAGAGCATCCTGGCAACAGGCAGCCAGGTGAACCTCAGAAGCAGTATCAGAGGGTGAGATGTTTGTGTCAAAAAGGGACAACTCCATGGATGGCTCACGGGACAGAAAACTGTCCTGTGTCTCTGGAATTCCCCAAGATACAGAAGTTTCCAGCCATGGAGCCTTTCAAACCCAGAAGAAGGCTATCACACTAGTATTTGTCAAACTGAAGGATGCTGCAGGAGAAGAGAGGAGATATAAACCTCTCCCGTGCAGAAAGATTGCTTAATTTCTGCAGGGGGAAGGTCTGTGTCTCCTCTCTTCTGCAGCATCCTCCATGGTCAGCAGAGATCTTGGCACTACAACCAGTACACAGAATTTGGGAGGAGAGTAATTTCTTCCTCAGGTTAATTTCTGTATTTTTCCAAAACTCCTCCGATTGCCAGGGGAGCCTGAACACAGGGTGCCTGCAGGCACTTTAATCTTGGGGCAAACAGAAATAACCTAGGGAGCAGCCTTATGATCCTTTATTTTATCCTTAGGACACAGGATAAATGTGAAATCTGATAACTTTTAAAATTTTATCAGTTCAAAGACTGACCAAGGAATCCTGACAAAGCTGTGGCAACGGTGGGGTTTCTTGTGATGTTTTTTTCTGACAAGACAAATTAATATTTTTGCAAACTAGATGTGCACTGTGAGATACTGATGTGAGGGGGTTAACTTCTGTTCTACAGAGGCTGAGATTGGGCAGAGATAGGCAGCAGGTAAACGTCACAGTCGGTACAGGATGGCCCATCAAGAGCCACAGATCGTCCTCTTCCAAGCAGTGGTTTGTCAAGCTTCACCTGACCCCAGACAAGAAGATTTGAAAGAGCAAAAATTCACCTAAAACAACCATGTGCTGGGGAAAAACTTCACAGACACACAGGGTTGAAAGTTTGACAAAATAATCAAAATTGCAAAAGGAAACACTGAACAGAAAAAAAAACACAAAACCAATTGCTGTTTAATTCAATTTTTTCCCAAGAAAAAAATAAGAATGGTGTGAGGAGAGTGAAGAGAAAAGCCACATGAAAGCGAATGAACTGCAAAATGGGGTTTTGAAGTGGTGTCTCTCGCTCCGCTGCACCTCCAGCCTTCAAAATGTTTTCTGCAGCTAAAGAAAGTTTCCAACACTGGTCATTTATTTCTAATTTCTGTTGTGGGAGAAGGACTGTTCCCCGTTACCGCCCTGCAGCTGTGTGACCTCCTGTTGCACCTTGTTGCAGCCCCTTGGGGAGCAGAGGGACCCTCCAGCTGCACTGAACAACAGGAGGGATGGCATGGGGCCGGTTTTGGGGGTTTCAGCCTGGAATTTGACATGCAAGGAGAGAGGGAGACAGGCTTCCTTCATCTTCAGATCCCACCTCTTTCATCGGCGGAAGGTAGGAGCTGGGATCCCCAAGAGGAACCCAGAGCTCCCTGCAGTAGAGAAGCTCCCAAAGAGACGGCGTGTAGTTTTCTTCTGAAAAAAACCGCAGAAGGAAACTGCCTGGCCTCTCCTGGCCAGGTCCCTGAATGCTAAATCTGCATTTCCCAGCTGCAAATCAGGTGTTCATCCGCTGCAACTGGCTCTTCTCTCCGCTGACCACAGAAGCAGGGAAGGCAGGGGGGACGCAGCTCCACTACACAGGACAGTTGGGATTTCATCCACATGTACCTTGTGCTTACATTAAATACGGTTTCTGCTTTTTTGTAGAATCATAGAATCACAGAATGGTTTGGGTTGGAAGGGACCTTAGAGATCATTGAGTCCCACCCCCTGCCATGGGCAGGGACACCTCCCACCAGCCCAGGTTGCCCAAAGCCTCATCCAGCCTGGCCTTGAACCCCTCCATGGATGGGGCATCCACAAGTTTTTCACCTCTCTGAGAAGAGCAATGCAGCCAACTAACCTTTCCACAGTGAAAGGCACTTGAAGGAAAAAAGAAACTGCCATTGCCCTGTCCCGACAGTCAAGAAATGTCCGAAACCTTGCTGGGCCACTCCCCTCCTCTTACAGTGAGGAGCATCCTGCAGATGGTATGGATTCATCTGAGAGTGAGGAGCAGGGAGCGAGGGACACCAGCTGCTTGTGGCAATGTTTTGGCTGGAAAAGCACTGCCTCTGTGTTGTGGACATGCCATTTGCTGAGTTGTCTTCACCAAAGGAAAGCAAAGGGTCCCTCTGCCAACAGCATCCACGAGGTGTTCACTGGCTGCCTTCGGAGGCAGGACAGGAGCTGATGGGAACAAAAATTTAATTGGTCTCTTGTAAGGACGGTCAATAATAACAGCTTAATTATAGAAGACTTTGTGATCACAAAGGCTGTTATTCCAGCTGCACATGGTGTGTTTTCCTGCAGGGAAAGTGAACCGGATGGGAATCAAAAGCTTGCAGAGAGCACTTCAGACAGTCCTACTTACACACGCAGTCAAAGCAGGGAGGAGAGGAGTACTGGAGATCAGGTATAGGGGGAAAAAAGCCAAAGTGGCAGGGATTGTGCTCTGGTATCTGAGAAATCAGTGATAACAGACTGGCATTGCCCAGAGAAGCTGTGGATACCCCATCCCTGGAGGGAGGATCTCAGAAACTGTACCCAGACCTTGTCTTGGAGGGGATCAGTTGCCCAGAAGTGAATTAGCGTGCGCACAGGTTAAAAACGGGCAATCCAAGTTGACGTTGTGAGTTCAGTGTAATTGCAGGACCACAATGGTTGAAGTGTGAAGACCCCCTTAAAATATATAAATAGACCTTCTGTAGAGCACACATGTGATGATAATAGTGCTTAATCCTGTATTTAATTCAATATCTTCTGGTTGACTTGGATATTTCTTGCTCAAAGATATCCGGGCATGAAGAGATGTCCAAGAAACAGAGAAAAAAAGAAAAAGAAAATTAAAAAAAGGAAAGAAGAAGAAGAAGAAGAAGAAGAAGAAGAGAAAGAAAGAAGAAGAAAAATGAGAAGAAGAGAAAGAAAAAAGAAAAAGAAGATAAAAAGTTCTTCCCTAGTGTGGTCAGTCACCATTGCTGCTAAAAATATGATCTCCTTTTAATTTCATCCTGTTCATATTATAAATTCCAGCTATGCCAAGAACCAGATTTATGTCCTGGAAAGCACTTTTTATAGGAGAAGTAGCTGAATATTTATACCTTAGGCAGCCAGTATGGATCTATTACTGGGCTATAGGGGTTTCACATATTTACAGGGAGAAAGCTCCAGTTACGGGCTCACTGACCTAGCATCAGGAGACAAAGACGTCACAAGTGATTTCTTTGGTATCCTAAATAGCAGAGAAACAGCACTTGTTGAAAGTTTTGCCCTGGGAGAACTGCCCTGCAGTACCGACCATCTGGTATTTACACCCCACATCTTTCCAGGAGCAATAAGGGATGGAAAGACCACTGCTTTTGTGCTTAATTTCGATAAAGGAGCTACATAAAAATGGGGAAATTGTGAAAAAGAAGACAAAAGGGACAGCTAAAAGAGTTAAACCCTTGCAAATAGATTCTTTGCAAGCACCCTGGGAGCTATTTAAGGATGGTATATTGGAGACTCGGAGAAAATGTATGACACCTATTAAAAAAAAATCCCTGAGAAAGAGCAAAAGGAAAAGGTCAGAGCAGAACAGTGAGATGTGGGAGGTTGTTAGAAAGAAGAAGCTGCTATTGTGTCCAAACACGGAAAACAGAAAAGATAATAAACTGTGCCTGACAAAGTGTAAAACCCAATAAGGCAACTGAGCAGAGAATCGCAGGAAGAACCCACAAAAAGGCAAAGAAACCTCTTAAAATATGTCTTTTTTTTTTTTTCCTAAACACATCCCAGCCCGTTGAAGAGTGTGTAGGGCAGGAGATGGTCAAAGCAGTAAAACTCGTAAAATCTAAGGCCATCCCATGGAAGCTGAATGAAATATTTGCAGCTGCGTTCACCTTGTGAGGAAGAAGGGAGGTCTTCATGCTGAAGTCTCCTTTGTGGGTGCTCATCAAACGACTTGTCGTAAACGTAAAGGAGGTGGAAAAGAGGAAATAAGCAGCAACAAATCACCAGCACCCAGATCTTTTTTCCTCCAACAGTCCTAAGGGAATTCAAGGCTGAAATAGGTGCCCTCCTGACTGCAGCTGTGGATGCCCCATCCCTGGAGGGGTTCAAGGCCAGGCTGGATGAGGCTTTGGGCAACCTGGGCTGGTGGGAGGTGTCCCTGCCCATGGCAGGGGGTGGGACTGGATGGTCTTTAAGGTCCTTTCCAACCCAAACTGTTCTATGATTCTATCTATCGCTTAACAAAGATTCACTGTGCAAAGATGGGGAGATGATAATGTTATGGGAAAAAAACCTTAGAAGGTCCTACCAATCATAAGCCAAGACTGAAGAAGTTATAAATATAATAACATGGGAAAAACCAGAGGAAAATCCTCTCCTAAAAACCTGCTAGAGCTCCCTGAAGGAGGTGATGGACTTGAGAACTGGAGAGATGTGGATGCAGGAGGCAGGGACCAGCACTATGGAGAGGGAGGTCATGGGGAGCCCTATTGGGGGTCACTGTTGGGGCTAAAGTGGTGAATTTGATCATAAAAGATCTGTAAAAGGGGTTGAATGGAAAGATGGCTAAATTTATCACTGGTGCTGCACTGTTCAGGGTAATAAAGGTGACGGCTGTGGAAGGAGCTTGCTGGTTTGAGTGGCGAGGTTGTAAATTGGCTGATAAAATTTGGCACAGATTGATGCAGAGCGATGCACACAGGAAAAATCAAACTAATTTTATGTGTTGCGTGAATGGCTCTGTGGTGGTGATTTTATTGCCCAGTAGAGACCGGGAATGGAAGTAATTAGGAGAGGAAAAGAGAACAGGGAACAGCATCATTACACTGTAGTGTTTGATAAATCTTTGGAATTTCAGCCAGAAATTTTGGGACCCTTTATTTTTTTCTTTTTTGATTCCCCTGTTTCAGGGAGAAGGTTTTTACCTCCTTTTAGTGACAGCTCATATTCCCATGCAAGAAGGAAGAGTTGGAAGCACCGAGACCCTCGTGTGCCATTCGGAGAGTGAAATCTGAGATCTGGTTGAGCCTTCAGCCTCCCTCTTATCGGGGAATCATCAGCTAGAAAAAGCTCCGACGGGTCATTGCTTTGCTATTTATACAAACTGCACTCAGATGGAAAGGTCCACGTCCCCATGAAAAAAAAAAAAATATAAAACCAGTGCAGGCTCAGCCCCGCTTGCTGCCTGCGATTATACAGAGGTACAAGTGACAGAGGAGCAGATGGGCATCTTAACACGAACCGTTGGACCAGACGTTTTCATTATGCTTGGCATTCCTCTCTTCCAAGGCAGATGTACCGACTGTCATGACGAGAAAAAGCAGATCGTGAAAATGTATAGCACCAGGCAATGCGGCGGGTCCAGATTTGTGTGGAAAGAGTTTGCTGCTGCTGGATGCAGCTTGTTTCCTTCAAAACGTTTCTGCAGAAGTCATTATATTTCACTGAAAATAAGATCTAGAGGAAAACAGTGCGGGGAAAAAAAAAAATCTTACAACCAGGATCCAATGTATTCTCACCTGGCAGCTTCCAGAAGCAAGGCTCAGAAAAAAGAAACAAACCTTTCTTTCGGAGCTGCAATTTATGGTGCTGGTTTAATTGGCACTTACCATAATTTCTCAAGTTATTCTAGCTGCCAGATATGAAAGACAAAGAGCTTTTCCCCAAAATACTTGTTGTTTCAAGATGTGGAATGCCATGAAAGCTTCACATGAAAGGGGCCAATAAATGGCTGCATTAAAGCGATGTGGGTTTAGATGAAAAACAGCGGTTCACGATCTCTTCATTATTCCACTCCTGCACATGTTCTGTTGTCCTCTATAAATACGAGGG
The DNA here is from genome assembly GCA_011057875.1 of Pterocles orientalis. Taxonomy (NCBI): domain Eukaryota; kingdom Metazoa; phylum Chordata; class Aves; order Pterocliformes; family Pteroclidae; genus Pterocles; species Pterocles orientalis. The sequence continues at coordinate 184,296 of WKFP01014827.1, read as the reverse complement.
TATCTCTGCTTTGTCACTGAAAAAATGCGATTTCTTTTCCAGATTTTTTTCTGGACCTCTGTGAACCCCAAGTCTTAAGGCCCCTCACTTTTTTTTTTTTGCTTTTCTTACTAAATCCACTGGCCAAAGAAAATCTATTAGAAGGGAAATACAGATGATGCCTGAAGAAGCATCCTCTGCCGAAATAGTGAGAATTTCTGCACGGACCTCAGGGTACAAAGACACAAGGGTGATTGAAGACTTGTAAAATACTTGGGCTCACATACCCCAAATCAAGTCCTGGCTCAGTGGCATGGAGAACATCCTGAAAGAGATTATGAACACTGGCCTAACACAACATGGAGAGATTTTGCTTGTGTGTTTCTCTTGACCTTTCCCCTTATCCATTCCCCACCCAAGGTCCATAGATGTCATCGGGAACGGTATGGCTTTATCCAAGCTGGCGATGTATTTACTGGAAGAGAAGGAGGTGAAGCTTGCCATGGGTCAGTGTGGGTTTATCATGCTTGCAGGTAGCTCCTTGAATGCCTTCAGCAACTGCTGGCCATTACTGGCTGGTCTCTCAGTGCTCCCTTTTAGGTCCCTCTATCTCCATTTTTCGCTGTCACCAATCCCTGCCTTGTTTCATTTAGTTCCCTTCCAATTCTTGGGTTTCTCCAACCCTGGGGCTCTTTCTCCCCACAATCCAAGGACACCTTCAGATGCTATAAGATTTCAGTAGACCTGATCATCACTAGTACCCACAGAACCACAGCTAGGACACTGGAACATGAAATGGGACATTCATTAGAAAGACAATGATGTAGTTTTCTGTAGTGAAGGTACACATGATGACTCCACAGGCCAAGACAAGCAGGAACAATGCTCTCCCAAAGATCCAGAGAAAATCTCTGGAAGATGCTGAAGGGAGTGTGAAATACAGCATCCATCCATTCTGCTCACTACCCTCTCATCCTAACGGCAGTCATGCCAGGATCACTGTTGGATATTGATTTTTTGAGCCCCAGGACTGAACCAGGCTCCCTTCCACACACAAGATCCATGAGTTTTGCTGTGAGGCTCGGTGAGGAAAAGGACATCCAGGAGGGTGTGATTCCAACCAGAACTTTTAAACCCACCATTGGCTGAATTCACCGTGGGAAACAGATAGGAAAACTCCAAATGTTTGTCAGTTTTGTTATGAATTTTGTGCAAAACCAACAAGGAGATGTGCTGTTAATGGGGCTGTTGGGATGGGCTAGGAGAACCTGTCCTTAATGGTTTATGTGGGATCACGGGGACACCAGTAACCACACTGCACACACCAGAGTTACATTTCCTTTTTTAAATCTTTTTAATTATTTTTAATCTTTTTAATCATTTTTGATCTTTTTAATTTTTTAAATCTTTTTAATTATTGAGAGGAGGGGATGACAATTGGGTTAGACAGCTGAGAAGCTGCTCCCAAAGCCACCATGGTGCCGCCTCTTCCCCAGGTGCTTCCTTTCCAGCTCCTATTTCCCCTTCCAGCCGGGTGGGATGCAGCAGTAGAACTTGCAGTCAGCGGAGTAGGACCACACGTCCACCTTGGAGCATGCGTGGGAGCAGTACCCCACCTTGGGGCAGTGCTTCCTTATCTGCCCATAGCCTGCAAGGGGGAGACAGAAGGAGAGTGGTTGGGTCAGGATGGGTTCCTCTGTGCTCCACCATCATGCCCTCCCATGGCTAAAATCATTACACATGGGCTTAGCTCACCTTGGCCAAGAAGGTGTCAAAAATGTCTAAAACATCCTAAACGTGCCTCTTAGAGTACTTTAAAGTGATTTTTTTTTCTTTAAAGACTCATTTCTCTGCTCATGAACATAGAGCCCCATTTAAGACAACATGGGGTAACGAAGTCATCAGGACACCAGTACCCATAGGACTAGACACATTTATGCGTGTAACAAAAACACAACCTTCAAAGCCAATAGAGACCATGTTTGCTCAAGCTGCCTCTTAAGCATGGCCCATTCTGAGCCTCATCACTCTGGTTCTCCCACCATTATCATAGAATCACAGAATCAGAATCATAGAAACATAGAATCCCAGAATGGTTTGGGTTGGAAGGGACCTTCAAGGCCATTGAGTTCCAACCCCCTGCCATGGGCAGGAACACCTCCCACTAGACCAGGTTGCTCAAAGCCTCACCCAACCTGGTCTTTATCCAGCTCACCCTCCAGCTCAATGCACCCGCTTACCTGGGACAGCCAGGGAGACCAGCAGGAAGACAGCGAAGACAAGGCAGAGGAACCTCATGGCTGCAGTTGAGCTGGGATCTCAGCAAGGTTTGGAGAGAGGAGGGTTGGAGACAGCTGGAGCTGGATGCTGCTGAGTGGCAAGGCTGGGGATCCTCATATTTATAGTGTGTTCCCGAGCAGAGAGGAGGGTTCTGGGGGAGGTCCTGTTGCTCACGGGACCTCTCATGGTTCATCGCCCAGCACAACTGCTGGCCCCTCCACCCTGCACCTGGGTATGTTGGCAAAACTCCGCTTTCCCCAGATCTGGTATCAATACCCAATTCAAATGAAAACCATTGAGTGTGACTGGAGCGAAGGGTGAGTAGATAGAACAGATCTGCTGGGGCAGAGGGACCTCATAAGAAACAAGATCAATATCAAGGGGCTTCAGACATTTCTCAATCATTGGCAAGGATGCAACTGCATGCAACGGGGCTGAGCCATGGACACGATGCACTGATAACTCTCCCTCCATTGTCTGGAGCTGTCACCAGGGGCTCAACAAGCTGAGAGGGGCCCTGGTGTGAGCAGCCTTGTCTTGGGAAGGACCTCATATCCATGTATCACCCTCTCAGCAACCATGACTGCAAAAACCCTCTGATAAATTTAGCAAACACCATGTTCAGTGTAGCCTGTTCTGTTGGCCCCTCTCACCCCACCGATGGGCAGGATGATGGGAACTGAGAGCCTTTTCCCAGGAGCTGACCACTTGCAGACGCTTTGGTCATCACCTCTCCTTCATAAACCCTCCAGACAGCTCTGGGGTCCCAAGTGTGCTTCATTTCTGGGCTGGAGATGGCCTGATCCCTGCTGCCAGGGGAGCTCTGATGCTGGCAGAAGGTTATTCAGAGCAGTGACATGAACGCTGACTGCAAGGAGCCTGCAGGGCAGAAGGATCTCAGCACTGAGCAGCAGCGTAAGCAGATGGCAACCGAGACCCAGTGATGGTAGAACTTATTTTCACCTTCCAGGAAAGAGGTGCACCCAAAGAGCACTTCAGAAAAAAAAAGCCCAGAGGCAGTCAGAAAGGAAAACAGTGTGTTAGGATTTGCTAGAGTGAGCACTGACAAAAACTGATGTGTCCCTGTGACAGTTTTGAGGGTACTTCATGTTGGTGAAGGTACTGTGCACACTGCTGGTGTCCCCGTCCCTGCAAACCTAGAGTAGGATGAAAAGAGATACAAAGGGGGTGTCAAGGATGGGAAAAGCTGGGGACCTATTTTCAGACAGCGAGAGAGTAATTGTATCAGCAGGACTCTTCCACTATGGGAGAAGACGAGTATGTGAGGATATGTGACAGCAGTTGTCAAAACTGTGTGTCCTAACAAAGAGAGAACTATGGCTTTCCATTTCTCACAACCAGAGAAGCAGGAGATGACATACAAAAGTATGATGCACTGAACAAAGACATTCTTCCTCTTTCACACTGCGCACAATAGGATGGTGCAACTCATTGACGTGGATATTGTGGAGGAAGAAATTGCTACTGTGTTCAGAAAGCAAGTAGGGCAGTCAGTCTAACTTTGAAGTTGGCTCTGCTCTGAGCAGCTGGCTGGACCAGGTGACCTCCAGAGCTCCCTTCCACCCTGTATTATTCTATATTTCCATGAAATCCATAAAATCCATTGAGGGACACTCAGAACAATGATACGGATCCGTACCCAACAACAACCCCCAAACCTCAGACTGCTGGAACTGGGTGGATTTCCAAACACATGCTCCTGTATGTTTGCAATGTTCTTCTGCTCTCCTAAGAACCAGCTGTTCACCACTGTCAGACTGAGGACACTTGGCCAGGTGGGTCCCTGCTATGGTGGGAGCAATGCGGCTGGTGAAGGGTCTGGAGAACAAGTCTGATGAGGAGCAGCTGAGGGAACCGGGGTGGTTTAATCTGGAGAAAAGGAGGCTGAGGGGAGTCCTTATGGCTCTCTATAACTACCTGAAAGGAGGGTGTAGTGAGGTGGATGTTGGTCTCTTCTCCCAAGCAACAAGAGAGAGGACGAGAAGAAATGGCCTCAAGTTGCACCAGGGGAGGTTTAGGTTGGATATTAGGAAAACTTTCTTTGCTGTAAGGGTTCTCAAGCATTGGAAAAGGCTGCCCAGGGAAGCGGTGGAGTCACCATCCCTGGAGGGATTTAAAAGACACGAAGATGTGGTGCTTAGGCACATGGTTTAGTGGTGGACTTGGCAGTGTTGGGTTTATGGCTGGACTCGATGATCTCAAAGGTATTTTCCAACCTAAATGATGATCCTATAGCATGGTTTACTCTTCTGTGGCTGACTTATAGGTAACAAATAAACTGTGCTGAAGCCTGATGCAGCAAGCTGTCTGTCCCTACCCATAAATTTTTAGGACAGCCCTGGCCATACTTTTTTCTGAGGCCACTTGACACTTTTACAAACACATTTCCCACCGCACTTCATGTGTCTCCATGGGACAGGTATGATTTCCAACACGATTGGGATCTGGTCATCCTGCTTTGAGTGGAAAAGAGTTTAATACTATGGATGTGGCCTGAGCACACCCACTGGCCTCAGGACCATTGAGTGGACCCTGGTACTGTTCAGTTCACCAACAAAAATGCAACCATGATGACGTATTGTGTGCTGTTATCAAAAATGAATGTAGATGTCCTCGGTCACTGCTCCACACCCCCCAGGCAGAGCTCCTCACAACCCTAAATCGTCCCTCTCAGAAAGGTGTCAAGCCTCTTTGGGAATACTACCAATGACTGGCCTCCCCCATGTCATTTCATAGAATTCCAGAATGGTTTGAGTTGGAAGGGACTTTCAAGATCATCTAGTTCCCACCCCCTGCCATGGGCAGGGACACCTCCCACCAGCCCAGGTTGCCCAAAGCCTCATCCAGCCTGGCCTTGAACCCCTCCAGGGATGGGGCATCCACAGCTTCTCTGGGCAACCTGGGCCACTGCCTCACCTCCTGCACAGGAAAACATTTCTTCCTAATATCTCATCTAAATCTCCCCTCTTTCAGCTTAAAATCGTTCCCCCTTGTCCTACCACTCCACTCCCTGACAAAGAGTGCCTCCCCATCTCTCCTGTAGTCCTCCACTGCAATCTCACACCTCTCCTGCAGCATCACTGCATTGCCAGATATTGCCCCTTCCACCTTCTCCACCCATTGTTCCCGTCTTCTGCAAAAAAAAATCAGTCTCCGGTGTCCTCCAGTCCCTTTCAGCCCACTATTTGCAAATTCAGTAAGCACAATCTTTATTCCATTATACAATTTGTTAATGAAGACCCTGGATAGTTCAGGACTCAGAACAGCCTTCTGAGATGTCCTTCCACCATCACCATGGTAACTGGAAATTTATTAACTCCTGTTCATAAACCATTTTTCCCTCATTTCCTTTAGGCCATAATCAATATTGGGGAAAAAAAAAAAAGCAAACCCAAAACTGCAAAACTGAGACAAAATACCCAGCCAAATGAAGGTGATGGAAATGTTGTAGAGCACCACGTTTGGGGAGAGACCCTTGAGGAGCCTCACTGCCAATGCACCGGTCAGGGATGGATGCACCCTGAAAACTCTTCCCCACGGTGGATCTGATGCCCAAGTGTTGTGCATTGTGTCTGTGCCTTGCAGACAGCGTCCGGACCTTATCAGAAAGGTGCCCAGACAATTTCTGCTGGTGCTGGGTCCAGCAGAGCTGTGCCTGGTGGCTCTGTGCGTGCTGGTGGCAGAGTCCCAACAGCCGGATCTGGGGAGGGGGAATTGCCCCGCCATGTCCGGGTTGTTGAAAGCAGCTGGCGAGTGGCGAGAAGGCCACTGGAGCATGGACCTGGCTGCCAGGTGCCTTTGTGAGTGGGACCAGCAGGTCGGGGTGACATTGCACACACCGGCAAGCAAACAACACCTCTCGAGAGATGGCTTTGCTCAAGTTTCTCCTCCTGTCGCGCCGCTCGTGGCGAGAGTCCATTTCTAATCACCAGTATCTCTATCTCTGTTTTTGATGAGTATCGTTCTTGGCTCCTGGCACACCAAGATCTCCTCTGGCCTCCGGGAATGAGCATTTTCTACACCATTTTGCTTTTCTCTTGTTTTTCCCCATGCCCACCCAGGCAACACAGCAGATAGGAAGCCAGAGAGGCCAGAGAGAGCTGGAAGGTGAAAATTAGGAGTTGCCAACTTTAGGGTCTTCTTGTCTGGGCAATCTGGAGTGGGACAGTTTTGGATGCAGTCTCCAATGGCCATAAATTTTGTGTGTTCAGATTGCTGAAGAGTACACTGGAGAAAGACTTCCCAGTCTCTCATCTGTCAGTAGTTTACTCCCTTTTCAAATTTTTTCATTCCATTTCTCTTTTTTTTTATTTCTCTCCCCAACTGTTTGTCCATACCCTCCTAGCCCCCTCCTTCATTCTTTGCTTTTTCCCTTTGCTCTCCACTCTTCTTCTTGTTTCCCACGACCACCACGGGGAAATAACTCCGCTCATTTCTGCAGGTGACCATTCATAACCTTTTAAAATGAATAATTCCATTTACTGGAATTTTGAAGGAAAATAAATACTAAACTGCTTCTTTTTTTTCTTGACAAGCAACTGTTTTGGGTTTTTTTTGTTGTTGTTTTTGTTGTTTTTTTCCAGACAAAGAGTTTATTTTGTAGCTACTGAATGTGTGTGTTCCCATAAATGTTCAACAGGGAAACCCTCACGCAAGCTATTCACAGCTGAATTCAAACAAACACCACCACTCACCGCTAATGTTGGCTCAGCACGCAGAGCCGCAGTGTTTGTGTGAATTCATCTTTTCCGGATGAAAAACCAACAGCTATAATTTCCTCCTTGGAGTTAAGGCACAAGGAGCAGAAAGGATGAGTCTGAACGAGTCTACAGACGCACAAAGGAAACCACGGCTGGGAGATGCTGAAGCACTCTGCACCACAGGAGAAAGAACAGAGCTGGAGAAAAGCCAGCAGAGATGGGGAAGGATCTTTTATGTTTCTTCACAAAACATGTTTTCCACTGTATTTTTGAATTGGATATGATCTAGCCTTGATATAATTTTTTTTCCCCCCCCAGAAATTCTAGAACCATTTGTCCCCAGGCAGATCTGTCACCTTGCACAGATGTTTTCATGGGGCTTATTTCTTTCTGGCTTTTTCCTGGTAAGCGTAGTGACCTCTGTCATCCTGGTGATGTTTACACAGGCTGCCTCTGTACCAGTAAATTAAATATTTTCAAGAGTGGTAAATGTATAGTCCATCATCACGATATACATCTGCACATATTTTCCCTTCTTCGTTACCTTGCATTTACCAGCTTTTGCAAATCATTCCCAAAATGCTTAGCAGTGAACATAGACTTGGTCTAGCCTACCTCAGAGTATGAGGTATGGAGGACTTCTATTGTGCAGCAATGGTAATTGCCAGATTAATTAAACTCATGTGATACTGCTAACGAGGTGCTCCAGGAAAGGCAGGTGCCATGGATGCAGTTGTACAAAGTGGGTATTTGACAGCTCTTTAAAACTAGAGATAAACTATCCAGCAAAGTAAATATTTATGGTGTTTGCTGTTTTTAAGATAGACCCCTTGGTTTTCACCTGTAATAAATGATGTTGGGAACATTTTCAATGGGGAAGGAGGGCAGTACGAAAACTATCCTATCCTATCCCATCCCACCCCATCCCATCCCATCCTATCCCATCCCATCCCATCCTATCCCATCCCATCATATTCTATCACCTTTCAAGGGTGTCAGATGCCTACAAACTATCCGTGAAACCCTTCAATTGTAAATTTTCATATGAGCAGATAAAAATCCTCACCTAGTTCTTCCAACAACATGTGATTTGTTTCTGAGGCTCGTGGTGCCCAGAGGACTAAGTCAGCTGAGCCCTATGTTGTGCAGCAAGATGTCGACAGGATAACTCAGCTCAGACGTAGAGGCAAGGATGTTTGCAGCCTTGGTTAATCTTGCTTCTCTGCTGAGCTGCTCAAACATTTTCAGTTTCTACAAACTAAACAGCACCAGGGCACATCCCCTGGACCACAGACCAGCTGGCCTGCTTTGCCCATCACCATGATATCAAACTCTATCAGCTTCCAGAACAGTGTGGTTCTTTCCAAAATGCCTACTGGGCATGGTCCTTGGTCCATGGTAACTCCTGAACTTGCACTTGGGTTTTGGTGAGGCTGGGGCTAGTTGTCCTGGGACACAACAGTTCCCAGGACTGTGCCAACCCTTTAGGAGTACAGCACTCCTTAAATCAGACTACGGGCGCACCCCAGGGTAGCTCAGGATCACAATGTCTCTATGGACTAAACAAAGAAGGAAGAGCAAATATAATGAGATCTTCTGGACTCCACAAGCCGTGGAGTTGCAATCTTGGTGAACATTTTGCCTGGAGAAGAGTCTCCAGTCATGAGCTGAAGACCTCCAGAAAATGCAGACACCACCACTTCCGTTATTAATTACTCTCACTCTTAAGAACTAAGTTTTTTTCCAAGTTTAGTCTCTTTAACTACAAAGAAGCATCAGGAGGCTATGCCTTCCTCTGCTCTGCTAAACAGCTGTATTTATTTTTTGGTATATTCTCCCTGTGACGATACTCATACCCTGAACTGAATCACTCCACAGCACCAAGCTTTGATAAGCCGCACTGATTCAGCTCCTTATCTTCCCTCAAGGTGACATTTCCTCCATTCCACTACATAAATCCACATCCTTTTTCCAAAACCTGTTCTTTCCAGTAGCATCACCAACCATAAACGTTCAGTTCAACATGAGTCAGCCGGGTATCCTTGGAGCAGCGAAGGCCAACCGTGCACTGGACTGTATCACCAAAAGCATGGCCATCAGGTCAAGGGAAGTGATTACTTCCCTCTGCTTGGAGTTTATCGGACCACATCTGGAGTCCTGTAGGGTTTTGGGCTCCTCAGTGCAAGAAAGATACCAGGAAGGCACGAGTCCTGCTCTGTTTTATATCCAGAGCTTGATGTCTCCATCACATTTGCCTTCTCTGCAGCTCCATCACATTTTTGGCCCAGAGCTCTGCTGTGGTCACTCATACATTTCTTCTTTCTAAGAGTGACCCTTGAGAAAATTTCTCAGGAACCTCTCTCCTGCCTGACACTTTCCCTTTCAAGGTTGTACATCAAGCAGTTTAGAGCGCCTTTACTAATCCCCCCCACTTCATCTAAAGGAGTTTTTCACGGACGTTTTACTGATGCTCTTCACTACAGTGCATTTGATAAGATCTGATGATCTTTGTCTTTATTAAGAAACCTCATTTCATCAGCTCCGTCTGTTGAAATCTATCCAGCAGAGAACTCGATGCATTTTCTTTTGTGTTCTCGCTCACCTCTTTGTTCCCAAAGCCTTGCGTAACACTGAGATCAGATCATACTCACCTGGATGAGGGTTTTTTTTTTCCTTCTTGCTCCGAACTGTAATACTGTGTTTGCTGTTCTCAAATGACTGAAAAGGCTCCTGAGAAGTTCTTGTGGTTTCACCCTGGTTTTATGTGCCACTTTTCTGAATTTGGGGATGGATGGAATTGAATAAGATTCTTCCCTTCTGCGGGACTGACTTCCAATGAAGCCATTCCCAGTTATTTTCCATTTTCTGGCCCTACTTCTTCCTGAACACCACAGCACAATATTCATCTGTGCCGATGCTTTCCACAAAGCCATGGTACTACAATAGCAGCTCCGCTCTGTCTCTGATCTCAGGGCTAAAGAGACTTTTACTCTGCTTCAGCACTGTCGGCGAGGTGTAGCACAGCTTGACTTTTTTCCAGTGCTCACTTTTCCTGTGTCCTTTCTGATTTCTGAAATGACAAAGTCATTGCTCTAAATTTATCTGAATTTATCCCACTCCCCACAACAGGGAGCAGAATAAAAGGCATTTCAACTTGTAGGAGTATGTCTGACCCTACTGGGCTACCCTGTCTCTAATCTCTTTGTCACACGTAAGCGTGGCTACTCTGGCCACTCATCCTTTATTAACTGGAACCATTAATTGGATTCAGAAGGAAAAGGTTTTCACTTCTGAACATCCAACAGAGAGAGCATTTACTCCCATGCTGGGCACCCTTTTTTCCCCTGATGAGCGATTCTTCAGACAAAGCCTCGAGCTACTCTAGATACTCCGTCTAGTAAACCCTAATTCAGCCTGTTCATATTTGATCTTAAATACTCAGCACAACCCGAGCTGTCGCTGCTGAACTGACAACACCGGCGTGTGGTTCCAGCTCCTGACATTTAAACCCATTTTCATAGAATCACAGGATGGTTTGGGTGGGAAGGGACCTTAAAGACCACCAGTGCCACCCCCTGCCATGGGCAGGGACACCTCCCACCAGCCCAGGTTGCCCAAAGCCTCATCCAGCCTGGCCTTGAACCCCTCCAGGGATGGGGCATCCACAGCTTCTCTGGGCAACCTGGGCCACTGCCTCACCCCCCGCACAGGAAAAAACTTCCTCCTAATATCTAATCTAAATCTACCCTCTAAATTTTCCCTGGTTGGGAAGTTCATGGGACCGTAGACACACACTGAAATGTGCAGAGGTGCCTACTGTAACCCGATGTGAACAAATCTACAGATATTTGTAGGAAAATGCAGCTGTGGGACATGTGGCTGATGCATACAGGTGTTGCCTCAGGTTGACTTGGTGGCCAATGTGGGTCCATGGAGGAAGATGGAAGCTGCTGCTGCTGTTCCTCTCCTGTTTTCCAAACCAGGTTGGTCACAGCTCTGTGAATGAGGCACGAGCTGGCTTTGCTGTGTGTGTCACCTCTCTTTGGGGAGACACATTGGGTCTATGAAACCTGGAGTTCCCCCATGTCCCCCTGCCTATTCGAGCAAAGCTTCCTAAGCCTTTGAGTCAGACCTCCACGCTGGTGGGTTTGAGCATCAAAAGGGCATACCGGAGACGATTCAGCGGTTCTCCAGGTCCTATTGGTGCTGCCTGTTTAACACATTGTGAAATGCACTGTTCAGAAAAAACTTCAGCGGGGGACTTTCCTCCCTGTCCATCGGGGCTGTGATGAAGGACCACAGCTGTGTCCTATGGATAACCACAGAGCTCAGATACACAGGAACTATAAAGGGGGAAGAAATGAACTCTTAAATCCTTTAACACAACCACGACAAGCCTGTTCACTTTGTAGGGATGAGCTAATAGTTAAACAGGATGCAATTTCTTATGCAGCCACTTGCCAGATTTCACCAGTTCTGATCTTCCTGCACAAAACTCTCTGATTTTTTTTTTTTAAGCAGGAGCCCTCATCAAGTCTCCAACAAGTCCAGGAAGGTTTGGGTTTTAAGATACATTAATTTATACTCTTCAGCAGGCAATTCACAACGCAGCTTTCTCAGGAATGATGTGGTCATTTCCTAAATTTGGTCAGACCCCAAGAACCCAGCCTTGAGGTCGTGAAGGATTACCCCAGCGCCTGCATCTCCTGGGACATGACGAACCCGAACCACATTCTATGGAAAAACACCCAGAAGTACGCTTTCAAAGCACCACAGCTTTTAAATAGTAATAATAAAAAAAATCAGTTCATAAAGCATTTATCAGCTTATCTTATCCTCATTTGCCCTTTCAGAAACAGGCAGAATAAAATAAAATAAAATTGAATGGAATGGAGTGGAATGGAATAAGAATAGAATAGAATAGAATAGAATAGAATAGAATAGAATAGAATAGAATAGAATAGAATAGAATAGAATCTATCTAATAGATCTCTAATAGAGATCTCAGTCCCCCCCAAATGTTAAATCATGTCCAGAGCTAAATTCCCAAAAATATCCATATTTTCACCTAATAAAACAGGTCATGGTACATCAACACACGAAAGATCTATCAGACCCATATGCAGTGGCCTAAGTTGACATTTTCTTCAGAATTCAATATTTTTTGAGTCTATGAAAGAGATTGTTTTGTTTTTTTCCCCCTAACAATGTCTGAAAAAGCCAAATGCAGATGATATCAGATATCCTATCATTCCCACACGGGTACTAATGAGTGCTGGGGAAAATTTTGGGGACAATTTGTACCCGAGCAATTGTTTTCACTCACTCAGAATAATTGCATCCAGCTTTGGCATCAAGCTGTCTGTGTGTTTCGGATGGCCAGCCCTAAAGATACTCCAAGAGCGCAGAGACCTGTAGGTTCGTCTTTGGCAAATGCCTGCCTAATCCCGTGATAAAAAAAAAGGTTTTCCCAAAGTGAAAACAAACCCAGAGTTCCCCATGGAAAAGATGGAAAAGACAAAAAAAAAAAGTTTAATTTTTGGACATTATCCGATGTCCTCTGATTCTTTAGAAAAAGTGACAGAAAACTAGTTATTTCCCTAAAAAAAAAAATAATAATAATAATAAAA
>WKFP01014827.1:138976-152545 GCA_011057875.1 Pterocles orientalis | reverse complement strand
CATTAATCCACTTGTTTGGGAGCGTGTGTGTTGAGCTTGCTCACAGCAGTAAGAGCAAGATGAGACATGTAAAAGCCACCGCTGGCACCCTTACTTGCTTTGTCTGCCAAAAGGCTTCATGCTGGAAGGATGGCAGAAACCACATTGTCCTGTCTCTGGGTGGTGGGCTGGTTCCTTCGTAACAGAGTCGTGATGACAGCGAGTGTTCCCAGAGCCAGCACCGCTTCTGCTGTGGAACTGTCGAAGGAGCGATCAGAACAATCTGTTCTCCGAGGCTGTCAGTAGAACATGTTTCGGGAGTCACAAATCCTTGCTGTTGCGCAGACTTTACCACCTGTCAACAAGCCAAAACCTAATTGAGTGACTGATAGGCTATAATTAAGAAATGCACTTTATGAAATTGTGGAGTAATTCTATGTATCTCTTGCTGATGTAACCAGATCTGAGGATGTCAGGATGTTCAACCGGCTTCTGAGTCAAATGCTCTAAGGTGTTCCCACCTCCTGTTGCCAAGATTTGTAAGCCCTGAATTAGAGGATGTCTAGTCTGGCTTTGTAGTACCTTTTTTTTTTTTTTTGGCTTTGCTTTAAAATCAGCCATCCACCACTTTCATAATAGTCACACTTTCTGCTTTTTCTCAGCTTGAATGAAAACCATTGCAGGAAGATTTATTCAATTCTCTCTTCGAATTGTGCAAGTTTCAAGCGTGAGGAATATAATAGCTTTTGGCTGGGAGTGCTTGAACTTGTGACAGTAATGCTGTCTGTCGTGTTGCTCTCCTGACTCCGAATTCTCCGGCGTAGCTGGGGTTGCTGACTGGCTGCCCTCACGTTTGAGTTATTTGTGCTGCTGGGGTGCTTTTGGAATTGAAAGGCATTTACTAAAGAGAAATCTCAGCTAATAAATCTGTGGACTTAGTCTAGCCACTTGATGTACCTAATAGGTATCTTTAACACATGAATGACTTGAGTGTTTTAAAAACAGACTGGGGAAGAGACCTTAAAGATGACCATCCTGAAAATGTTGGTTTATAAAGGAGCCCTCAGCAGGAAGCCAGCTGAATGGCTCACAGAGATCGTACTGCAGGAATAATTAGAGGGATAAAGCCTCTAAGAAGATGTCTGTAATTTAGAAAGTGGCCTGCCAAATGACTGCTCAATTTAAGGATTTCTAGTGTGTTTTTTAAATAGTTCAGTCCCTACAAGGGATCAAGTGATTCAATCTTAAGTATAACCATTGCCAGTGCCTGACTCATGGTTATTTGTCTCCGCAGGTCATGATGCGAAGCAGCCAGCCTCTTACAGGTACAAACGGGAGACGGTGTAAAGAAGACGAGAAGCTTATTAACGCCACGCTACGGCCTGGCAAGCGTGGCTACATCATCGATACGAGGTCCTTGAATGTTGCCCAGCAGGCCAGGGCCAAAGGAGGGGGCTTTGAACAAGAAGTGCACTATCCCCAGTGGAGGAGGATTCACAAGTGTATTGAGAGGTGGGTGAAACCCCACAGGTTCTCCTCTGTGCTTGGCTTTAGGGTTGCATTGGCAGAGCCGTGCTAGCTCCGTAAAATATTAGCTTCTGTAAGAAGAGGCTGTGTATCCGGGTTCCTGTCAACAAGGTCGCATTCCTTTTTTCGGAAAAATCACAATATGTGGGTGATGAAGGTACCTGGCTTTGGAAAGCTGTGTTTGGTTCCTTGTTCTGAACAACCTGCTGCAGGTTTTGGACATCAGGCAATCTCCCTGTGCTGTCTCTATGTCTGAAAGTGAGATTTGCTCTGTGGCAGTCCCACTCCTCTTATCCAGTAATTTTCTCTGGACATCCAATGTTGTTTGGTCATTTAGAGACAAGTTACCAAGTTAAAGAAACTTTTAGTCTGGCCTTGTCCAACTACTCTTAAGCCCTAATTTTGGGGAATCCTTCTACATGGGCATGTTATTGGAGCTACTGGAAAGCAATCGCTCCCCCGATTGCTGTCTAGCCCAGCTCTTGAGGAGCTAATCCAAGGAATTTCCTGGCTGCTGCTTTGTACTATCTGTTTCTTCTTCTAAAGATTTTATGTGGTCTTAAATTTGATACTGAGTATTTTACAGGTGGACATAAGCATCAGATAGAGAGGCATGAATAAACCACAATATGTAAAGACTAAATATGTCGTGCTTTTATAATTTGGCTTTGTCTTTCTGAGATCTGATCTGCTAGCTGCATCCTCTGTTGGATCTGAGCACACACTGGGTTTGGCGTTAAGTGCTGTTTAATCCATCAGTAATTCAGTGCCCCTGGAAGGCATATGTGAAACAAGACCAGAGAAGCATCTGGTTTTATCAGCTGCATGCTGAACACCAGCTTTCCAGGGTTTGAGGGTGTAATGCAACAAATGCAGAAGTGATACAAAATATGTTCTCTCCCCCTCACCATTTTTCTTACATTTTTAAGAAATTCACCAAGCTAATCTTCTCGTGGTTCTGTGTTGAGAAGTTGAGTCTAGTTGAAAATTTTCTGTGTTACAGTGGAGTTGTATCCTTGTGATGGATGGCTTTCAGATGGCTGTTGCAGGTTAAAACTCCTCCGATACCTCTGGTGTAATACAGAGAAAATAACTTTGATTTATATACAGTTATTTCAAAATGCTTTATTTTGAGCTCAGTGTATTCTGGAAGTATGTTGTCCTGGTTGCTATGTTACTGCTTATGTTTTCAATAATATTTTGCTTTTCCCAAAGGTTTAATATTCTGCAAGAAAGCCTCATCAAACTCGTAGAAGCTTGTAACGACCAGTCGCACAACATGGACCGCTGGCTCAGTAAACTGGAAGCTTCCAACTGGCTGACTCACATCAAGGAGATACTAACTGCAGCTTGTCTAGCTGCTCAGTGTATTGATCGGTAAAGCTTTTTCAGAAAGCCTTGAGTTTCTCATTCACCGGTTATCTTGTTAAATACCTGTTTTTCCACTTTAAATATTGGTAAACGGCTGCCGTGAACCAGCTTGCTTGTACCTGTGCAAGATACTGGTTCATCATGGTTAAAGGAGTGTTCCTCCAGTAAATCACACTTGTGTTTTAGTACAAGCCTGAGGGAGGATGTTTTGACTAAGAATAGGTAGTAGGTAATCAAGTTCAGGTGGTTAGAATGCCCACCTGAAATGCTGTTTGTAGTAAGAACACAGAATCTTTAAAAAAAATCCTTTTTTTTTTTTCAGCTGAAAGCTTCTAATACTCCACCTTGCTTCTAGAGATTAAAACAAAGGCATCTCCTTGTTTTCTTCAGGAATTGGTCCAGTGTTTTTTCCTCTGAAATCTTTATCCCCATAGTCCTATCTGAGCAATCCTGTTCATCCCTGATAAGTGCTTGTGACCTCTCTTAACCTGACAGTTCTTTAGTAAATGCTGCTGACTTGGCTAACTTGTCTTCAGACCTCGGGCTGCTGGAGAGCAACAACCTGGGTGTCAGGTGCCAGGCTTTGTAAGACCAAATGCAGGGATCTAAATGTTTTTTTTTTTTTTTTTTTGTGGCTCTGAGAGCAGAAAGCCCTTCTCAAAACTAGGGGAAAACCTAGCTTTTCATACCAGCTAGGGAGTGTGTTATACAGACAGACAAGTAGGCTGAAATGCAGTCTCGTTGGTAAAACAGCATTTCTGCATTAAAATACAACCGGCTGTGCTTTTTAAAAGCACTGACAGTGCCTGTTTGGTTATTGACTGTGCCAGGAAAGGATTGCTCTTGATCGATAGCTTTATCTGTTATTCTTTCTCATGTGTGTATAATGGGAAAATCGGTGACAAGCCTCTTCTGGCTTGTTGGGACAGTGGACAATTTCATAATTTTTAACCTCAGCTTTCCTTTTTTGGTTTACCTGGAGCTATGGGAGGCCAGCTCAGCCTTGATGCCTGGCCTGCCTCATCCAGCACCTGGAGATCACAGCTGAGCTGAGAAGGATGGGGAGGGAACAGCTGGGACAGATCTTGCAGCGTCTTAAAAGGTCTGGGGCCTGAAAGATGAGAGGTGAAACTAGCGTTATCCTGGTGTGCCCCACTTTGAGGAGTGCACAGGCTGCAGTCAGCCTTTGGCTGTTAAGCAGCCTCTTTGCTGCTGCCTGGGGAGGGAGGAGAGAAAATATCTGAAGATTTTTTTTTATATTTTTTTTGCCCACTGTAAAGGCAGTGGGTTTGTTTTAGAGGCAGGACTCTACACAAAGATATTGCAGTGTTCAAGGTATAGATGTTTATGCTTTTCACTTCAGAAAGTATGTGTGTAGGGTTGCTTGCTTGGTAGATTGATCTTTCTTACCCATGCTTTGCTGCTCAGGTTGTGTCTCTGCACATAAAGGAGTAGAACCTGCAGTTAATTTCCTTTCTGAGTGTAAGGATGTTGGTAGAAGTTTGACATCTTGAAACCTTGACATCAGGTCAAGGTTTGGAAAGAGTAAGGGGTATGGATGCCATTTAATACCATGCAGATGGTATGGCATGTGGATGAGATTCTGATATTGTATCTAAACACAGCCTAGGATGGAGAAAGAGAGGAGGGAATCGGCTGTCCTGGACAGTCCTTGCTGGAATGTGGGGAGTGACAGCATGTGTGCAAATCCTTCCTGTCCCAGATGCTGAGCTCCTTAGATTGTTCTGCTGATTCACTTGTGCTGGCTGGGGAGTGAGAAGTCTTTGTGCTTGGCTCTTTGACAAGCTTCCTTGCTCAGCACACTAACTCTTCTACCTTTCTGAGGCCAAGCTCTGCTGTTTCTTTCTTGCTCCTGACCAAATACAATTAAGCTCAGGTTTGAACAAGAATTTCAGTATTGTTTTGCAGAGCATCTGGGTGGAGGGTATGTCTGTTGCAGTGCTTATGGGAAGATTTCGGAGTACTTGGCAAAACAATAAATGACACAAGCAAGTTGTGAGATGCATTTCCATGCTGTAACTCAAAGGGGTACCAATTCAAAATAGTGAGAACCGCAAGAGATTTTGCTGCACGTGGCAGAGGTTCTGGATTTCCAGGATGCTTAGCAAGAAACTAAGCCTTAAGTGATGTAGAGACTCACTCGTGTCCATGGGATGTAAGGGCATCCACAGGGACACGTAAGTCCTTAGAATGTGTTTTCCTAATTCACAATCTTATTTCTTTCCACCTTTTTCACAGGGAAGGTGCATCAGTGTTAGTCCACGGGACTGAAGGAACTGATTCGACACTCCAGGTAACTTCTCTGGCGCAGATCATCTTGGATCCAAGGTGCAGGACCATCCGTGGCTTTGAATCTCTTGTTGTGAGGGAGTGGCTGCAGGTAAGAAATGCCTATGGACAAAATGACAATCTAGTCCAGTGACAACTGTATTGAGAAACAGCCTGAGAGGCAGCAAACAGGTTGGGCCTTGTTGCAGCTTTTCTTGGGGTGAACAGTCTTTGTCCTAAGAGCAACATCATCACTGAGTCATTTGTACCTCTGGCTCTCCATGGGGCCTCTGCCTCTCATGGTAGTTTTTTGGTTTGGGGAAACTGCCTGGTTTGTGTGCTCAGGGTGAACATCTCTTTAGAGAGTATTATTCAGACTAAACCACAAAACCTTAGTTCTACTCCTTGTCTTTCTGCAGCTAATATCCTCAGCCTGGTCCTTTGGTGCACCTGCACCAGTTTGTTACTGGTAAAGTGAGCAGACACAGGGCTGAAAAAGGCAGCAAAACTGGTCATGGTTGCTAGCAATTTCTTACTGGATGCTTGATGAAATTACAGTTGTAGAAAAGAGTAGTGATGGCATAATCGCATGGACAGAACTAGTTTTGAAGTCTTTTTGTCACGTGTACTCGCATCCCATTACTCTTTTTCTTATGTACAGGCTGGTCACCCTTTTCAGCAGCGCTGTGCCCAGTCAGCCTATTCAAACAGCAAGCAGAAATGGGAGGCTCCGGTGTTTCTCCTCTTTTTGGACTGTGTGTGGCAAATCCTTCGTCAGTTCCCTTGCTCTTTTGAATTCAACGAACAGTTCCTCATTATGCTCTTTGAACACGCTTACGCTTCACAGTTTGGGACTTTCCTGGGAAACAATGAAAATGAAAGGTTGGTAAGGATGCTTGCTTTGAACCCGTTAAATATCAGGCTGTATCTGACAAAAATAAAAAAGTCTCTTGGTCTGAAAAAGGATGAGGGTGCTTGCGTGGTCTTCCCTAGCACGGGTGAGCATCTCTTGTTGCAGTTCTGTCAGTCTGCTGCAATGTTAGGGACCTTGTCCCTCTTACGAGTGGGACATTGTGACCGAAGCAATTTGTGGCTTGGGCAGAGTGTTGAGTTAGTTTTCTCCAAGTCCCAGCTAATAGACTTTCTGTTTTCCTGTGTGGCCTTGAAAAATCTCCACCCATCACCAGTTTATACTGTCTCTTGTGTAGAAACTTCCCCTAAAAGCATAAACAGAGTCCAACAGTGATGTGAGTCACAGCTGTGAGAAGCAAACTTGTCTGCACAGGTCTGGAGGAGAAGGTCAAGGCAGTCAGAGGCCAGAGCTGGCAAGCCTGGTTCTTACTTTAACTGTCAGGGAGGAACATGACTGGAGCTTGGTGGTCCTGATGCCCCCTGAAAGGAAGGCTTTGCTTCATCAGACCACATCTGATGGTCTCCTTCACTGAAGACCACCAAATGAGTAGAAAGGAAAAACAGAGGTGATATGACAGACCAGGAAGGTAATTTTAAACTTCCTATAAACCTCCCTGCCCTTTAAATAATCTTTGCTTAGAAGAGACTCTTCTGCGGGGCTGCTGAACTGGTCACAGGGACAGCACATCTCCTGCCTGGGTGCCAGTTCAATTTGCTGGTGAATGCAGAAGGAGGTTTGGCAGAACGTAAAGAACGGGGACCCCCTGTGTAACTCCTGGAGGTAGGTTTGACCTGGGAAAACAGCACTGCTTCCTCTCTGTGTTCGGATGCTTCCTGCCACCAGAGGGACCTAATCAGACATGCCCATTGCACACTTCCAGCAATAATACTGCCTTCATGGACTCAGAGTTGCAGTGTGATCCTGTCTTGGTGCAGACTGCACCGCCCAGCTCCGTCGTAACACGGGAGTTCAATCCCTTTCAAAAGCTGGCAGTGGAACAGCTTTAGGGAGAAGACTGCTAACTTTCACCCAACTTATTTCCCCATCTTTCCGACAAACTAATTGTAATCAGCCAGGCTGAGTAAGTTGCTTTAGGTTTACACCCTGTGCTGCGTTGGTGAGAGGCGTTGAAGGGATTAGCCTGAATTGTCTGGGCTAGTAGCACATGGGAAGGCTGCTGGCATTCTAGTCAGTGGGCTTCTGACAAAACAAAGTGAGTCTTTACAGTATAAAAGTGAAAGCTAACTTCTTCCTGTGGGTTTGTTAGGTTTAAACTGAAGCTGCCGCAGAAGACTATGTCCCTGTGGTCCTGGGTGAACAGGTCTGAAGAGCTGAGCAAATTCCAGAATCCTCTTTTTGAGGCCAACAGCCTTGTCATCTGGCCGTCCGTCGCCCCGCAGAGCCTGCAGCTCTGGGAAGGTAAAACGGGCTTGCTTTCTCTTTTGTAGCCACTGGTTCAGCTTCTGAAGTGCTCACTCCTGTTGTCTCTGCTCTGTGCTTAGTCTGTCTCAGCTGATGGTGATCTCACTCCCTTTTAAATCTGTTCCAAAAATATTTTTGGCACGTACCATCCCCAGAGGCATAATACTTTCTCCTTCTAAAGTTTGGTGACATGCTAATTGTTGCCAGGGAGCCTTCCTAGGACCATTTAACTTCTTAGCACAGTGTTTCTGCAGGGATATACCCTATGTTCAGCAGGCCTCAGGCTTTTGTTCTATTATCAACTAAAACTTCCCTTTCTTGGTTACTGACCATGTTGTCCAGGGTGGAGACTGAACATGGTCTGATCAATGTATGAGGGGGAAAAAAGGAATGAAACCCCCTGTTTTTTTCTTTATTAACCTTGTTTAATAGAATAGTGAACTCGGAGAGGAGGGTAAGGAAAAAAAATGCACAGACTGTATGTACATTACTTGAGAGTTGATGGAATATGAATAATGTTTCCTCTTTGTAACAAGAAACCCTTCTGACTTGTGCTCCCTCTGGGCTTTCAGGTGTCTTTCTTCGATGGAACAGACCTTCCAAGTTCTTAGACGAAGCCCATGAAGAAATGATCAACATTATAAACTACAACAAGGAACTTCAGGCAAAGGTTAACGCGTTGAGGAGGCAGCTAGCAGAGATGGAAACAGATGATAGGATGCAGGAGAACGCGTGAGCTGGCAGGGCTTTGCCTCAGGTCTTTCCAGTCCCCTTTACGTTAAAGACTAAACATGGAAAGTGCATGAATTGCAGAGCAATTGGGGTACAGCTGACCCTCAGTCCTCCCGCTGCTGAAACCTTCACACTATGTACCTCTCTGCTTTTTGGAAGGGATTTTTTTGTTTTGTTTACAGAAGACATACACAGCTGGGCACAGTGTCCTCTTTGTGGCAGCTTTTCTGTCTCGAAATTGTGTACAGTGTCAGGAGAAGCTGGAATTCTCACCTGAACCCAACTGCATGGATGACCAGGATGGGCCGAGAGATGGGATGTTTCAAATGTATTTTGGACTTTTTCTGGTTTTGTTGAACTCTCTAAACACTCATCAGGATTAAAAGACGAAGTTATGTATAGATAGGTAAAGGCATTTTGTCTGAAGCACCTTTTCTCTCCAAGAGTAAGTAAGGCAGCTTAGTTCTTTAGTTTCTTAGAAAAACTAGAGAATGATATAATCTAGCTACAGGCTCTACCAATCTCTGTGATTCACACCTAACACTTGGTTTTTTGTGTAAAGCATTGCCTTGGGAGCAGTACGTTGAATATCAAACCAGAGCAAGAAATTTCAGTGCAATACCGAACTGAAGTAGGGATTCTGCTGCTAATGTTTCAGTCATGAATTTCAGGTGGAATTGTCCCTCGTGGACAAATATCTCCTATGGAATAACAAATTTTTTTTAATTCTACCTGGAAAACAAAGTTAAGTAGTTGGTGGAGGTGTTTACTTGCAAAACAGTGGCTCAGAGCTGTGCTTTTAACTAGAGCCAAGCTGCCCTCTTGAAACTTTGGACTGCACTGGCTGGTTTTTTACCCTTGGACAGGTTCACAGCATCGCTAGAGTGCAAGAGCAGCACGTCATCTACAGCTCAACAAAATACTTCTGCTGCACCTGGCGTGCTTTTTCCTCTCGTGCTCTTACTGTGTGTTTTGTGAAACATCAAAAGGAGAAGTTGGGAGTTAAGGTGATCTAACGTATCAGGTAGCTGCTGCAGATTAAGAGGCCATCAGACTACGAAAATTCTCATAGTTTAGATCATTTATAGCTGCTATAACTGCTTAAAAGCTTTAGGATACGCTTTTTTCCAAGTAACTTTGTATTTTGTAGCTGATCTTTGTGTTTCTGTGGCTGTAACGTGCATTTTTTTTTTTTTATAAAATTAGAGGTTTTGCTAGAAATTTATTTTAACTTTAAAAAGGCAGATAGGAGTGGGTCTGAAACACTAACTTACCTAGAGACTGGTTCAGCTTGATTCCATTGGTAGCTGTACGCGATTCTGAAGACTTGAATTAACAAGAGCACATGTGGCTGGGATTGTCTTAAAAACAGGTTGTTAGCCTCTTTCTCCTGAAATTAATGGAGCTGAGCTAGGTCAGCATTGATCTTTTTGGGACTGTTGAGCTTCAGTGACACTTTGTGCTGTCTTGGAATGAAGCTGCCTTTATTTAAAAGCCCCTTGACGTAGAGATAGATGTGACAATGGAAGGTCTTTAGTTGAAATTTGCAAAAATCATGTAACCACTAAATATATTCTAAAAAAAAGTTCTATAACCAAGGAAACTATATAAAGATATGCGATAGTGATTAAGTGCTGCCTTAATAGTCCTTATTTTCTTAATTATTTTCTTCTGGAGTTACCTAAACTTAGTCCTACAGTCATCTGGCTTAAAAAAAAAATAAAAAGATCCCTTTTAAACTATTATTCACTTAAGGCAGAAGAATAATTCCCCCTGCTTGTAATACCGATTTCTTTTTAAGTTTGGAGAGCAACAGTCTTGTTCCCTAAATCAAGTCTGAGACAGGGAGAGCTGCTTGGGGTGGCTGGTGATCTGTGCTGCGTAACAGAGGCAGCACAAGTTGGCCATGCCTTCCTCCCATCTCCAAATGCTGGCTTCTGGAGCTACCTTCTGGGTACATTGCAAATGGAAGCCCTTCTGATTATTGCTCACCCTTTTAAAATGATGTCTGCACCTGCCTGGACGTTTTATCCCTCTTCCAAATCAGAATTCCTACTGTTTCTGTACATCTGAAATACATCATCACTACCCCAATGGGATGGATTCAGAAGGCACTGTTTTCCCCATAACAAACTAGACATAAAACACACTTAAAGGTTATGCAATTTCCTAACATAGTAATTATATATTGAGCTAAATAATAGAGATGCAAAGCAGGTTGGTTTTTTTTTTTTATATCTAATTGCCTGGCTGCTGTAGTCTCTCATGCAAACTGCAGGCATCTGAGGAAATTGGGTAATCAGCTGTGACAGCTTACAAAAGGCAGAAAATTCTCTCGGAGCTGGCATTTTATTCTCAACTGGTGTTTCAGGACTGAATCCCCACCCGAGTGCTGTGTGCTTGCCTTGGCTTAGTGGTAGCGTGGATCCCAGCCCTTCAGGTGGAAATGGTAGTGTCCTGAATAGCCACAGCAGCTTCTTCCCCGATTCCTGGGCCGTGCATCACCTTGTATGCACTGCCAACAGCAGGAGCTGGAGGCTTAAGTTAACCTGCAAATAATCATCCTCATGAGGTGTCATCTGGAGCAATCCTGCAAGGTATTGCACGTGATGGAGTTGAGACAAGATGTGTCGTCTTCTCTTGGGAGAAGCCAGTTTACAGACCTCTTGTGTCAGACTGCTTGCACATTCCCTTCCAGTCTTCTCATTCCCAGTGCTTCCCAGGCTGGTGGATACTGGTAGTACACACCAGAGCACTCTAGTTCTTTGCTTAGCTGCATGTTCATCGTATTTATTCACTTATTTAATATTGATGACCAGCTTGCTTCCTCCTCGAGGGGGGAAAGCTGCTGGATTCTGCCCCGTGAAAACCCTGACGCCCTGTTTGCAGGTTCCCTGCACCTTCCTGAGCTGTAAGCACCACGGCAGTGCCCAGCTCCGGTTCTCCAGTCCCACACTGCCTTGCACTCTCGCTGACACCCCTGCTTCTGCTCTTTTGCACATAGCTATTTGTGTAATAAGCTGGACACTGAGGGCCCCCCCTTTCCTCAAAATTTGGGGTCAGTCGATGCGAACACTCTGCCATTTACCAAACAAAAGGGAAAAGGAACTTGCACAGTTTTCACAAGGGAAATAGGTACCTTCAATATTTTGATTGTATGGATCTAACTCTTGAATGTGGCGACGGGTTTAAGTGCACTATTGTCCATGTTGCGTATGATGATATAACCGAACTTGCACTGTACAGCATCTTGGCGTCTGATGTATGCTTCGCTAAAGCCTCGGGAAGTGCTATCGTGTACAGGTTCCTGTAGGAGGGCAGATGTCTCTACTAGCCCTCTTTTATTTTATAACCGTGTGACACTGGGTAGCACTGTGTGATGTCTGCTGTGTATCTGTTAACTCGTACCAATTTTAAGTGATGAGCGTACTTCTGGTCAAACATCTGGAATTGCTAATTGGACTTGGCTGCTACATCAATCTTTTTTTTTTTTTTTTAAATGAAACAACAGGGCTGGGAGTTGTGTGCTATTGTTAGATGTATGCTGTATGTGTACAGAATCCCAGCTGCTGTGGTGTTGAATATATTGCAAAAAAAAAAAAAAGTAACAAATCTGAGAAAAACTATCATGGCTCAAATTGCTCAGCCCTTTGGAGGGAGCAAAACAGATACAAAGTGGCTGTAAACTTTGCTGTAGATATGTTGAGAACATAGTAGAAATGTCTGTTCAAATTAAAACCTTGAAGACTCTCAAAAGTTCCTTAATTACAGTGCTGGATCTTCTTTATTAGTACTGCCTTCCCTTTCCATGGGGGGGATGCGTGTGTGTGACTTGGATGTAAGCTCTTGCCTAAAACTTTGGTTCTCTTCAGCTCATGTGTGTTTTTTCCTACAGCTGAACGCGGGCTGTGGTGGTAGAAGAGGGATTTATGCTGCAGGGCTGCGTGGAAAGGAGAAGGACGAGACCCCGTGCATGGTTTGCAGAGCTCTGCTCCCAGGGATTTGCTCCTTTGACACCAGCTCTGCACGTGATGGGTACACAATTCCATGAGCTGAGGTTTAATGCTTGGGTTGAACACCTTAAAGGAATGCAGGCAACCTTTACTCAAAGGTTTTGATGTAAAAAGATTGATATTCAGTCCCTATTTGTGCTAAATATTTGCAGAAGTCCCAGCTTGAAACAGAGTGGGTCTATTTTAAAAAATATTTTTAGCTAAAAACAGGCAGCCTGATTTGATTTAAGCTTGCTTTTTGGAAGGGAGAAAATAACTATCTGATCAAGTGTTAAATTTCTTTTCAGTTTCCTTATGTTTTTATTTGCGGATGGGTTAGAGAGCATCATTAGTCCAGCAGTTTAAAAGAAAATACATAAAGATTCTGGAATATTTAAAAGGATATAAATCCATGTGTTTGATTCAAGCTACAATTGAGATGCCATTCATGAAAACACGATGCCTTGAAAGAGCTTTATTGTGCAAACAGGCTCTTCAGGGCATGTCATCTGTATGTAAAACATGATGTTTTGATTCAATTTGTAGAAACACCTGATGGGAGGGAGGGGAAAAGGCAGAGGCAGACTCTGCTTGGTGCCTGGTCTGTGACTCGAACTCTAGCCTGGCTTTCTACGCCTCCATTCCCATCAGGCATCGCATCTGTCCCATCTCACCCCTTTCTAACTTGTTCCCCAACTTGGACAAGGCTTTGCAGGGAGTAGGAAGATGATGATGTTCCTACAAGCTTCATGATTAGCAGCAGCCTGGCAGGGAAAGCAGTGGACCCCTGCAGGTGTGATGTCCAGGAGCTCACCTCATGAAAAATTTCATTCCTCTGGCTGCTGGTGACTTATGCAGCATCCAAATCCCAGCATTTTCTACATGCTGTGGCACCAACAGGAAGCTAAATCTCAGCAGATTGAGGTGATTGGCATTTAAAATAAAAACACCAAGGTTTTTTTGTTTAGTGCCACTGTAGGGCTTTCTTCCCTGCTGCCAGTTTTTCCCCTAAGCAGTGAAAGAAAACAATGAGGGGGAACTACTGCTGTGCATGAAATGTAACTGTGGTGGGTTGGCCCTTGGCTGGGGGCCAAACCACACACACCTGCTCACACAGTCCCTGCCCCCACCCAATGACAGGGGAGAGAATTAAAGAGTTAAATGGCAAAGAGGACTTGTGGATTGAGATAAGGACAATTTAATAACTAAACTACAATAATATTGGAAATAATACTATATACAAATGTGCAATGTGATACACAGTGATATTACCCCTCCCCACCTGATGACCAAAGGCCCAGCCAACTCCCAGCCAACAACCCCCGGAGGAGGGAGGGAATGGGT
>WKFP01014827.1:124372-138956 GCA_011057875.1 Pterocles orientalis | reverse complement strand
GAAAAGGCTTAACCCACAACAGTAACCCAAGGATGCTGGGCTGTGTTGGGTCGCTCCCAGTTCCTCCTGCTGTGTAAATGTCAAGACAAGCCTGTGGCATTTGTCTTTCAGAGCCGGAGATGATGATCCTTTGATGTTCTGTTGCTAGAGTGTTGCTGGTGGCTTTAGATTGCGCTGTCTGAGGCTGCAGGTCACATTAATGTGGGGTTTAGTCTTAAAGCTCAAAAGCTGCTCCCTCTTAAAATACTAGCAGGCAACTCAGCCACTACACAGAAGAGAACTTGTTTCTCATATAAATATTGGGGGGTTTGGACAATTTTTGGTTGCTAATCCAATAAGCAAAATTTTTGCTTGGGATAAAGTAATCAGGGTTAAAAAAAAGGCACAAAGCTGCTGTCAGATTCCTATGGGAATTTGCCAGGTTGGTCGCATCAATTCAGTGTTTGCTCCTGCTGCTTTTTAGGGAAAATTTATTTCTGTGCTTGTTCACTGTGTTTGTTGTATATAGAGGATCCATTTGATCCATAGCTGTACAATGGTGCCAGCAGCAATATTCCCTCTGAAATATAGGATGAAAAATATATGCTGAGTATTTGTTTGAGGGGCTGATTGCTGCACCCCAACACTTTGTAATTTGGGGTGTTTCCTCTGAGTAGCTAAAAGCTCATTTGTTACTGGCCAAAGTGGAAAGGAGAAGCTAGCCGACTGGGAGATGCTGGTCTGGGGTTTGCACTGTACTGGGCACATCCCAGTTGGTGGTACCATACAGGTAACGGTTTCAGGGTCCAAGGGGGCAGCCTGGGATCACTGCATGGAGGAAAAAGAGTTTTCAGCCTTTTGGTAAGTGGATAATTCAAAAGTACTGGAAATACAGGAAATTTGCTTCCTGGCATCTCTTTCCTGACATTAAATAAATCATTGTGATGCCCCAGCAAGGTAAGTGCAATGTTTCTACAGGATATTTTCTGGTTTAGCCGTTTCTTTTTGGCTTGTAATTCTTCAATGGTATGAAATCAAATCTTTCTCGTCACGAACTTTTTTGGCAAGAATAAGGGTTGTTTCAGAGTTAGGGTTTTTGGGAGGTTTTTTTGGAGAAGTAACCCAGCCAAAAGGGAAAAACCCCGCCACCTGAGTCAGCATCGGTGTTTTATACGTTACCTTTAATAATTTAATCATAGGGAAGATTTGTAAAGTGAAAACCCGTGTGGCTTAATGAGCTGTTGTCTAAGGCTCTGGCACTGCAACTGGATGCTTATGTAGACTGGAAGGATGATTGTTTTTTTTTTTTAATTTATTTTTATTTTTTTATAGGCACCGGACTACTGTTTGGGAGACTGAAGTCGTGGTCCTGCCCCTGCCATGGTTTGCTGGTGCCATTGCAAGGGAGTTTCTTCATCTGCGTCACTCTTGGCCAAAGAAGTGTGCTTTCTGGGTGAGTCCCAAAAATTCCCTGTTCTCATGTCTTTACTCTTTTGGACAGAGGCTGTTTGGTATTGTACAGCTTTGATTAAAAACAGCCCCTAGGCACTAACCACAGCCTAAAATATTGAGCAAGTGGTGAAGCCCAGGTGGAGAAGAGATGGATACCTCCATCCTTGGCCACTGCTGACACTACAGAAAGCCATGCACTTAACCTCTGACAGTTATCAACAGGACTGAAAGTAACTGGTCTACGGAAACACAAGGCTCTTGCCCACCGTGTGTGGTACCGTGCGGTTGTGGTTTTACCCTACCAACACCACACAGCCGCTCACTCACCCTCCCTTGTCCCAGGGATGGGGAGAGAATTAAAGGGGTGAAGGGAAAAGAGACTTGTGGGTTGAGACAAGAACAATTTAATAACTAAACCATAATAACACTGAAATAATAATAATGATGACTATTATAATAGTAATATATACAAATGAGTGATACACAGTGACACTGCTCATCACCTGATGACCAAGAGTCAGCCTGTTCATGGCTAATGATGCTGGAGCAGGGAGAGTCCTGAAACCACAGTCCTGGAAGGGAGCTAAGAGCCTGAGTGACTGAGAGACCAAGATGACCCTGGGAGAGGGGCAACACAGAGGGACACAATCTGGAGCAAGAGAAAGCACTCCCAAACAAAGCATCATCTCTATCCTGGCCATGCCAGACATGGGATGGAACAGACCACTGGCCAGTTTGGGTCTCAATCCTAAACCTAAGGTCAAATCCTGGGCTGGTCACTGGGGCTGTGCTCCCTCCCAGCTTCTCCTGCCCCTGCAGACACGGGCACAGCAGAGAAGCTGGAAAGTCCTTGAGTGTCCTGGCAGCAGCTCTGCCCATCAGTGTGTGATCAGCTTCTCCTCAGCACAAACTCAGGGAGGGAAGAGAAGAAAAAGGATTCATTACTGAAGAATCAGATCTCTTAGGGGATGATTTGCAGAGCAATATACCCAACCAGAATCCTTAAATTTGTAACTCAGCTGCTGTTACAGGATGGCACCTCCTGGATGAGTGAGGAAGAAAGGGTGCTGTGCTATGAGGATCATACTGTCCATCCTCCTGAGTTAAAATCAACCTTTTGCTGTCCTCTCTCCCTTTCTTCAGCTCCCTGGTTTCTTTCTGATGAGCATGTTGCCTCAACACCTGGCTCAGATCTGACTTTCCTTTCTCTGTCATCACAGGCTTGAGAAGCAGAGCAGCTTGTTGGAACATGTCCTGCTCTCTTCCCTTTTTAATTTGCATTTCCAATATTCCTCTGTTAGCGTGTTTCTGAACTTCAGACTGGCTTTTCTTGTTTGCAGTCTCTCAGACATGGATTTAAAAAAACAAAACAATAACCTTAAAATCCAGATATCATGAAAAATATGAAACATAAACCCTTCTTAGTATTTTGTAATCCTCCTTCTCTCCCTGGAGCACTTTTTTGGGACACTTTTGCTGTGCACAGAGACCCTGTGAGCAGGATACACCCAAGTGAAGACTCGTGAGCTATGAGGCTGTGCTGACCATGGAGAAAGGCAGCCAAAGGGTCTTTGCTACCCAGCTGGGCGCTTGTTGGGTGGGAGGGTTGGCCTTGGCTGCTTGCTGGAATGGATCATCCACGCTGCTGAGATGCCACCATCCATCTGGGGTTGGGTTTTCTCCCCTTTAGGATCTTCTGCCTTCTCATGTTGTGGGTTTTTCCTCTAGTACCTTTGAGCTGCTTACCTATCACATCTCAACAATCCTACCTCTGTCCTCGGTTTTACCTTTCTTATCTCGCTGGGCTCTGTGCTCTTTCTCACAATCTGGCAATCTCCTCGGCTGCCAGGCAGGGTTGTCCAGCTGGGCTCTATCGGAAAGGCCTTGGGTCACAGCTGAACCTGGAGGACGGGGTGGTTTCAGGGCCAGCTTGCTGGAAGCTCTGTCCAGCTTGTGTTCGTGCCAGTTTAATGCTCCAGATGGTTGCCTTGGTGCTGGAGGAGGCAACGGGTTATTTTAAATCATTCCTGCTTCTTGGTCAGTCTGGGGGATCTGCCAAACTGGTCTAGAAGAAAACTTTACATTGAGTCAGGGTAGCGGGTGCAGTAAAACTGCTGGTGAACTACTTCAGGTTCTCCATACATGATCCTTCCTGAGCAGAAGAAGCCCTTTTGCTCAACCACATGAGTATATCAGGGACCCGGAGACAGCAGGATCTTCTCTTTTTACCTCTGCAACATGCCAGGTGAGATCTGTTTGTCCTAACTGCAAGGCTGGACCCATGGATCCTGAGAGCAGCCATGGAGCCGTGCTGTTGTCCCAAAATTGGGGTCCATCACCTGGTGTGCAATGAGTCAATCCACACACAGAGTTGAGATATTCTTTTATTGCATTTTGGCACAGAGATGGATGCTGGGAGGTAATCCACAAAGCCAGCACACACGGTTACAGTCACATCGGGTATTTATACAGCACAAAATGTTCGTTGTGTCATCTTTGCCTCATACCTCTAATTATAATTGGTGCGTTCTTATCTCTTCTTAATTACAATTGGTTAGTTCCTCTCCTGCTTTGATTTAAGCTGAAAGAGGGGAGGTTGAGATGAGGTATTAGGAGGAATTTTTTCCTGTGCGGGGGGTGAGGCAGTGGCCCAGGTTGCCCAGAGAAGCTGTGGATGCCCCATCCCTGGAGGGGTTCAAGGCCAGGCTGGATGAGGCTTTGAGCAACCTGGGCTGGTGGGAGGTGTCCCTGCCCATGGCAGGGGGTGGCACTGGATGGTCTCTAAGGTCCCTTCCAACCCAAACCATTTTATGATTTTTAAATATGGGAAAGAAAAATCCATCAAGAATTATTTAATGCAAAGACATGAGCTGTCCCTGATGGAATACAGTGTGCAATGGATGTCCCTGAGCAATACAGTCCTGGGATGTCAGGGATGCAGAGCTGTTAGTTTTAATCCATGTACTGTGCCCTGGCTGGCTGCTGGTGGCCTTTGGGACAGCACACAGGGCTCAGGTGACCCTTTAGTTTGCTGAAGATACTGCACAGTCCATAGCAGATGGAGTCATACTGCTGATACTCCCATAGCTTGGCTTCCCAAGGGGCTTTAAATGCAATTTTTTTGAGGCTCTGCAGTGAACAAGAGTTCTTTGTGTTTATTTTCCTACTGTAGCTTTCCCTCTTTTAAAGAGAGACAGCTGGTTTTGTGAATGGTGCTTAACAGTTCTTTCCAACTCAATGGGGCACTTGGGAGCCAGGAGTTGTGAGCACTCAGCTTCTATAGTGAGCAAAGGATTTTCCCTCCTCCAGCCTCTCTTATACCATGATTTTTCCAAGATGTCCACACTTTGAGCTGAGGTTTTAAAAAGTGGCCGTTTGTTAGTGTCTGAAAGCCTTGGAAATAGGGGCCAGTCCGGCTTTGTTTGCTCTCCTAACTTTGAAATGCTCTGAAACCAATTTCATTCATCACTTCCCTTTTAAGGAGGAGAGAGAAAAAAAAAATAATTTAAAAGTCAGGCTCTGCCCCAACCCTGAACTGACTTGAATCTTGTATCTACAACAAATGCCAGGGATTTTCTTGGCAGACTTGATGACAGACCATTCTTCAGTTTCACTGTCCAGCCATTTCAAATGGAACTGCTTTTTTCCTTTTTATTTTTATAAGCAAATATCAGGGTGCAGTGTTTGTGTAGGGTCTCCTGCCCATGCCCTGTAGCTGTGCCCGTGGACTGCCCAGCCAGGCGTTAAGCGATGTGATGAATAGCTGTCACACGCGGTTCGCTTTGCCTCTGATCTCTAGGCTGCGGAAATTTGTGTGTGCAGTGGAGGGTTTGATTTTACTAGCAGAGCTCTGTGAAAGGTTTCCCTTCCACGACATTGTTTCTGAGACTTTAATATTGCTCTTTGTCCTGACTGAAAATTCAGAGCTAAAAAAAAAAAAAAAGGGAGTACGACACTTTTTTTTTTTCTTTATTTAGTTAAGCTTGCCAGAGTGTTTCCTTTAGGTACCTTTAACAAAAGTGTTTTAATATTTCAGGATTCTTTTTTGGGTTGCTGAGCTCAAGGTTCCAGCTCACTGAGCTGTACACTCAGAGGGGACGGGGATAACTTTATATGTTGTATTTCCATGCTCTGGACTCTTGCCCAGGCAATGTCTCCCATGAGAACGTCTGCCATGAGAAAGAGCTGAGCTGGCTTGATGCAAGCACCGTGAGAATGGCCATGCCGGGAAGAGAGAAGGTTCAAGCAGCTCCACACTTGGTCTCCAGCAACCATCATCAGTGGATGTTTTATGGAGAGAATAGAATCATAGACTCACAGGATGGTTTGGGTTGGAAGGGACCTTCAAGACCATCCAGTGCCACCCCCTGCCATGGGCAGGGACACCTCCCACCAGCCCAGGTTGCCCAAAGCCTCATCCAGCCTGGCCTTGAACCCCTCCAGGGATGGGGCATCCACAGCTTCTTTCTGGGTTGTCATGTTTAATGCTCACTATGGAGCTGTCCTCTGCAAATTGCCTCTTGAGTCCATGTGCCCTTTGGGACTTGGTGATCAACCACTCGGCTCTCCTGTTTATTTTGGAAAGGCTACGAATGAGTGGCACCCAAAGCTGCAGTCCTAGGAAGCAAACAGTGTCCTGAAGTCATGCAACTTAACACTGACATTGGATGAAGTTCAAGGAAATGCTGATTTTTTGATTTAAGGGGAATGAAAATTGAATGATTTAGGTGAAATTCCCTGTTTGCTCCCAAGGACAATTTTTTTTTATTTTATTGCTGAGATTACTCTTTCTGTGGATGGAAAATTCCCAACCTGCTCGAGTTGGAAAGCTCTTGTTTTTAGCTAAAGCATATGGTGATATATGTTTGTATCTTGCTCCAACAGAAAGCTGTGGATAAATACAGAGCTGAAGGCAGCACGCAGTTCCCTTCCCCATTCCAACCATCCTCATATTGACAGCGGGGGGGTGCAAAAAATGTCAATTACAGTTCAGTCTGCATGAATGACAGCAAAATTATACTAATTAAAAAAAAAATAGAATTCAACCGCTGTCACCTGTCTGCAAAAGCAGAAAGATCCTGAGAAGTTCATCTACAGTGGCCATTGCCTGAGAGACATCAAATGAGAAAGAATAAACTGCCTTTGTTTCAATAAGAGGATTATTAAACTTCAAGAGCAGAGTCTTTAGACTCATTGTTCTAGATTAGAAAGATTACCTGGTAATTCTGTACGGACAATGGAATTCTTAAATGTTTTTGCCTCTCCCTAGCTCGTAAGGCGATGCCTTATTACCCTCAAGCAAAGGCAAGAAATTCTTAAGCCGATTTTTCACCGACACTGTGCTGCTGGCTTCTCCGCTCAGTCCTAACAGCTGTGAGAGGCTGGTGAGTCTGTGGGAAAGGTGTCTGCCTGTTCTTGGACACATCAAGCATGCTTCTAGCACTTGATAAATGATTTTGCAGCTGTGGTAACAGCTCCGTTTTGCAGAGTTGGCCATTTTAGATTTTGTTTTAAATGTTTTTTTTTAAACTTTTCTGTCTTGAAGTTTCCCTCCAAGGACTTCTGCCAAAAGTCAGCTTTATTTTAGAAAGTTTTGAGGTTAATTGAACAGGACACTTTGGAGACAAGGGATTTAAGTCCATGAGACCTTGCAGATTTCATAAAATGCACTGGTATGCTTGGAGCAGGCTTTTCTCAGGTCAATTCTTGGGGGTTGCACTCTTCCAGACCTATGAAACCCAGTGGTTCCCTGGACCATAATGAGCTACACCGAGCAGTTGTACATCTACTCCCAAATCTGGCAAGACATAGATTTTACAAGGTTTGAGCCCCTGACAGGGAAGCTTTATGTTATCAAATAAAATCAGAGTCTTCTTCATAAACCCACTATTTAGTTTCCAAAGTCTATTTAACAAATGCGCTCAGTAAATAGAGTTGGGAAAGTGGCTTTTGATTACGGGATTTTCCTCCTCTGTTTTGTTCCCTTGCAGATGACCCTGGTGAATGGCATGTCCTCTCAGGCTGTCAGTGGCCTTAGCCGACCCTACTGGAGGTCTCTTCTTGGCCATCGATGGCAGTGGGAAGAGAAGAGGAAGAAACAATGTCAGATTTGTGAACATCTGAATATTTCACAGTATACCCTTTCTTTTGAATATGCAGGGTTTCAAGGCTGCTATTTGGGGCTTGATGTCAAAGTTTCCATCTCTTGGGCAGATGGAGGTGATCTTCCACCCTTCTTGTCCCAGAGTCTTGGTCAGAGCTGGGATTATGTCTTACTCTTCCACCATAAGAGTAAGAAGTTTATCAAGAACCTCTGCAATCCATCAGCACTCCAAGGAGAGTAAAAATCACCAGGTAGACGCCTTCTTTTGGATCAGATGGTCTCTTCCCATTTTCTTAGTTTCTGAGCTTCTTGGGAAGATGCATCACTGCATTGACAGTGAACCTAAGTTATAAAAACTGTGGCACAAAGATCTTTTTCCAAAATGTTCTGGTTTGTGGTTTCCAAACACTCTTTTCCTTAGTATCATGGGCTCCATCCATACCCAAAGGCTGCTAGAGTGGCCTGCTTCTGTTTAGCTGAGCTTCCCAACAACCGCAGCGGTTGCCTCAGAAGGGTGCAGCAGATGCTGCCAGCCTCAGAGGGACACTGTTTGGATTGGAAATTTATCTGGGAATTGGTATTGCTGGATGCGTGAAAGGAAAGGTATTTTTGTAACTATGGAGTATCTTCTCTAAGGCAGAACTCAAGGTTTTTCTCCCTTAGTGTAACTAAGGATTAAGCCCGGCTTCCTTTCCATTAAAGCCTCCCCTTTCTCACGGAGCTGGAACCCTTGCTGTGTTTTCAGGTATTCACCAGCTCAGGCACACACCGACCAGCTAAACTATTCAGTGGAATATCTGCAAGGCCAGATCCAGATGAACTTTGACAGAGTAGGACAATTAAATTCATTGCATTAATGACCATTGTTCTTTGTGGTATGTGATAAACTTGGTGGGAGGCTTTGTCTGAATTTTTAAGGTAGGTAGTCTGGTTTTCATGTCTCATGGGGTACATTTCTTAACCCTTACTGTGTTGCAACATCTGCTCATCTCGAAAACCTGTGCGAGCCTGTTTTCATACCAGGTCGTGTGTTGTTTAGAAGGATAGGGACCTTTAGGAAAGCATGATTTACTGGACAGACACAACTTACTGTCAACAAACCTTCTTCTACCAGCCCGAGAGCTCTCTGAAACACTGCTCCAGCGTCGACTGGAAACTTGTCATTAGCTGCGTTAATTATGCATCTTGTTTGTATCACCTGCTTAACTTAGGGAGAGACTCTTTATCAGGGAGTGTAGCGACAGGACAAGGGGTAGCACCTTTAAGCTGAAAGAGGGGAGATTTAGACTAGATATTAGGAAGAAATGTTTTCCTGTGTGGGGGGTAAGGCAGTGGCCCAGGGTGCCCAGAGAAGCTGTGGATGCCCCATCCCTGGAGGGGTTCAAGGCCAGGCTGGATGAGGCTTTGGGCAACCTGGGCTGGTGGGTGGTGTCGCTGCCCATGGCAGGGGGTGGAACTAGGTGGTCTTTAAGGTCCCTTCTAACCCAAACCATTCTGTGGTTCTATGAAATTAATCTTAGTGTGGAGACCTGCACTGTCAAGGCCAGTAAGGAAGAAACATGGAAGCTGTGTGCACCTGAGGCACAGTTGGAGTGGATCTAGTTCTGCAAAAACAACTGCTGAGGGTATTTAATGTTTCCCTTATGTCTTTGTTTTTGGCTGTGGTTGCTCATGGATGAATGTATTTGGCCTTCATGGAAGCTGTGAAGGGCAGGGAGATTGGTTGGGACTTGCTGTTTCTGTTCTGGATGTTCTCGGTGTGCTACAGGAGCTCTGCCGGAAAACCAGGAAAGTCAGCAAAAGGGAAAGTGAAATAGTAGGGCCTGAGCAATGAGGCCCTGAACCAAAGTTGACCTCTAGATGAACCTCACAACCTAACAATATATCTAGTACGTATAATATTGATCACATATGCAATGTATTACCTTATTAATATATACCAATTTGTAGAAGTTTTGCTATAATGCTTATAGAGCTTTGCTGTAACACTTGGTGTGTAAGGTTAGCCAGCAGAAAGATACTAATTGTGCGACAGTAGCCAAAATTAAGCATGGAGGTGCCCTATCACCACAAATGGCAAAGGAATGTGGCAAGTTGTGACAAGCTTTGTTGAGTGGTACATAATCAAGATTAGTAGATTATTTTGTTCTTGTTATCTCCCCCCTCCTCCCCGGGCCCTGGCCAGGCTTGAGACAGAAGTTAACAAGGAGAAAACACCCGATGTTTTTCACAATTTAAGACAGAAAGCTGTTTATTCAACTGTATGAAAGCAGGGACCATTTGCAGGGAAATTTGGTAGCCTCATCTGTACATTGGATGCATTGTATAGAAATTTCCCAGTTGCCGGGAAAGGTTCTCCAAATCCTTGCTGCAAACGGGCTCCCCAGCGACTGTGGATCTGGATGATGGTAACGTATCAATAGGCCAATTGGTGATGGATCTTTCTTAATCACTATCGCTAAGTCTCTGTAGTAATGATGAGGTGCATTACCTTACTTTCTGCTTGCTATGGTAGTTTGCTTATTATTTTGCTGCTTTACCTTCTTTTGGTTTCATTTATTTTCACTGTATTATTTTCCTAATTATTTTATCACTTTAAACATAAGTAGAAATAACTAACTTCTTTAATTTGGTGCCTGTGTCCTTTGTGCTAACCCCGTCATTTGGCAAAACAGAAAGACAAGTCACTTTGCATTAAAGCACCTGCCTGCCCCTTGCCAGCTCTGTGTACCCACTCCGAGGTGTGAAAGCCCTGCTTCAGGGTGAGCATCAATGCGTCGTGGATTTCTTAGCAACATCATGGCCTCTGTACAGCCAAGTGTTCGCGAAGGGTATCCCTTAGGACCTGATTCTTCCCTGCCTGGCTCGTTACCTTGACATGCAAATACATCTCAAATCATTGTTCTTGAATTTGCCGTGTAGCCTTCATCCATTTTGTTTGCTTAGATGTGAAGGTGCAAGACAGTGGGTAAATATGTATGTATAGAAAAGTCTTCAGGGAACAAAGGAAGCTGTTTCCTTCCCCAAAATAACAACTGCATCTCTTTCTGAGATCTAGGAATTTCCACTAGCTGGTTGCAGTGCAGGTCAGGGTTTCTTGGGGACTGTGTAACACTCACAACTGGAATCAGTGGCCTTTTTGGTACATTCTCAGGATAAACAACTGTTCTTTCATTATTTTAGATGTTTATTGGGTATTAAATAAATCACAAACAATTCTATGGGTGATACCAGAACTGGAGGATTGCTCCATATGCAAGAGTTCTCTTGCAAAGGCTTTAGAGCTGCAGAAGTAGAGAGCACGGGGAGAAATTCTGGCCCTAAATCTGAAGAGAGAAGGTCGTGAATCCTCTCCCTTTGCCCTGAGACAGGGTCCACTAAATGTACATCTTTGCTGATAGGCCTTACCCAACCTGCTCTTACATCTTTTAGAAACTCTGCTGCCTCCCCTAGTGATTGTTTCCAGGACTTTCCTTACAGATAAATTTTGTCCTAATGAATAATCTTGGTGCTATTTCAGTATGTGGCTTCAAAACCTTTTTTTTTTTTTTTTTTTTGTGGTGGTGGTGCTTTCTACTATAAGATCAGCCCCTTGTCTCTTCCAGCCACTTCTGGTCTTTACTGGTCTTTACAGAACTGCCTTTGTTCCCTTCTCCTTTCCCTTTTTTTTTTTTTAATAATTCTTGTCTTTTATAATTTTATTTTTTTATAATTAATTGTGTCTCATCTCTCTTGTAAAACCCTTCACCATGAGGGTGGAAATTAGCGTTGTGGATATAAAAGACCAGATAAAATCCCTGCCATCAGTGCATTAGTAGTATCTATGTGTCTCACATTGCGGTGGACAAATTACTGGCCCTAAGGGGAGCTGCCCTTGCAGGATTGCTGTCAAAAAGTTGTTGATTATAAGGAGGCAGCAGCACAAAAGCATTTGGGGAGCACTGAAGGCTTTATCCTGGTAGGTTACCGTGCAGGATGCCGTATGCTGCCCTTATGCAGAGAAATGTGACTGCAGCCACTGCAGTCTAAGATATATGCACACAGTGCTGGAGTAAAACCTGCTGCAGAAACTCCTCCTTTCTCTGAGCAGAGAAAATGTTACCTTTCAGGCTGTGATCTTACAGAGTGTTGAACAGCCAGGCTGAAAGATGCTATCGGCAGAGGCGTGCTTCCTTCTCAGCCTACCTGAAGGGCTAACACCTGTGTTTTCATTTTGCAGGAGGTCGCACGAACTGGAATGATGCCAGATGAATGAATGATCTTAAAAACATTGCAGCCATGGTTCCCAGTGCTTGACCTCTCACTTAAACAAGAAAAAAAAAAGGCAAGGCAAATCAAATTGAACCAAACAGCATCAAGCTCTTTCTTTTAATTCAAAAGAATGGCTTCTAAATAAAATCTTCCCCATCTCTTCTCCTCCAAAGAAATGGCAATCCAGTGTAATGGACATGTTTGGGTGCAAAGGCACTGCCAGTCACTCACCGAGGGAAGATGACAACTGACTTTGATCAGCACGAGGTTGTCCCTTGCCTGCCAACACAATGCGACACTTTGTTGTGCACAAGCACAGCCCGTGTCAGATCTGTTGGGAACGATGAACATCAGGGTTAAACCAGTTCAGCGCCACAGGGAGAAGATGTTTCTTCCTTTCACATTCTGGGTGGCTGACCTGTCACCGAAGTGAAGTTCAGGCTCCCTCCTGGGTGACTCTTTGTGGCCACTGTGGCACATTTGGACACAACAGGAACTTGTATCTAGAATTGACAATTTACTCATTCCTGCTGGCTGCTGTGGTCTGAGGGATGTAAAACCAGGGGAGCTGGAACTAGATAACCTTTACAGTCCCTTCCAACCCAAACCATTATATGACGATTGGCTCGTGGCCCAGGTTGCCCAGAGAAGCTGTGGATGCCCCATCCCTGGAGGGGTTTAAGGCCAGGCTGGATGAGGCTTTGAGCAACCTGGGCTGGTAGGATCATTCTGTGATTCTGTGTGATTCCTAGGCTATATCACCAGGTCCTCAATTGCCCAGACACCAGAAGGCTCCAGTACGTAACTGATCAGTTGCTAATCATCATTTCAAACTTCCTTCGCCACCTTTCCTAACTTTGCATCCTTTCAGTGGCTCTTCTGCACGAACAGCTGCTAAGAGTTATTCTCCCTTCGTTAGACTGGTTTCTAGTGGGAAACCTCACTCTTACTGAGGTCACTGGTCCAGTGGCAGGGTAGGACCTGTTAGGTTCTACAGCGTTTCTCAGCAAGGCTGTGCTTCCTAAAAGAACAAGGAGATGGCTGCCCCTTCCCATAAAGGCTAGTGTCTTGTGTATTCGCCAAGTCCTAACTGGCTTTGCTAACTCAGTGTTGTAGTTTGACCCTGGCTGGTAGCCAACACCACACAGCTGCTTGCTCACCCTCCCACCTCCTGGGGATGGGGAGAGAATTAAAGGGGTGAAGGGAAAAGAGACTTGGGGGTTGAGATAAGAACAATTTAATAACTACAATATTGGAAATAATAATAATGATTATTATAATAGTAATATATACAAATGAGTGGCACACAGTGACACTGCTCACCACCCGATGACCAAGGCTCAGCCTGATCCTAGCTAACAATCCCAAAGCAGGAAGAGTCCCGAAACCACAATTCTGGAATGGAGATAAGAATCTGAGCATCCAAGACTGAGAGCTGACCGAGGGAGGGCGATGACCCTGGGAGAAGGGACCACCTAGAGAAAGCTGACCCAGAGGGAGAGCACTTCTGGACAGATCCCCACCTATATACTGGCCATGCCATGCATGGTATGGAATAGACCATTGGCCAGTTTGGGTTTCAGCCTTAAATCCAAGGTCGAATCCTGGGCTAGTAATTGGTTTGTGCTCCTTCCCATGAGGCCTGAACCCAACAGAACCAGTCACCTCGTTGGTCTTGGGTGTAGAAACCGATGTCGGGGGGACTTTGTTCAGCCAAGAGGACCTTCACTGCAACAGGACGTACAGGAATCATGTTTGTGCTATCTGCATAGCCTGGCACCATGCTTCAAAACTGGAGATACACTCTATCAGTACACGCACTCACATTTACAGCCGCTGCTGTTCAACAAACTCCTGGGCAACCTCTAGTGTATCATCAGAGAGTCTGCTGGCTGATTTTGTGCAGGAGATGGGCGTAGCTATTCAAAGAAGAAAACTCATCCTATCAACACACTTGCTCTCCCAAGTAGGAGGTTGTGTAGAGAATAAAGTTGGTGGAGCTGCTTGTCACAGCAAGGATCCCACAGAGTGTTGGACTCTAGGGTAAGGCAAACACCCAGACATTGTTAGACTCTACAAGTGAAAACTAGAATAGCCCTAGAAGGGGAATTCTCTTGACATCAGGTGTATTGAGCTGGGATAGGATGGCTCTTTCCATTGGACCTGTTTCTTTTTATGCTTTTTTGCTACACGACCAGTAAATTTCTGTACAGGACAAGAGAGCAAGACTGAATGCTTCGTGGGTTATTAACCTAGGGTCAACATTTTTGGATCTCAACCACAGGAACGTGTGCTGTGAGCTGACAAACCTGAAGAAAATGCAGTCCTACGTCTTCCCATGTCCTCCAAAGCTGTTTGGGCTGAGGTTTTGGTGCTGTGCTTCTTGCTTACAAAGTCTGCCTCTTCAATTGCCTTTCTGGGGAAATGATCTTCATTTGAAGCATTTGTGTTTCACATCAACAGCAGAGAAACCAGCTTCTACAAATCCTTTTTTTACCCCCAAATGCATCACCGTAATATGGGCTCTGGGGTGTCAGATGCCTTCCAAGTCATCCCACATAGATAACCATCTGCGTGCAAGACCTCTGGACAGTCTCCCTTATCTCAGGTTACAGTTTCCATCATGCAATGCTCATCTCCTTTGCATTTTTGCACCCATGTTTCTCCTTTCCACAGGAGGAGGTGCACAGGTAGCTGGAGCAAAGGGCTCCCTTGGGGGTAAAATGAGCACCCCGTGCGTGCCCACTGGCCTGGGATTGCACAAAGGAGGTGTGTTAACCTGTGGTGCCTCTCTGACTA
>WKFP01014827.1:77074-105255 GCA_011057875.1 Pterocles orientalis | reverse complement strand
CAAGAAGTTTCTGCTCATTGCTCTGGCTAACTTTTCTTCATGATGGCTTTTTTTTTTTTTTCCTCCCAGGGATGGTGATGAGATATTTGCTGACCTGGGGACATGAGCATGCTAGTTTCCAAATCCCTTTCCATCACAGCCACCTGCCACGCCACGAGAAGCGATGTCTCCATCTCTTCCAAGACATGTGGAGCCTGTCACAGCTTTATTTGTCGTCTGGCCATGGCAGGGGTCTCCATCCCTGCTGAAACGCCTGTTGAAGTGGTAAGTCGAATTTAAGGCTTGACTTGTCCTCTCCCCTCAAGCCAGGAATTAATTCGCGCTCTTTGGCCAGGTGGCAGAGGTGGAGGTGGTGAGTTCTGCCGCTCCTCCGGGCGCGGGAGACACTGGGGTGTGCAGCGATTGCCTTGATTTGGGGTGTGCGCAGGGCAAGCGGTGCTGCTGGGGCAGAAGCCTTTGGAGAGGGCTTTTCCGTGGCTGAGGTTGGTGTCAGAGACACATCTGGCCCAGCTTTCTTCTGTGACCCCAGAGGAGTTGCTCAAGGAGGAATTTTGGAGCAGTGGGGAGGTGGGGAGTCATCCAGTAAGCCCACGCCAAAAAAGCTGCTTTGCATTGCCACATCCTCGCCCCTCTCCACCCTGGATTTTGAAGGCCTTGTGCATGATGTATTGCACGGGCTGATGCAAATCTTCCCAAATACTATTTTTTGGGGGTTTTTTGTTTGGTTTGTTGTTTTTTTTTAAGGGAAACCGATGGTTGTGCACAATGGGGATACACATGTTTGTATGAAACCAGCTTTCCCCTTCCCAACAACTTTTTAAAGGAAACTTTACCACTGTTTTCCCTGCCTTTTTTCCCCGTCCAGCTGTGGATCAGCCTTTCAGGGTGAAGCCAGCATTACTCTATAGCATAAGCAGTGCAGTTACTCTGCATTTTGCTTTAAACTTTCTTTTTCTCCTTTATCTCTCTGTTGGTGAGGTTAAACCATGGTGTCTGTGTCCTGGTTTGGGCTGGGACAGAGTTCCCTCTCTTCCCAGCAGCTGCTGTGAGGCTGTTGGGGTTTGTGCTGAGGAGAAGCTGATCACACACTGATGGGCAGAGCTGCTGCCAGGACAGTCAAGGACTTTCCAGCTTCTCTGCTGTGCCTGTGTCTGCAGGGGCAGGAGAAGCTGGGAGGGAGCACAACCCTAGTGACCAGCCCAGGATTCGACCTCAGGTTTAGGACTGAGACCCAAACTGGCCAATGGTCTGTTCCATCCCATGCCCGGCATGGCCAGTATAGAGGTGAGGGTCTGTCTGGAAGTGCTTTCTCTTGGGGTCAGCTCTCAGTTGTTCGGATGCTCAGGCTCTTATCTCCATTCCAGGATTGCAGCTTCAGGACTCTCCCTGCTCCAGGATCTTTAGCTGGAAACGGGCTGAGCCTAGGTCATCGGGTGGTGAGCAGTGTCACTGTGTATCACTCATTTGTGTATTAGTAATTATAATAATAATAATTATTATTCTTATCAATATTATTGTAGTTCAGTTATTAGATTGTTCTTATCTCAACCCATGAGTCTCTTTTCCCTTCACCCCTTTTATTCTCTTCCCCATCCCTGAGACAAGGGAGGATGAGTGAGCAGTTGTTGGGTTGTTTTGCTGCCAGCCAGGGTCAAAACCACAACAAAGTGCCACACTGCTGCTGCCGAACCCATGCCAGCAGCTGGGAGAGATTAGCAGCATGGTCCCCAGCCCTGGAGAGAGGCTACACATGATGCCTTGGAAACCCACATGGCCCCATAAACAGGAAGGCAGAATGGGAACCTTATGGAAAGAGAGGAAAGCTGTCTCTGAAATAAATCCCCCCCCCAAATTGGAACTGGGGTGTGTGAACCAAATGTCTCCTGAGAAGGCTAAATTCAGGCAGGGAATGCAGCCAGGTGACCCGCAAAGGGGTTTCCACAGAGCCAACGTTGCTTTTTCTGTTATTTTTCTGGAGGACTCAAAAGCTGTCCTTTCCAGTGCCATAAGCAATTTTTATCGTGTGTCCTAAGGAGATGAAGCATTATATGCCCTGCTGATGTCCGCCCACCAGCACTCCCCCAGCAAAAATTGCATCCCGTGATTGATTTCAGCCAGGATGCACCAAGGGCTAGAGAGATAAAAAAATTCCGAGTCTGTAGAAATTTTGGG
Source organism: Pterocles orientalis (assembly GCA_011057875.1). Lineage (NCBI taxonomy): Eukaryota > Metazoa > Chordata > Aves > Pterocliformes > Pteroclidae > Pterocles > Pterocles orientalis. The sequence goes on along the minus strand of WKFP01014827.1, from coordinate 103,083 downwards.
GCAGGGTCAGCTGGAAGGAGCAAGAGAGAGATGCCCCAGGGTGAGCTGAATCCCATATTAGACACCAGAGAAACCCCTCCCTGACACAGATCTCTCTTCCTGGGACTCAGAGCTGCTCTCACCCCAAAATGTGGGCTTGTCTTGCCATCTGCTGGTGGGAACCCATCAGGGGAGCAGGAGCAGGGATAGAGGACAATTAGGAGAAGGAGTTTGTGGGGTCTGAGCCCAGTGCTGCTGCTGGTACCTCCGTGGGGGACCAGCCTGATCAGGAGGGAACCTAGCACAGCTTTCCAAGTTATCCTTGATTTCCAGAAGGCTTTCCTTGCCCCTGTGGTCTACTAATCCCCACTTAAATATATTCATCCCTGTGATAGCATTTTCCTTCTCTTCACCCCTCCTTGGGGGTACTGAGGCCACCTCCCTGCTTGGTCCTTGGGTTTAGCTCAGGGATGTTTCCTTCTCTGACTTGTCCTCACTGCTGCTCTTCTGGTTTCACCTTCCTCATCGTGGAGGTCCCAAGGATGAGCCACAGGTGGTCTAGTCCTCAGGGGCCACTGAGATAATCTTAAGAAACTGTAAAACCTGCCCTGAGAGAGACCTCTGGCCAACAGGGCTTAGAGGAGCAAGAACAACTCTCCCGTGGGCAAAATGAGATGCGCTGGAAGGAGGTGGATGTGGAGGAAGCTCAGTAGGTCCGGGGGAACGATGTGTATCCTCTACGTACTGCTAGTGGCCACGTTCGGCACAGTGCTGGAGGTGCTTTGGCTTGGTTCAGCATGATTAATAAGGTTTTCTGGAAGAAGCGTTGCTGAAGCACATGGCATCTGATTGTTCTTTCCAAGGTTTTGGTGGGTGAACAGCCACCAAAACTGGGTTTTGAGGGACACCCTTGGTAGTTTTGTTCATGTCTATGGTCCAGACATGATGGGTTGTGAGCGACCCCAATGCCTTCCCCACGAGCTTTTGGGAGGACGTTTGGACCAGTAAAAGGTGTCAGGAGAGGGAGCCAGAGCATCATCTGAGGGCTCTGAGAGCTGCCGGGAAGAGCTGCTCACGGCAGCTGGGGGATCTGACTGCAGAGCCCCCACCACCCCTTTGGAACTGGTCCCAGTGGCATTTGAGGATGCGCAGAGCAAGTCCATCAAGTCAGGTCCTCCAGGGCCCTAATTTCTGGAGACACAGTGTGGTGTAGTCAGCACAAGGGACCCTGTGGGACAGCAGTTTTAAACCTTGTTGGAGTTTTGCCCTCGCTTTTAATTGCATTGGGTGCTGTGTGCTTTGGGTGGGATTTCTCCTTGCCCCTTGCCCCTCTCTTCTGTGTTGAGCATGTCTCCTTCCAGAAGCTCAGCTGATGAGAAATGCACCCAAGGATGTGCTGAATCCCCGGTTTCACAAGAGATGGCCTCTCTGATGTTGTGTTAACTTCAGCTTCAGGCTTTTACCTTCCAGTTTTCCTTCTCCCTGCTCCTTCTAAATTTAAAGGCTGCTCAGAAAGGTGTGACCACCTCCTCCCAACATCTCAAGGATGGCAAGAGCGGAGCATTCCTACAGTGACAGAAAATGCACAGAGCTGTATGGATACCCTAACCCCAACCTTACAGGTAAAAACCTGTTCCAGAAAGCTCAAAACCTCACTCAGGACAGAGAAAAAGCACAGAGCTGACTATATGAAGAGGTGATAAATCGGACATGTCTTTCTTGGGAGTGAGAGTGCAGCAGCAAGCTGGAGCCTGGTGGCTTGAAGCCTGGAGAGAAGCAGGATCCTACCCTCTTCATTTGTAGCTGAAGCAGGAGAAAGGGTGGGGAGCCGGAATTTGGTCTGTGCCTCTTGAAATGCATGGATGATAGCACCGCATCCCACATGTTTATCCCTGGTTTGGCCACCCTGACCCTGGGGACAGAGCAGCGATGGGTGCTTCAGCTGCTGAGCAAGCACTGTCCTGCATCTCAGCTCCAGCTCAGTTTCAGAGCTTCCTGAATTATTGATGGCTCTGACACATTTGTCTATAATTAGCTCCTCAGACCTTTTCCCTGTGGGCTGGAACTGGGAACTCATTTTTTTTTCTCTTTCTGTGGTTTTACTCTGACTTGAGCGGACTGGGCAGCGTGAGCAAGGGGCAGATCTCCTTCCCCCCAGAACCACAAAGGACCCACCCTGCCCTTGTCCCATCCCTTCAGAGGTCCCTCACTTGGTGCTGGGAGGTCTTTGTCCCCACCGTGCAGCCCGTCTGTCTGCAAGTGCTTCCTTCAAGATATACATTCAACATATATTTACAAAATTCCTTTGAAAATTGTCCCTTTTTTGAGAAACCTGGCATAATTAAAGGGTTGACTTAGTTTCAGCTGCGTGGGAAGGGCAGTTCTGGAGATGCTGGCAGGCTCAGAGCTGTGCTCCTGCCCTGCACCCGTTTGCTCGTTCAGCTGTGGGTGTAGGTCTGGGCAGGATGAGTCCCATTGACCCAAACAACCCCTGTACATGTGCACATGGGGGTGGTGGCTTTTTGGAGAAAGGAGGATTTTGCAGAAGACTTGGGTGGAGGTGAAGAACCCTCCTACCAGCCTCTCAACGTTGTGGGCATCATCCTGGGGTGAAAAGGCAAAGTTAAAGGATGGAGGGGTGTCCCTGGGGCGTGCAGAGCCATGGACCAAGCAGGGACAAAGTGGTTCATTCAGTCTATGGCAGAGAGAACCCAGGGCAGATGTGACACAAGGTGATGGACACAATCTAGGTGTGATACTCGATGAGACCATCAGATAGATGCCACCAGCACTCATTAACGTGTAGTTTCTCCTCCCAGGGGGCAGGGAAATGGACTGAACAACCTCCCCAGGACCTTTCCAGATCTGTTAATCTGCATTTCCGAAGGGCAAAGCGAGCTTGCTAACCTACAGACTGACCTTCCCTTTCACCCAGCAAAGTGAAAACCCAGAGATGAGTGGATAAGAGAGCAAAGGGGGAGGTTTAGGTTTAGGGCACAGGTCATGGGAGCCTGTTATAAGTAAACAGGACTTGTTTAGAAGATGATATATGCTGCACTGTTATTTTTTCCAGTCTCCCACTCATCATTACAAGCTAATTACACTTCCTGGAGCCATCAAACTTTCCTTCACATCTTGTATGCACCGTGCAAGGACATGGATACGATCTAGTAGCATGTGGCTGGGGGCTGGCCCTTCTGTTTAATTTTTTTTTCAGCTTTTCTGCTGTAATTGGTCACGCAATTGCACACTAACGAACTATGTCCTGACCTCTGAGGAACTCTGGGTCCCTGCCACGTTTCCTGGAAAGAACATGGAGTTAATACGAGGTGAAGTCCTGTATAAATCTGATGTAAAGTCCCTACATGCCAGGAGATGGACCCACTTGCTGGACCATGGCCATCTCCACTGGGTTGTAGTACTCACTCACACCATTTTGGCCAACTGCTTACAAAATAAAGGATTTCTACCTCAAATCTGGAGCGGAAGGGGTTAGTGGTAGGATGGTAGAGCAACTGGGAACAACTTCTTACCCACTCTTTGGCTAAATAGTCTCTGAAAGAGGGGGGTCCTTCTACCAGGGGTGGGTGTTGGCCAAGCCGGGACCTGGTCTAGGACATGTCTCACGATGGAGAACTTCAGTCCTTGCTCTTTGCTTTCTTGCCCATTTAATTTTGTCCAAGTTTGAGGTTTCTTGGGGGCACCTTTGCAGTATGGCATCGTGGTGGGCAAGGTGTGTCCCTAACCTTCTTCATGTCAGCCCCTGCTTATGTCAGATGGGGATTGGTGGGCCCAGACCCCCTCTTGAAATAAGTCCCGTTGGAAGGAGGACCCTTTTCTGACCTTAACACCATCCCATAGCTCCTGAGAGAGGGCTTTCAGACACATCCTGGAGGACTGCAGGTCCTCAAGGCCAGTTCAGAGGTCCCTTGGCTTCTAAACAGCCTCTTCTCTAAAGTAACAAGTGATAGGACAAGAGGAAATGGCCTCAAGTTGCACCAGGGGAGGTTTAGGCTGGAGATTAGAAAAAATTTCTTCACTGCAAGAGTGATCAGGCATTGGAACAGGCTGCCCAGGGAAGTGGTGGAGTCACCATCCCTGGAGGGCGTCAAGAAACGTGTCGATGTGGTGCTTAGGGACATGGGTTAGTGCGTTAGATGGTGTTGGGTTGGACTTGATGATCCTTGAGATCTTTTCCAACCTTGATGATTCTGTGATTCTGTGATTCTAAAACCAAGCCCTGTTAATACGAACAGACCACACAAAGCACAAAGAGCTGGAGACTGAATTGCATGAGTTCAGAGACCAAAGAGATAAACATCTTCCTTGGGTTGGGGCATACAAAACCAGGTGGGTCAGATGTGCAAAACTACATTTTGAGACATCAGCCCTCATGGGTTAGGTGTATTTTCCCAACATCTCTGCTAGAGTGTCCAGAAGCTGATGCCTAGGGAATACTGAAAGGATAAGGCAAACCTAAAATATCCTTCCCCAAGGTACTATTCCAGCCTCAGCTGTGCCTCAAGGTATTCCTGAATTTGTCTGTGGTTCCTCTCTGCTCATTTACCAACACTGAGTTCCACTGTCACAAAATAATCTGGTCTCCCATCAACTTTTAGGTCAACTTTTGGCAGCAACAATGTCTTGCGGCAAGGAGTTCCACAGTTCTGGTAACCAAATTCAGTTTTTAAGCACTTTCCAAACTGAATAGAGCCTTGGTGGAAAACAGGGTTACAGTCAGTCTCTGAGCAACACAGACACCTTCCTCCAGGTTCTGGGCACAGGCATTGACTTCTGTCCCTTGAAAATGCTGCTGCCTTTGAAGCAAAGATGAGGACAACAGATCCTTTCATACCTCAGCGGAGAAAGGAGCAGGGCCACAAAGCAAAACACCCAAATTTTCCATGTTTCTGGGCCAGACAGGTGGAAAACAGGACTGCCAGCAACGCAAAGAGGGAAACCCAAACACCTCTAGGTAAAGTGTTTCATGGTGCTCTGGCCAAATTGGAAATTCTTCCCCCTTGAAGCTTTTAAAATTGTTCTTCCTGAGGCCCGAAGATTGATGAGTTCATTACTTCCTTTCCCAAGTGTCGTTTCTCTTATTCTGGCCTTATTCTAACAGCTCCAAGTGTTTAATGTCTGGGATATTTTCCAGAGAGTTTAAACACCAGCTTCAAGGGCTGACTTGATGGTTTCCTGCTTTAGTATATGCTGCAGCTGGATGTCAGGCTGGATGCAGGTGATTTCTGGCCGGTTTTCTCCGTAGACCAGCAGCTTTCCCTGGGACAATGTCGATTTGCCCGTCCTCGGAGTCTAGCTTACCCTTTCCGTGTGTAACACCTGCTTTGCTTTTGGATAATTGCTTCAAGATGCTGAATCTGAACAGCCTCCAGGAGATCCCCGTTCCCACCCTTGAAGAGCCTCCTGCAAAACTCTCCTGTGATGTTTCTGGACGGGTGGTTCACATCTATTTCAGGTATTGGTATCACTGATGTTCAAAAACTATCTGGAAAAGTTCATTTAAAAAAAAGAAAAGAAAACAAAATACAACACCAGATGTAGCCCCCAGGGGTGTAACTTATTCCTGGCCTGGTAGGAGTTAGTTTATGAGTACAGAGCACAACAGAAATTTAAAATCATGGAATAATTCAGGTTGGAAGGGACCTCTGGATCCTACATCCTGCTCAGTGCAGGTCTAATTAAATCAGCTCACCAGCTGGGTCTTGAATACCTCCAAGGGTGAAGATCACACAGCCTCTCGGGGACAGCACCAGGGAACTTCTTTCAACTCCTTTTCCAGAAGCTACTGCCCTGTAGCAAAGCCAAGGATAACACCAACCTGCCTACATGCCAACGTGGGGCATGGGTTGGCAGAGGTGTGCACTTGTGTCCTCTGCTTTGGGTTTTGCCGGTGGTGTCCACACTGGGACTGTTTCAGCTTAGCAACTCGTCCTGGGTGGGTGGGCGTGATGTGAGATGATTGCCCCAGAGATCTGAGTGTTATTTACACCGTGCTCAGCCCCTTAGCAAAGGTCTGAAGAGACCTTCAAGGACCCAACCTGGGTCCCTTCCCAGTCTTACCAGCATGGAACGCTACAGCTACAACCTGTTGGAAAATGTGCCCTCCCTTGATGGTCTAGGCCAACAAACACATTGACTTCAGCCATAATCTTCGCAGGTAGCAATGTGCTGGGTATGAGTTATCAAAATCCAGGTGAGGTGCCATGCTTTGGTGCATGGAGACCAAGCAGGGCGTGGCCATGCCGTGTAAAGCTTTGAGGTAGGATGAGAGGCTTTTTCCCTCGTCTGACATAGTGTCCCTGGTCTAACAAAGCTCTGTGGAGACAGGCAGGGGGAGGTGATGAACGCATGCAGGCCATGGTACACCTAGATTTGCATTGGGAAATATTTGCCATGGCCTTCAAAGGTGCCACAACAGATCTCTGCAATAATTTTGTCTCCCAGCGATGAACCCGAGCTGCATCAGGCAGCGTGACAGGTTGAGAGTCTACCTGCAGGAATCATCACGGCTGGAGCCATAGGTGCTGGGTGCCTTAAAGCTTAGCAGGATATGGAAATGAATTCAATGAATCAGGAGTCTGCACAGGGGCACTGGAAGAGCCTTGCACTCATACCCATCCTGGTTTTGCAGTAGCCACTCAAGGTGGTCCTGCACAGGCTGGAAACCTGGTGGAAGGGATGGACAGAACCTTTCCAATCCCTGAGATCTCAGGTTGGAGTGAGACCCCGAGGTCCTTACATTCTCCATGAAAAAAGAAAAATCCCCATGTGTTTAGCCAGCCAGAAGCCCTGGGGCTGGTCAACCTGTCCCAGAGCTCCTTCGCACCAAGGGACATTTCCAAGGGCTACGGGAGAGGCAGGGGTATGTGTTGTGTGTGTTGGATGGGAGCCACCGACCTCCAGCCAAAGGACACTTTCTGCTCTACCGATCTGTTCCCTTTTTTTTGTTTTTTTCCTCATTAATGCTACTTCCATGCTCGACAGTTGTGATTTGAATAATTTGGACTGATTAGTGTTTACATAGCAACATTTGGAGGAAATGAAACCACACTGCAGCCAGCAGCCAACTCAAGGCTCTGAAATGCTGTTTTGTCGGGTTTCCTAAAGAAAGGGACTTGCACCATCATGCAGACCTGTGCCACTTGCTTGTCTGCAAGGTCAGTCACCTTGGAACACGTGCCAAATCACGACCATGTCTGATCTAGAGGTGCAGGTCTCAAAGATAATTGGTTCTTGCAGGTTTTTTGTAAGACTGGTTGCTGGCTGGAGGACAGGAGATGCATTACTGTTGGCACTGGAGGAAGGGCAGGGGTGGCAGTCCCTCAGATGGTTTAATATCCACTAGAGCATGGACACAGCAGCTGGGCAGTGCCTCTGCCCTTTGGCTCAGCACCTGCAGCTCCAAACAAGGCCAAGACATGGTCTTGGCTGGAGAGCCAAGGATGGGCAGGAGACATGGGGACAGAGGAGAGAAGGGGGTGGAATTATTGCACCTGGGTGATTGAGGGGATTTAGAAAGGTGAAATTAGGATAATGGAAATTAGGAAATTAGGTAATGGTTATAAGCTGAAAGAGGGTAGATTTAGACTGGACAATAGGAAGAAATTTTTCACTGTGGAGGGGGGTGAGGCAGTGGCCCAGGGTGCCCAGAGAAGCTGTGGATGCCCCATCCCTGGAGGGGTTCAAGGCCAGGCTGGATGAGGCTTTGGGCAACCTGGGCTGGTGGGAGGTGTCCCTGCCCATGGCAGGGGGGGTTGGAACTCGATGGTCTTTAAGGTCTTTTCCAACCCAAACCATTCTGTGATTCTATGATTATGGGATTATCTGGGAGTCTTGTGCGAAGGGGTGAAATAAGTCTAGGAGCTGCGGGACACAAACTTGTGCACTGTAAAGATTCATCCGTTGCATGGATCTTCTTCGCCTTTTTTTCCAGATCAAAGACCATTTTTCAAAGGTTGCTGGGGATACAGAAACCCTTTGAGTCAATCCTCTACCTTTCTTCATCTCTGCAGGCAGAGAGACCTTATCTGATATTTTTCTGGGAATGGATGTCCTGCCCCCTTCTTCAAAGGTGATCCTTGAAAATATTGTGTGCAAAGCCAGGAAGGTTCCTCCTCCCCAGTTTACTTTTGGCACTGACCATCTCCGCTTTTACTCCTCTCTTTGGGGCTCAGCGGTGTGTCTGAGCTGGCTCAGAGAACCCCAGGAGAGTCCCGGTACCTCCAGATTCCCTGGAGGAGCAGTTGCAGGGGGATATCTGAATGCAGGGGAAGATCTGAATGACTTCAGCGGAGCTTTTGAACTCTCCCAGTTATCAGTGGAGCGCCGAGTGCAGCAACACTGGTGAGACATGGGATTCCCCAGCACAGAGGGATGGGAGTAGCACGAAGCTTCAGAAATATTTCTGTGCTTTGTTCTCTGTAGTATTTGCTTCTCCCTTCCAAATCCAGCCTGCAACTCCCCCCACCGTCATTCACCTGATGGGGGCATTCCCCACCACCCTCCCTCTCCTGTAAGCCCCAAGCAACCATGAAAAGAAGGAGAGGATTTAAACAGAAAATGAAAAATAATCAAATCTCAAAGCCCTCCTCTAAAGATGTTCTTTTATCTCAGGAAGGGAGCAACTCCCAAGCCACCTCAATGCCTGCCGGGAGTTCGAGCTGGGTACTGACATTATTCAGGAGATGCTCTGATCTCCAGCAGCGATCTGAGGGTAAAACCCTGGGAGAACCGAAGCAACCTTCCCATATTTACTTATTTATTAGACACCCTGTGAGTGGGCATATTTGTTTGTATGTATAGGGATTTCTATATGAACACAGGCTCGGCTTTCCTTGCTGGTTGGATTTTTTAATATTATTTTTTTCCCTGAAAAAGCTAAAATGCATCCTTCTGATTTAGGTAGATCTGAGCATTGGCAGTGACCACATACACCCCAGGTGCTTTCTCAGCATCTCTGTGGATGGTTGAGCAGAGCCTGGCTTTGGCAGGGTGTCCGTGTGCTCTCAAAATGTGGGAAAAGTCGACATTTCTGCCTTTTCGTTTCCTGCCTGCGCACAGTACTGCCAAGAAAATGCGAACGCATCCCCTCCTGGCTGCGAGAATTAATAACCAGTTTGCTGAGACAAACGACACCAGCCGCTCCGTGTTCATGGCTCAGCAAACACCGATGCTTGGCTCTCGGATGCTCCCAGCTCTGCTCTACACGTGACGCAGACAGAGATGGAGAGCTGCTCCCAGGGGAAAACTATCATCTCCCCCCAACACCCCCATTTCCTCTGCTTTCCAAAGTCTCTATCCTTGAAAATCCTTCTGGGCGCCGGACCGTGGTCTCCTTGGGGTGTGTTTGCACAACCCCTTGGGTGGGGGCATCAGTCCCAGGAGGGACTGTCCGGATCCAGGTGGTACGAGCAGGAGTGGATGTAGGAAATATCTCCAGGGGTCACAGCATGGTCCCACAAGACCACACTGGCAAAAAAGGTGCTTTTTAGGGAGAGCTCATGAATCCATCACCTCTCCGTGGGCCAATCCTTGAGTGCTTCCCCAGCATCCTCACCCCTGGGGTGAGGGACACCAGGGAGGACATCCCAGTCAAGTCTTAACATCCATTTATGCCCATGGCTATTTCTTGCTCTTTTCCCTTAGACTTTCTGATGCCCACTGTGCAAAGAGCTAATTTTGTGTTGTTTAAACTGATTCCCTGATGATTTAATCTCTTGCTCCCTAGGACGTGGTGAAAGGTGGGTCTGCAGTTACCATATCCCCCACCTTCATGGCCACCTGATTCGACCAAGGGTGCCTTGGGACAGAAGGCAGTTCCAGGCACTGGTTAGCTCATTGGTATGGATGTAGTTAGTCTCAAGCTTGTCGTCTGCTTGATAAATAAACTGATGGAAAAGCACTTGAGAATTGTTTGTGAGGATGTGACATCTCTGAGGTTCACTGCTCTGCCAAATCTGGCAAGGACCAGAAGGTTCAAAAGTTGTTTGAAGGGAAGAGGAGATGGATGACAAACAGAAGGATACACAATTGGAATCATTCATAAGAGTCCCGGGGAAAAAAAAGACTCTAAACACAGCTTCTGCATCAACAATCAGTATTTATATGAAGAGAAGGAAGATCAGGACAAACAGGGAAGTTTTATGAGGCATAATTAATTGGATCCACCAAATAAATCACAGCTCTGCCTCTGAGGAAGCAGGAGAAGCAGAAAACAAGGCTAAGCCTCTCTCCCCACACCCAACATGCAAATCCATCCTGAGCAATTTGTGGAGCAGCAGCAGGTCAGGAATTGATTTGAAGACCCGAGTTTGACTACATCACCATGCAGATGTGCTTCCCAGCCCGGCTGGTGGCCACACAGCTCCCACCGCAGCAAATGAGCTCAGAATACGAATAGAGAGGGGAAGGACAAGGAACACACTCTTCCCTTGATAAGCGAGTGACGAGGAGACACAAACCTTTCCATGCTGAATTAACCCAGTTTTGTCTCGAGTTGCAACCCCTTCCTGCCTCCCTTTGCTCCCTAGAACAGAACGCCTGGTCGAGGTTGTCTTGCTGTGGTAAAAAGATGCTTGAGGAGGAGGCGCTGCCTGGGGTTATGTTTTACTTGAGCTGGAAGCTGCTTGCTTTGGAAATGATGTTGCATCTTCAATAGCCAGAGTGGCTCTGGTCCTCCCCACATCTCACCCCCAAGCTCACATTTTGGGAAGGGCTGAGAGTGTGATGAACATCATCCAAGGGATGAAACCATGATGGTGCAGTGAGGAATGGCTGCTCCTGGCCACGGCGGCTGAGCACTGGCCCAAGCATGTGCAATGGAGACATCTCTCAGCCTGGACTTGAGCATAAGACTTTGGGAGCCCTCAAAAACTGGAGGTCCCTTCCTCATCATCCTCAAGGAGCAGTGCAAAGATCAGCTCCCGCCTGCTCAATACTGGAAGTTTGGTTGTGTATGATGCTCCAAACCCCACAGCAGTCGAGGGATCCTCTTGAGCACAGCTAGTGCAGGACAAGCCCTAACAACTGAGCAAAGAAATGTCTGGGAACATGCCTGAACAGTAAAGCGGGATGAGCACAGCTTTTATTTATTTCCTCTTTAATTATGTCCTCTCTTTTAATGAGATCTACACTGATACAGAGCACAGATGGGCTGGGTGAACTGAGACCATTTTCTTTCTCTTCCCCTTTATTTGTACAAAGAGATGCTACAAGGAAAGGCAAATATTTGACTGTTGGGGATGTGGAGGGAGGAGAAACCGAATCATGAGCCAGCAAGCAGCTCCTCACTCGAGCAGGGCTTTCTGCAGCACCAGCACTATCCCCTGTCTGTTGGAGGGGCTGGGGTAGCAATTTCTGGCAGCCAGCTGGAAGGTGACACTGAATGAAGAACATCTGCATCCTTTTCAAGCACATGCCCTTATCTCAGCCCTGCAGCCAAGGGTATTTCAGAGAAAAAAGAGTGTTGGAGAGGATGCCGGGGAGGGGAGAGGAGCTGGGGGGGTGCAAGGAGTGGGCTTGGGAGACCGGTGTAGAGGAGGGGAGGGGGATTTGGGAATGAAGTGTGCCACGAGGATCCATCCTCTGACAGTGGCTCTTATTCAGGGAGGTGCTACTTTGGTACCAAAGAGTTGCACTTCATCTCCTGTCCCCAAGGACAGCCAGCACGGCTCTCCTCCACCCCCCAACCTGCCTGTGCTGTCACAGGGTTGTCCCCTGTCCTGCTGCATCTGCCGTAGTCACAAGAACACCACACAGGCAGGGACATGGTGGACTGAGGTCACAGACATGCTTGGCCCATCTGGCAGCCCGCAGGGTGACACGTCCCCAGGGCTGGCTCCCCCCAGGTGGTACGAGCAGGAGTGGATGTAGGAAATATCTCCAGGGGTCACAGTGTGGTCCCACGAGACCGCACTGGCGAAAAAGATGCTTTTTAGGGAGAGCTCATGAATCCATCACCTCTCCCTGGGCCAATCCTTGAGTGCTGGGAAGAAAGTTAACCCTGTCCCAGCCAAAACCAGGACAACTTTTTAAAGTTTCGAACACATTTCCTGTATACACACACACATACAAAGTCTGCGTTACACCCAGGAGCATGTTCAGCGCAGGCTATGGGCATGCACACACAGCAGCACACAGATGTGTGCTAACACAGACACACAGCAGCACACACGCTCGTCCACATACAGTGGCACACGCAGACACAGGCACCATGGTTCACGCTGTGGTACAGACACACACACCCCCCCAGCAGCTACATCACGCTCCTGGAAGCCGATCCCTAGCCAGAGATCTCTTGACACATCTGAGGCCAATTAATGGATGTTGGCAGCCACGTTAATGAATTATAATCCCTTTATAACAGCGCACAGAGCCCTCAAAGCCCCAACCTCCTTGATGTGCGATTGCCTTTCTGAATGCTTGATGCCAGCTCCGACTCCTCGTACTTCACTGCGAGCATCCTCACCTGGGTTGGCGAAGGCAGCCGTGCACTCAGGGAAGCCACCATCACATTGGACTTTATCAGGGTGGCTTTCCTGATGCTCACAAAACCAAGGCTTAATAAAAAGTGATCACTCAGAGGAAGGGAGTTTATACAGATGCGACCCCATCCTCCCTGGTCCAGGTAGACAACAGGATCCCAGACATATCAAGGTGAGAAATGTGCTTGCGAACACGTACCCCGAGACTTGGAGACAGATAAAACCTGAAGAGGGACGTTTTCATGTAGGGAGGAGCGTTAATGTCTGCCTTGCAGGCTAACAGGAGCATTTTTTGGGGGTTTATCTCGGAACATCCAGCAGCCCACGTGGGGACCTGAAAATCCTGACCTTGCTGTCTGCTCCTGCAAATCTCCCCTTCCCATCACCCACACGGCAAACGCAGCACCACCCAGAGCACACAGGCAGGCCCACAGGTAGGCATGGCCAGGTCCGAGCTGCAGCCAGGAGCACAGCAGCCTGCCACGGAGCAGGCATCCCTGCCACAGGGACATCACCTCTATTTCCCAAAATATCCTGTACTACTGAATTTTGGCCCTTCAGTCTGGCACAGTCACTGGACAGATGGTTGCAGGACACAGCTCAGGTACGAAGGCAGCTCCTCCATACTCAGAACTCTCCCTTTTCCCTCTGCTTCCAAGCAAGGAAGGGGCTGATTAGCACAAAATCCATGGCAACCTGGCCATCAGCTCAGAGCCAGCTCCTCACTCCCTCCTTTCTTCAGCACACCTTTGTCTGCCTCTGGTACATCCCTCAAGCCCTCATTTTTTGCTCTCCTCCCAGATTTCAGAGGGAACAGCTTTGCTCTTCTCTTCCCCCTGGGCAGTGCTATATGGAGATATAGAGGATAGAAGCAGAAAAAAACAAGTTTTTCCTTCCTGCAAGAGACACCTTGGCACCTTTTCCTACATCACCAGCATTGCAAAAACCATTGGTGATGTGCACGGAGGCTTGCTGGAAGCAAGCTGGCAAGAGCTGCTGTGCATGTGAGCCTGCAAAAACAAGCCAGCGAAGCTCCTGGGGAACCTTTCTGCTAGCAGCCAGGCAAAGGTTTATGCTATCAGGATTTGGGGTGTGTTCTGGAGGTGGGTAAATAACCAGGACCACCACCCCCGAGCTGATGATTTGCACCTCCAAACACCCCAGTGGAATACATCAGGCTGTGATTGCAAAAATCTACCCACCAGCAACCTGGCAATTACAAATGAGGGTGTTCCCCTTAGAAAAGACCCTACATTAACACACAGGTGGGGTGAAGGGCACTCCTGTATCAGCTATGCAGCATTTTTTCTCCTCTGAGATCCGCGGATGGGAGCTGTAAGAGTTGTGTTCAGCCCATTGCTTGCGAGCAACCCTGCCAAAACAAGCCTGGTCTGCAAGTGCAGCCTACAGAGGACAGACCAGCAGCTAGAGGGGAATCTGCCACCTTCCCAAGTGAAAAAAACACACCAGAGGGAATCCCCCCAAAAAACCCACTCTGAATATCCTTCTGCTGAGCCCACTCCAGACATGAAATCCATTTTTTCTCTTAGGAACAGCCCTTCTGGACTGCTCAGACAGCTTCCCCCAGGAGAACATCCTCCTCTGCAGTGTATGAAACCCCTCCAGGTCCCTGGACATGATGAATTGACTCTTTACATCCCAGGAGGAGTGTTGGCTCTGTGCTGTTGCCAGAAATTCTTGACTTTCCCCCTCTCCCCTTAGCCATCCCCCTGGGAGACTGGGGTGAGCTCCCTGAGGAATCCTGTGCTGGCAAGAACCCCCCAAAACCTGGCCAAGCAGCCCAGCATCCCTCTGACTGGTGCCAGTAAGTGATGGCAAACAACCATAGCATCAGGACCATCATCCTCTCTGTATCTCCTTGCCTGGAGGCATTCTGTCCACCACCCTGGGTGCAGCCCTGGGGGAAGGCATGGAAAATGGGCGACTTTGGGGCGTTGGTTGGGGCAGGACATTTCTCAAGTGCTGCAAGAGGAGCTCAGATGCTTGGCACGATGCACTCCTTGTCTCAGTATGCAAACGGTCTTTGCTGAAGCCGGTAAGGCTGCTTCCGTTTAAAGATAAGCGTGTTCTTGCAGCCTGGGCTGGCTGGAGCCCAGCGCCAGCACAAAGAGGGCTTTGTACGAGCGGGATGCACAAGGCAATGATGGGGCAGAGCCACTCTCCGAGGAAACTGGAGGCCCATAGACAAAAGGGGTCCCCCTGGGGAGAAGCTAAAAGGGGACCTTTCTTTCTTTTGCTTTTTGCGGAGACAGAGGAGAGCTGCACATCGTAATTAATGAGCCGCAGGTGATCAAACCCCTGCAGCCGCGGAGCAGTGAAAGGAAAACAAAGAGGTGCTGGGAGGGGGAGCAGGGAGGCTGGAGTAAACGCTCTGCAAGGCGATGCTAGGAAAGAAAGGCGAGACAAGCTGAGCCGCGATGGCATCTCTCAGATCTGCAGGGCTTGAACTCATCAAAAAGTTTTATTTGCTATGGGCCGTGATGCTGACAGCCGGGCTTGAGATGATAGACTGTCCCACTGGGTAGAGCAAGGGGAGAGGATGGTTGTGTGATATCAGGGGAAAAGCATGCCCCTGGGCTCTTTTCAGGACCTCAGTCTGGGCTGGATGTCTGGCCAAGCCGAGGAGACGGAGGCTGGTCTGGTGCTTGGGGAGGGGGCACCTGCCAATCCCACTTGCCAAGAGCATCGGCTGAAGCATCGCAGCTGAACCTTTGGCGAATGCCAGACCTTGGGGTCAGGCTCTGTGATTACATCTGTGCTAGTAAGTAAAACAGGTCAGACACAATCCTCTGGTCCCAAGAGCCAAATGGCATGATAGAGATGATGTCATCCATAGGATGACATCCATACCTGTAGCTGGACACCCTCTCACCCCAGCAGGGCAGCTGTGTCGGGCTGCTGCTGGAGATCAGCCCATGCTACCCTTACTGCCCAGCTGCGGTTGGGAAACCACTGCTGGTACGTGCCAGGGAGCATGGGGCTGGTTGTGGGGCTCGCCCTTGGCTGCGTTTGGGACAGAAAGTCCCGAAACCACAATCCTGGAATGGAGATAAGAGCCTGAGTGTCCGAGACCTGACCAAGGGAGGGAGATGACACTGGGAGTAGGACAACCAGGAAAGAGAGAGCACTTCCAGGCAGCTCCTCACCTACATACTGGCCATGCCGTGCATGGGATGGAACAGACCATTGGCCAGTCTGGGTCTCAGTCCCAAACCTAAGGTCGAATCCTGGGCTGGTCACTGGGGCTGTGCTCCCTCCCAGCTCCTCCTGCCCCTGCAGACACGGGCACAGCAGAGAAGCTGGAAAGTCCTTGACTGTCCTGGCAGCAGCTCTGCCCATCAGTGTGTGATCAGCTTCTCCTCAGCACAAACCCAAGCACAGGACACTGGCCCTGTGTCTAGCCCAATTCTCTAGGAAAGAAGAGCTTGCACCATCATGGTCTGTGTGTCTGTGTCTTTAAGTACCACCCTTGCCTTCCCTCGTTAACTTTCAATCCTATTAGCTGTCCTTTGTCCATTCCTATCCCCATGCCCATCTATGTGCTTGACCTGCTGTTCATAAACATGGAGAAGCAGAGGGCAACTGTGGTCAGGGGTGGCAGCAGCGTGGTCTCTTGTAGCTGTGAGACGAGTGGACTTGCATCTGGAGGGAGACTTGAGAAGACAAGCTGTGGACTGAGGATTCTGGACCTCAGGAGGGTTGACTTCAGCTTATCTGGGGAACTGGGAGGTTGCTACAAGGGGAGAAGGTGTCCAAGACAGCTGGCTTGTTTTTTGTTGTTTTTTTTTTTTTTCAAAGAAAACTTATTCAGAGCTTGGGAACAAACCCTGCCTTTGCACATGGAAATCAGGAATTTCAGCACTAAGCCTGCTTGGCTAATTAAGACGCTTCTTAATGAACTGAGCTGCTAAAAGGGAGCATACAAGAAATGGAAATAAGGAGAGAAAATGAAGAGGGCAAATGCATTCCTAGGGTACTTAGGGATAAAAGCAGAAGGGCTAAAGACCAGCTGGAGCAAAGACTGGCCAGGGATGCTAAGAGTAACAAAAAAAGGGTTTGCAAGTATTTTAACAGCATGCTTCAGGGAAAATGTGGGTCGATTGTTGGATAGGGGAATAGCCTAACGATGGATGGTTATGGAAAAGGTTGAATGCCTTTTTTTGCTTCAGTTTATAGAAGTCAGACTTGCTCCAAACTTCTGCACGTAGCAACAGCATTTGGGAAGGAGAACAGCCAGCAGTGAGGGAAGAAAATGGTTAGGGACTATGTAGTGAAATTAAATGTATTTACATCCGTGAGACTTGGATGAGATTCATCCTAACGCTCTGATAGAGCGCTCTGATGGGATTGTGAGGCTGCTGCCTGTTGTCTACAAAAAAACCCCATGGTGTTTGGCCTCTGTCCCCCCATCAGTCCAAGTGTTCTACACATCTTAAGAAAGGGAAGAAGGAGGATATGGAGAGCTATAGAGGTCAGCCTCACCTTGGGCCCTAGAAAGATGATGGAGCACATCCTCTGGGAATTAATTCCTGGATATATGAAGAGCAAGAAGACAGGCACCCGGTGACTCCATGCTGCAGAGAATGGTTGTATGGAGGCTGGTGTACAAGCTGCTCTGCAGAAACAGCTGTGGGACTTCAGCGTGAGGGAAAGTATACAAAAGAATCTGCTTTTCTTCTCTGGTGGCAATGACTTTAAATGGGGGCCAGAAAGATGGCTTGCATTTTGAGGGCATATAGAAACCCCTTAGTACTAAAATCTGTGTACTAAATCCTTTCATTCTCTGCCACAACCCTGAAACAGGGAAGAAGCTGCAAATGATGGGACAAATTTCACCTTGCGCTGTGATACGTGGCAAATTTTGAGGCTTGTGTGCACCGAGATCATCCCAAAGGAGTAGCTGGACAACCATGAGGAAGACAGAGAGACCCTGCAGGACCCTGGGCTTGCTGTGGCTGGTTCAAGCCAAGGAAGCCCAGCTAGCTGGCTCCCAGCGTCTCTGTATATTGCATTAAATAGTCACTGGTGAAGGCACAGAAATGGAGATAGAAATCCTGAATTTCCACTCTCCTGGGGACTGCCCTGTCTACTGAGCCATCGCATGCTGAGCCTTGGCTTAGACATGCACCAGGGAACTGTCTCTTTGCAAGACTTGGGAGTCATTCGTGATTGCTGCTTCATTAGCATCAAATGATGCATTAGCATAATTTATTGCATGCTGTCCTGACTACATTTCTTCATGCAGATGTTGCAAGTTTATTGGCAAATAGAACAGCACCAGGGTCCCTCTCCTGTCCAGGTTCATATGGATAAACCCTCCCATCCCAACAGAGGTAGCTGCACCCATTTGGGCTATTGGGGATGGTCCTTGGTTTACACTAACTCCTGAGCCGTACCTGCTGGCTGTTCGGGTAGGTGCTAGCCAGGCTGGACACCATGCCAGAAACCACGCTGGCAATCCAGCAGGCAGAGTTAACCCTTGGCAAGCCATGTGCCAAACCCACTGGAGCTGTGGCTGTGGCAACGGACATGCTGAGCGTGCCAAGGTGGTCACACCTGAAAGCCCAGAAGCTCCTCGGCTGTATCTCAGACTGAGCAGCCACAGCATGGGACATCCCAGCTCTTGTTTTCCACCTTATAATCAGAGGAAAATTGGTCTAACTACCTTTCTGGGCTGGTAGGAAGGAGCTGACCTTTGCGGATCTCCATTCTTAACAGCAGCATTCCTGCTTCCCGTGGAGTTGTCTCCTTAGCTACCCAGGCTGCAAGCTGAAGCGGTTTGGGGGAAACTCCCTCTGCCTCCCCGAGTAATCCCCATCATAAAAAAATCCCCTTGTAGCACATGGCATTTTTTGAGCATCTCCTTCCTAACCCCATTATTCCTGGGGAGGAGAGACAATGATCTAAGAATGCAAAGCTCTTGAAACCCCTCCAGAACGCTGCGATTTATGAGCAGCCTGTTCCAACTGGCAGAGGGGAATCATCAGTGGAACAAAAACATTGTGTAATAGCCTCCCTCCTCCTCCTCCTCCCCCTCTGAGAAGCAGGCGGGGGGGGGTCTGAGGCAGCTACCAGGGGAGGGGCAGTGGTGGAGCACTGGGCATCTTCCACCAACATCTCAGGGCCAGGGCTTTGCAGACCTTTCCCAGTGGCTGAGCCAGAGTGTTTGGCAACACATTGAGTTGCCGAAGGCAACGGTGACCAAGATGGTTTGGCTGCCCCAAGGCTTGGACCACAAGGACCCTGCTCCATCCTCCTTTTGTGAATAGATGAGGCTGCTCGGAATGATGGGTGCATCTAGCTGGCGTCTTGGTCCTTGATAAAAGAGATGGAAAAGATGAGAGATGAAAGCCTGAAATCGAGAGTTTTCCTTAAATCTGATTGTCACCTACCTTAAAATCCACACCCACCCATTGCAGTTTGGGGCATAGCTTCACAGGAGGTCACCCAAGGTTCAGGGGTGTCCCCTGGTCGGAGGGAGATGGTGGTGGTCTTCAGCTTTCCAGACTTCCCAGGTAGCATGGAAACTGATGAGGACTTCTGGGAGCAGCTTGCACATCTTCTGATGCTGCTTCCCTTTTGGAGGACTGCACAGCTCCTCTGGATGCTGGCTGGGCTAGGAGCAACACCCAAGGGGCAATTTCTCTCCCTTCTGGGATGGATGCCTCTCCCCCTTCTGGGATGCCTCACACCCTTGTGCCTAGCTCCTTACACACAGCACTTGGTTGTAAAACGTGCAGCGAGGAAGCGAGTCTGGTTCTGGTTTGGGTGTGTAGCCTACCACCTCCTCCTTGCAATCCTTCCTTTTTCTTCCCCTCCCCTTCTGTCTTCCTTGATCTAAAATAAAACACACTTAACAGGCAGCCTCAGTCTGTGAAAAAAACCCCACAAGGTGCTGGGAATACTCCAGCTTTTTTTTTTTTTCATGTTATATATCTATAAAAGAGGTTAGACTGTGATAGCTGAAACACCGTGTAGCAGAGAAAATCTGAAAATTCACTCTTTAAAAGTCCTTAAATCATTCCCCGGGTTTTCTGGTGCAAGTGGAACTTATCGGGGGCATTTCTGTGATGGTCCTTGTTGAATTTCATTAAGGGTTATACGGAGGCAATTGTGGGAGACGTCAATATACAAATCACTCCCTTTGCAGTGCCAAAAGTGTGAGGAAAGAGACACTCTCCTAGGAACAATGACCCTTTTCATCGTCACTGCGGTGGTCACTACATTAGTATGTTGTGGCAGATCATGCCAGGGAGCGTGGCCAAGTGACCTTAAGTTAAAATGTGTAAAATTGGTTTGTGCTTCCTCCTAATCGACCCAAAGGAAGTCAGAAATCAAGCTGGCCCTGTTCATTTTTAACTGATTTTTTTCATGCTGAAAAATATGTAGAGCTTTGGGTTGGATAAAACTTCAGGGACTGGGTCTAGCTGGATGACTTGGTGATACCCACTGGAAGAGAGAAAGTGGAAAATGTTTCATTAAGGTTATTTGAGGGAAAATATTTTCACTGTTCATTACCAAACAATGTTTGAATGAAAATGAAGTGCTAATGGTTTCAGTTTTAAATTAAGAACTGCTTCAAGTAACAGCAAAACGTAACCAATTAAAATGCTACACTGGCTCCCCCCACCCAAAATTTACATATACGTGAGCTTTTTGGGGCAAGAAAAAGTAATCTGAAATTTGGTCTTCTAGTTAGCCTGGAGAAACCCATGGTCTTCCAGTCTGGCCATCTAAATTGAAAATGCAGTTAATTATTCACATGGACTAGTCTCAAACTTGCTTTTTAATTTCAGCAAGGAACATGTCTCATTGCTGGGTGGCTGTGGACAACCCTTGAATCAAGGTCCAGTAGGTCTCTCTTCAAACAGATGGAGCAAAAGCCACCTCCACTATGTCACCAGTGCTCCAGATGGAGACACCATGGCCTTGGTTCAGTGGTCTATGTGTGTGGTCGCATCAAAGGGTATTTTCAGGATGGAACCCAGAAATGTCAACCTTGGTTGCCACCAGCCTTTCTTTGCAGGCATCGTAGGTCACCTAGGAAAGGGGACGTGGCTCTAGGTCACTGCTACAAGGAGAGGAACGCACTTGAGGGCATTAATCATCTTATTGAAGACCTGGAGGCTCCTTTCTGGTAATTTTGTGGTGGGAGCAGTGACCGCAAATTCAGGTTTCTCAAGGTCCACCCAACCTTTGGGTGTCTCCGTTTTTTTTTTTTTTTAAACAAAGTCCAGCAAAAATCAGACATATTTCTATTTGATTTTCTTCCTTAGCATGATGTATTTTTAAGTGCTTGGACCCACTTTTGACTCAGTGACTGACTAACAAAAAAGAGTGATTTTTTTTTTTTTTTGGCTTTCTTTCCCATACATTTTTGTCCAAATACCTAATCAGTGCTCCCACCTTAATTTCTTCCCATCAACTCCAGACTGCAAGGCGGAGGGAGCAATTGCTGATGGAGCCGTAGGGGTGTCCTAGTGATGGGTATGGATAGAGAAACGTGATGGGAAACCTTGCACACATGTAAACTTCGAACACATCTGACTGGTGCTTCCCCGACCACTCTCCAGGCAGAGCTGGAGCCACTGAACAGAGACCAGAGGCAGAAATCGATAGAGACATAATTTTATAATTAAAAAATTGTGCATTTCGATGAACAGCTGGCAGTTTATAACCATCTCCCATTCCACTTAATGCAGAAAATACATGTCTGGAACCCAGACATCTGATATTTCTAATGCCCCATGTAATGACCTCCTAAGACTGTGCTTCTACTGGCCTCCTGGCTACCAGACAAGAGCCCAAAGGCATGTCTAACCTATAGTCAACTCTGGCTGATCCGGGAGAGAACCAGTCCCCCTCTTCCAAGGCATTATTTTCACTGAAAAGTCATCTTTGCTAGATTTTGATTGAAAATGCCTCTGAAAATCAACATACGGGACATGAACTGATTTTTTTTTATTAAAAGAGTAAACAAAGAAAAATTCTAATGAGATTTTTTTTCTTTTTCAAGATGTCCATGGGAAAATAAGGCTATTTCTCTACTAGTAAACTAAACAGCATCGTGGCTGGTTGTCTTGTCCAGAGGCCAACTGACAGTCTGGCCACAACCCCATTAAACCTTCATCACCTGGGCAGGACAAGATTCAGCACCCAGGCAGGGAACTGATTAACTGGGTATCGATGGAGCTCCAGTGCCCAAAATACCTCCTTCCTTAGCAGAAAGAAATGATGCTCAGTGAGCTTTGAAGTGGAGGGGGAGGATCACCAAGGGGTTATGTACTATGGGAAACAGAGGACTGAATTCATATCCCGGATCCCTGTAGTCCCCAGCCCCATGTAGCTATGAACCCCTTCATGATGTTAATTTATTCCTCCCACGGAGACCTGTAGAGGCAGATGAGTTATTTGTCTTCTCTGCATTGATCTAAGCTTTCTGTGGAAACCCGAAGTTTTGAAGCCTCATTGCATCTTCCCAGGCACAGCAGAGTCTCCTTGGCTTCTGGTTCACATCACATTTGGGAACAAAGATGTGGGTCCACGGCTCAGCCTCCCAAGAGAGGCATCCTGCGGGCTCACACACACACACACAACAACTGATGCACACACACAGCTTACGGACACAGTCAGGTACAGGCACGTCAACGTGGCCACGCAGCTTTCAGCTCAGCGCTGGCTTGCGTCTCATCCCCAGGGCTTGGGCTGGTGCTGCGTGGACACAGTCATGTTCCTTCGGCTGGAGAACTCTCTGCTCTGGCACGTAGCAGAGAGCAGAGTTGGGTTGGGATGATGAATTGGGAGATTACACCGTCCTGACATGGTCAGGAGAGGTGTCAGCACAGGAGGAAGAGCTTAGAGGCACCCACACTCCCTCTAGACAGTCTTGGGTGTCTCAAGTGTCCCAAGATTGCAATGGCTCGGCTGCTTGTGTCCCTGCCCTCACTGGGCAATGAAAGGCAAGAAAATAAAAGCATCCATCTTACATACTGTCGAGCAGGGAGGGGATCCCATGTGTTTGCTGCAGGTCCAAAGCTCGTCGCAGCAATATTTCTCCCTTTATAGTCACACTTCGTGACACAAAAGCCCCTTTTCTCCTCTTGAAGCTCCTTTCTCCGATGGATGCGTGTTGCTACAGAGGATCCAGGGTTTGCTGGTGCTGCTGTTGGGGGAATGTCAGCCTGGTTGGTTTCTCTGATACGAGATGTCTTGGGTGGAAGTTACCTCCTTTGCCTTACTGCTCACAGGGAGTAACCACATGGCGTCGTGTGGCCACTGCTGACAACAAGATCAGGAACACATATATATCTGGGTATAACTTCCAGGGCACACAGGTGACTTCTGGCTGGCCAGTCTCTATATAAATGTGTCCGTGATCTATTCATAGCCTATTCCACAGGCAAAGTTAAGCTAGAGTACCCTGGACTCAACAGAGCAAGTCGACAAACAAATCTTCTCCCCATTTCTTGGGGCTGCGTACCATTTAACCCATGGTCCCTCACCTGTTGGGAGGGCTCCTTTCCACTGGAAATCAGCTTCCCACCCAAAATAGCTCCACGAACCCTGTGCTTGGGCCAGCAGAGGCTGAGGATCGATGCCCAAGGAGACATCCAGGGAGGAGAGCGGCTCTGAAGAGATGGCTCTAGCCTGGGAGGAGGTAAAGGGGAAGGGAAAAGGGATTTTGCTTTGCATTGTGGCTGATCTTTGACCCCCTCCTTTTATTTTTGGTTACAACCAACCACACTGGAGCTGCGTCCTCTTAGTTATTTGGGTGGGGGGGCAGAGAAAGAGAAAGGACTTCACAAAGGAGCAGGCTAAGTGCGCGTGTTGGGTTCAGACGCTCTCCATGCTTCCTCCATGCAGGTCCTGTCTTCTCAACGAGCATCTCTGGGCCTTCTTAGTGCCCAGCTCTGCTGCTCTGCCTTACCACCAAGACCACTTGTGGGTTCCCTGTTTGCTCCTGTTTCTTTTGCCCCTCTTTGGCCCCTTTTTGCCCAGCCATAGGGCGGAGAGAACCCTGGTACTGCCCAGTCCTCTATCCTTTTCTCCCCCGTCCTTCCCTCTTCTTCCCACCCCTTCAGCACAATGAGAACCGGCGAGAGTTGATGTTCATCTTGGTGACCCCGATGAGCTTGAGCGGTGTGGAGAGGCTGAAGGAGCTCACGAGGGGGAAGTCGCAGAAGAGGTCGGAGAGCTCGTCCCTTTCCTCCAGCTCGTACGTGGCATCGTTCAGCATGCGCTGGTGCAGGTGGCAGGTCTGCTCGATCTTCAGCTTGTTGATGTCGCTGCGAAGGCGCATGAGCTGCCTGGCTAACTGCTGGTCCTGCAGGCGCATTTCTGCCTGAAACACAAGACAGAGGGTGGGGAAGGAAGAAGGTATTGGCAAAGGCACAGCAAATTTCCTCATCATGCTGCTCCCTGGCAGAGGCTGCACAAAATTGTTGGAAAGCCAGTACACCTTCATGTCCTGGGAGGCATTCTTTATCAGGGGGTGTAGGGATGGGATGAGGGGTAAGGGTTTTAAGCTGAAAGAGAGGAGACTGAGATGAGATATTAGGAAGACATATTTCACTGTGCGGGTGGTGAGGCAGTGGCCCAGGTTGCCCAGAGAAGCTGTGGATGCCCCATCCCTGGAGGGGTTCAAGGCCAGGCTGGATGAGGCTTTGGGCAACCTGGGCTGGTGGGAGGTGTCCCTGCCCATGGCAGGGGGTTGGAACTGGATGATCTTTAAGGTTCCTTCCAACCCAAACCATGCTATCATTCTGTGATTTAGTCTATGAAATGTGACTCGTAGAGATGCCGTGCCACCACAAAGAACTGGGAGGTAGACAAGGATCTTCCAAACCAGCAATGCATCCCAGTCAAATACCAGCTCACGATGGTGAATTTTTAGCATTTGGGAAGTCTGTTCCTGCTCAGGTTTTCAGGAGTACCAGGAAACTGGAATTAAAGCCAGCCGTGCCGAGGCTGTTGACTTAGGTATCCATCAGCACGGGTCAGAGCCTCCATCTCAACCTTAAGCAAAGCCTAAATTAATTTTGCTCAAAAGGGAGCAGCCACAGTGAAAAGTAGCAATTAGAGGTGGAAAGGGCCAATTAAAAGAACACCAGATAACTGATCCCCAAATACTTGGCCCTGCTTTCCAGCCTGCATAAATCAGAGCTGGTTCATGACAGCCAAGAAGGTAGCCCTCCACATCCCTGGGGATTATTCTGCTGATTTGAAGTGGCTCTTGGGATGGGACCTGCACGGTTTCCCGCAGGAGTGAGAACAACTATCCCACATGCTAATGAGCTAAGTATTTCAGAGGGTTTTTTCCTCCCCTGGCACCTAACTTCAGAAAGTGGAAGATTCAGAAGTGATGAAAGAAAAGATATTTTCTTTTTTAAATTCCAGCTTATAATTAAATAGAAAATTTATTGCCACAGGATATTGGGGGTGGTGAAGGAAGGAGGTGAACACTTGGTGCAAGGATCAACCTTTGTCTGGGGAACAGAAGCAGGCAGAGCTGGAACAGCAGATACCGAGAAGACAATCCCCACGTCTCACCCCACATCCCTCTTCAGAGAAAAGCAAAAAACCACAAGCCACAAAGAAAAGAGAGTGGTGGGAGAAAAGCCAAACAGCTCTTAAACTTTGAGGCTTAAATCTCTCTATAAGTGCTGGAGACAAGGAAGGAGTAAAACTGGCTGGAAAACAGTCCTATGCTTGCCCCGATGCCATGTCCTGCCTCTTTCCCTGGTTTGCCTCCATCACAGGAAACAAACTGGCACTGGAAGGAGCCCCTTGGCACCCACGCTCCTGATATTGTTTTGTTTGGAGCTTTTTCCCCTCCCAGTAGCTCCCTGGGTAGATCCTATCCTCACCTCCTTCTCTGTGCGTGAGGTGATGTCCTGAGCTCATCTCCAGCTGCACCACGGAGCTGCCCTGACCCCAAATCCATCCTTTACCTTGCTCCTTCGATTTCCATCGCTGGTTTCTTGGCTCCCTGCAGTTTGAACGAGCTCAGAAACAGACCCAGACTACATCTGCAGCAGTACATTAAATAATAGGGCATTGCAACAAAGTCTCTCCCCCTGATTGTGAGCAAGGTGCTGGCATCCTTTGAGCTGAGGTCAGCTCTCACAGTCCTCAGCAGTTCCCCACAGGCACTCTTCAGGAGTTAGCACAGAGGGATTCACCCTCAGAGGGCATTTGGGATATAGTCACCTTGTCTGGATTTTTATAGAATCACAGAATGGTTTGGGTTGGAAGGGACCATCGAGTTCCACCCCCTGCCATGGGCAGGGACACCTCCCACCAGCCCAGGTTGCCCAAAGCCTCATCCAGCCTGGCCTTGAACCCCTCCAGGGATGGGGCATCCACAGCTTCTCTGGGCAACCTGGGCCACTGCCTCACCCCCCGCACAGGAAAAATTTTTTCCTAATATTTTAACAGCATGGATGTGGCCAGACCATACCAGTTTGCCTCCAGGCCTGAAAATGAGCTGTTTATTTTACAAGTACA
>WKFP01014827.1:66270-77054 GCA_011057875.1 Pterocles orientalis | reverse complement strand
AAAAAAAAAAAAAGACCACCACAAAGGGTTTAAAGATGAATTATGAGGCCATTGTGGAGAGGGATGTGACTTGGAGATTGCTCTTTTTCCCTTGCAAGCCAGCTTTCCATTATTTGAGTGGTTCTTGCTTTCCCTGTCTTTAGAGGAAGCTGTCTTGCTTTCACACGAGCTGGAAGACAAAAATCTCCAGGGCATGTCCTCCAGGTGCTCAATCTCAAGCCAAAGCTTTCCCAGGGTGATAAAACCCTCTTCTGCCCCCCAGGAAAGAAAGGTAGACGGGTGAAGAACAAAGCCTGGAAGCAGTTGATGTGCACAAGCCTACCTTGGCTTCCTGAGGGCTTGGGAGCTCCTTGCACGGTGACAGATCCCATGGAGCTAGGTCCATGGGGTGACAATCGGGCAGGGGACAGAGCATGACAAGTCCCACTGTGGGAAGGAAGGGTGGGCTCCTCTGCAGGGCATAGCCTCTCTCTCTTCCCACTCCTCACTGGGGCTTGGCTTGAGATGCAAACACCCTCCCTCCAAGGACTTGTTCCATTAAACTCTGCTTTGTTCAAAACCACCCAGAATATTAGGAGAATTTGGGTCAGAACCCAGAAATCCTCATTCTCCTTCCCTTTCCCAGAGTCTCCTCATGAGTACTAGAAACATTCAATCCATCCCACGCTGAGGACCAAACCATCGCTAGACATGATGAACGATCTTTTTAAAAGGAGTCAGCAGACTTCAAAAAAGTCTGTCGGGTCAGCAGAGCTCCACAAAGCTTCCTGGAATGAAATAATGGGATTACAGGGGCCACATCATGGGAAGCCAGCAAGCAAAGAGCTGCCTTTCACCTGCATGGTTGGAGCATGTTATTGGGGTGGACAGGCTGCTGGTTTGACCTTCCCCGGGTGGGAACCAAACTCAGGTCCTTCCTGGCAGAGGAGTTACTGCAGCAGCTAGACTGAGTCACAAAGCTGGACCACAGGATCTCACGAACCCAGGGAGGGTTTTCTGTTTGGATTGAGCCTCAGTCTCCCAGAGGTGTTTAATATGGGGGAGGGAGAAAAAGCTTTGGAGGCATCATTGCCTTTTGTCAGGTGTCTAGCCCAAATAGCTAGAAGTAGCAGATGGTGTAGCCCTGACTTGTCTTCAAGTTTGCCTTAGCCACGTAGTTGTGGACAGGAAGACCAATAATGTTCCCATTGCCATTGGTCCATCTTCTCCCTGGCTTCCTATGGGGGATGCATCAGCAGAGAGCACCTCATGGCATGGAGACGTGGAGCTCCTTGGGACCTCTTCCCAAAAGAAAAATGTCCTATGGACAGAGTCTCAGTCGGTGGTCTGTGAAGCTCAGGGTGATGTGGAAAAGCAGCTGCTCCTGTGGGGCTAGTCCTTTTCATTTCCAAAAGATCAAAAGAAAGTTAAATCTAAACCGGTGCTTTCCTAACTGAGTGCAGCCACTTGGATTCAAGCACAGAGAAGCCCAGGCCAGTTATTAGATCCTTGCCAAACACTTCAGAGAAGTCAGTTAAGTCTGTGTTTTGGTTTGAGGATTCATCTTCAAAAGTGCCCAGATGCCACCCTGCCATGGCTAATTTTAGATGCTCATGCCCTTGTGGTGCAACCCACAGCCCCAAATGAGGTGTCTCATCTCCTTCTGCAGTACCTGGGAGTTACACACCACCAAAGTCCAGCACACCTCTGCCAGCTGACACGTGCAGAGCCTGACATGGGTCCCATGTCTCCCCCTTCTTGAGTTTAGCCTGTGCCGGCTCCCTCAGAATTAATGGGAGAGTTGGGCTTCCTTAAGCCTGGAGAAGAGAAGGCTCCAGGGAGACCTTAGAGCAGCTTCCAGCGCTGAAAGGGGGCTACAGGAGAGATGGGGGGGCTCTGGATCTGGTGGTGGAGGGATAGGATGAGGAGGAATGGTTTTAAACTGGAAGAGGGCAGATTTAGATGAGCTGTGAGGAAGAAATGTTTTCCTGTGCAGGGGGTGAGGCAGTGGCCCAGGTTGCCCAGAGAAGCTGTGGATGCCCCATCCCTGGAGGGGTTCAAGGCCAGGCTGGATGAGGCTTTGAGCAACCTGGGCTGGTGGGAGGTGTCCCTGCCCATTGCAGGTGGTGGCACTGGTTGGGCTTTAAGGTCCTTTCCAACCCAAACCATTCTGTGATTCTATGATTCTGTGATTTGTGTCCCTTTTCAAGAGTCTATCCTGCATTCTGGCTTGCACACCTTGGATTCCAGTGCCAAACCTTGGTGAATCTGAGCTAGAAAATGTGTTTTCCTACTGGGACAAAGTCAGAACTGTCCTAAGACGTCCCAGTTCATAGCTTAGTTCTTTAACCATATTTAGGAAGAAGAGAACTTTGAGGGCTTAATTTTAGAACTTTTAAAAACTAACAAATTTCAAAAACAAAGAGGAAAGTACATTCTGACCACTCTGATCCTTGGTCTGTCACCATACCCTGGCTGGTGACTGCTTCATTTTCAGTATTGATGACGAGCCGCCACACTTGACAGTGCAAAGACAAACACGAAGGGAAAGAAGCGGTGGGTGGAATTGGGGAGGAGAGTGCTCCAGCCCTGGGGCAGTTCAGCACATGCTGAGTGCTGCAATTTGCTCGTACACCTACACAGAGCCTCTCAGCGTGAAAACAAGAGCAGGAGTTTGCATGTCTGAATAAATCAACTTCTTGGGGCCAAATTCTCAGCAGGTCCCAGCTGACTCGGATGGCTGGAGCTCAGCGGGCATATGTCCGTCCTATAAACCAGGGCAAGGGCTCAATGTGCAGAATCAGGTCCTGGGACAGGTCACGCGAGGTGAAAGACCAAGACTAGCAGATGCACAGTAAGACCTTGAGGTTGTCCTTTGCTTCGCTTCTGAAAGTGAGGAGCCTGAACCCGGCTGAATCCAAACCAGAGCGGACTCTGGAGACACAGAGGCAGATTCCTCACTGTGTTGGATGATGCCTTTTGTGTTGACTGGGAGCAATGGTTCAGATTTTAAAAGTAACTTTAATTTTAAATCTGGGCACTCCTAGACTATCAATTCATCAGGCAACTAACCTGTGCCGTGACCTGTTCTGTAGCACCATGGCCAAGCAGAACACATACAACTAAATTCACTTTGCTGCCTCCACTGACTTTGGCTGGGATAGAGTTAATTCCAAAATTGGATGGTCCCATACACATTGCTTGTTGGGAACAGTTCCCAACATGTGCAAACTCCTGATGCTCTCCTGGTGGTCCCAGGTCTGTGGTGTCTGATGTTAAATCAGACCAGAAGGACTGATTGCCCACTTAGGGTGTTCTTACCCAAGGTGTGAGGTGCTGGCTCCCCACTGAGCTGCCCCGAGCAGGGTGCTGCCTGGGGGGTGCTGCCCTTTTGGGCTGTGGCTCCTGCCTTAAGTAAATGTGGAAACTTAGTCATAGCCATGGACATAACCAGCCTGGAGAAGAGAAGGCTCCAGAGAGACCTTCAAGCACCTTCTAGTGCTGCAAGGGGGCTACAGGAGATATGGGGGGGGGCTCTTGATCAGGGGGTGGAGTAACAGGATGAGGGGGAACGTTTTTAACCTGAAAGAAGGGAGATTTAGACAAGAGACTAGGAAGAAATGTTTTCCTGTGCAGGGGGTGAGGCAGTGGCCCAGGTTGCCCAGAGAAGCTGTGGATGCCCCATCCCTGGAGGGGTTCAAGGCCAGGCTGGATGAGGCTTTGGGCAACCTGGGCTGGTGGGAGGTGTCCCTGCCCATGGCAGGGGGTTGGACTCGATGATCTTTAAGGTCCCTTCCAACCCAAACCATCCTGTGATTCTATGTTATCCTGCTCTGAAGCCTTCCCATGTGCTTTACTATCACAACGTAGTGGTAAACAAAGAAAAATCCTGCCTGTGTTGGGATGTGTAGAAGCTTATTCATTTATTTGAAAAGAATCTGGGTTTCACCCTTGAGATGTAATGTGAAATGCATCTTTTTGTTCCAGCATCCTGTGATGCGATGGCCTCGTCGTGTTCTCGCTGTTTGCTGGCAGCTCTTACCCAACAATAGTGCCTCCAACATAGCTGTGTGGTCAGTCAAATCCATGCTCTCTCTTTTGGGGAAATTGCTCTAAATTACATGAGTCACGTCCAGATCCAGCAAAGACTGGTATAATTAGGAGACAGGAAAATGGAAAGTGAGGAACAATTAGGGTTTGCTTTGCCCTTTTTTCTCTGTAATTTAAACTTTTATTTAGTGGTGCTTTATATACCACACCCTAGTCTAAAGGATAGAATCAGACCCTGAGACAATTTATACTTCCATCAGGGGCAGAAACTGAAAGAATAAACAAAATCTTATAAAGTTCAGGCCTCTGAGAAGGAAAATCTGCTTCTTACTGCCTTTGGAGATCTTGAGACTTGGGTTTTATATCAAGTGCAGTGTGAATTTAAAAATTGCATCACAGCTGCAAGCACGGACCCAGGTTTAGGTCTCAGATCAGAGCTGAGATCCTCCAGAGCACTAAGTGACTTTAGGAGATTAGTTCAAAAATCTTCGTAATAGCCCTCGATTCCTGAAAGCACTGTGTTTACCTTGTGAAAGCCATGGTCCTGAGAAACAACCACCAGAACAGCGACACTCAGAACGATCTTTGTGAATAACTTCTCTAGAGATCAATCCAGCTGGGCAAACACAGCAAGAGCAACAAGAGCAAAAGTCAGAGAGTTTTTGAAAGCTATTATTCGTTGTGCCTGAGAAGTTTTCCTCAAAGATTTTCAGTGCTTATCAAAAACAAAGCATTTGCATAGGAATATTTTCACAAGTGCAGCTGGACCCCAAATGATGCCCCAGCTCCCTGGGATCCTGTTGGAAATATTTCTGCTGTCAAGACAGTTGCAAATGCTGGTGGGACTCACAGGCAAGCTTCTGCTTACGCAACAGAAACAAAGCCATGTGTCATGAGTTGTTTCCAGTCCTGTGGGCCAAATAACAAGGATTCTTCATTCCCAAGGATCACTGGGAAGTGTGGTCTTGGTGTCTGCTTGCTCCTACACCTGTACAGAGCACCGGAGGCCATTCTCCAGCCCTGAAACCAGCTGTCCTGATCTGGTCGTGTCCATCCTATTGACTTCTTGTGGGCTCCAGAAAATACGTGCTGCATCCACGCTTCCTCCTGGGAATTATCCCTGGGCTGTGCGGACTCCTGAGCTGGGCTGAGAGCTGGTTGGGTCAGCACTAGTTGATCCAAGCCAAATTTCTGCCAAAGGCCATGACAGCAACACAACATATAAAAGATCAGCTTCCAGCACCCATGCCCTAGCTCTGTATGGAATCACTGAATGGTTTGGGTTGGAAGGGTCAAGATCATCGAGCTTCCACCCCCCTGCTATGGGCAGGGATACCTCCCACCAGCCCAGGTTGCCCAAAGCCTCATCCAGCCTGGCCTTGAACCCCTCCAGTGATGGGGTATCCACAGCTTCTCTGGGCAACCTGGGCCACTGCCTCACCCCCCGCACAGAAAAACATTTCTTCCTCAAATCTCATCTCCATCTCCCCTCTTTCAGCTTAAAACCACTCCTCCTCATCCTATCCTCCACCCCTGATCCAGATCCCCCCTGTCTCTCCTGTAGCCCCCTTTCAGCACTAGAAGCTGCTCTAACGTCTCCCTGGAGCCTTCTCTTCTCCAGGCTGAACAACGTCAACCCTATATTTTCCTAGTATGGGTGTTGCATTTTTGTCTTCTCTTCCTCTCTGTGAAACTACCAGTTCATAACTACCAGAATTAAACACATGTGTAAGATAGGGTCCGAGGCCAGGATAGGGGGATGACAGAAATGTAGACTGGCTTCTAACGAAACAGGAACCAACAGATGATGAACCTGTAAGAGCTGGATGAGGAGGGGTCTGAGATAAGATTCTGGCATCATGCATACAGCAGAAAAAGGAATATTATTCATCAGCTATTACACAGTCAGAACAAGGAGTTTCCACAAGAGTTAGAAACAAAAGGAAGCACTTGCACTCACCGTAGAGAAATTACTTGGGGGAAGCAGGTTACTACAAGATCTTATAGAGTCATGAGTTAAAAAGAAATAACGGAAAACCAGAGAACTAGGCAAACTCTTGGAGGTTGGATCCACTAATGCATGTTAAATACGGTGGTCAGTGTACGACCTCCCGCTGGGGCAGTTCCTAAACTACCAGCAGCCACAAGCTGCAAGGGCAGATTCCTTCCTACAGCCCTGGAGAAGCATCCTTGGAGATGCCCATCAGAGGAGGGCTATTCCACCAGCAGTGCACATGTGTTCACGGTGTGCTCATACCTGCTGTATTCCTCTGAGTGCTGAGATATAATTAGAGAAGCAGGGGAATGGGCAAACTGCTAAAAAGTCCTAACCAGGGCAAGCTGCCGTATTTCCCCAGCCTGCTGGATGCCAGCAGGGATGCTGAGATGGACCCAGCTCCTTCTCTAAGATTACGGGTGCTGTGACATTTGCCTTTTCCCTTCCCTGGGCTGCTCCTGCTTCCACCAGCCACAGAAAATGCAATGATTGATTGTTGGCTTTTCACCTGGGGCTGAAGGCAGGTAGGAACAAGGAGTTGCTTGTTTCCTCATTCTTTTTTTTTTTTTTCCCTCTTGAAAAATCTCGCTGTGTAGCAGGGACAGGAAACCACTTACCAGTTCCTTCCTGAGCCACGTCAAAGCTTCGTCGATGCTCTCAAAGCCACCTATTCTCCCTGAGGTCAGAGTCACCTTGTCCTGGGCAGGGCTCCCATTGACGTGCAGCTGCACCTTCCTCAAGGGGACGGTCTCCCCCGTGGCCTTTTTGGCCTCGTTCGCCTCCTCCTCCTCCTCTCCAGCTGGCTGGGGGCTCGTCCATGCCTGTTCTTCCAGCTTCGCCTTCCACTCCAAGTAGGACGGACGCCTGGTCTCCAGTCTCAGCTTCTCCGTCAATGCCTTGAGGCTCCTCAGGTGGTCATCGGGAGGAGCAGCACCTCCAGAACTGGCATCTGTACTGTCCAGTGCCTCTTCTATTTGGATTTTGGGTAGAGACATCCTCTCTGGGAATCAAACAACTCAGGGTTGGACCAGCTCCTGTGGCGTCCCCGTGGAGGACAGCTGCGGTGGTGGCGGCTCCTGCTCATGCACCACGCTGGCCTTGGATGAACACCTGGAAAAAAAGGAGAGGGTTGGTTTCCAGTTTGAGAAGGAAAAAGGTAGAGAGAAGGGAGAAACAGCTCCTGCTGCAGCAGAGGGAGCGAGGGCTTTGGGAGAGGCACGGTGCCAAGGTGCTCCTGGGGAGTGTTACTTCACCTCCGCTATCTGGCTGCTTTCGGGGCAGGAACAGACAGGCTCTGGCTTTTAGGGAAGCTCTGGTTACCTACGTCTCCAATCCTAACTCAAGGGGCCATGAAAGGGTTGCCAGGGGGTCCAGGACACATTCACAGACCCGTCTGGAGCTCTGTCACACAACCCAACGTCCTCTGGAGGCAGCAATGGCTGTTGCTGGGGGTCGAGGTGTCCATGTGTGATGTTTCACCAGTTTCCTGGCTGCCAAACCTACATCTTTCTGCTTGGGCAAAACAGGACCAGGTGAAATAAGACAACACAAATTTCTCTCAAGAGTTTGAGCCAAAAGGAGAGCTGGGAAAAGTGGCTTTTTCTTTTTTGTCCCCCCAGTTTTGCAGGTTTATGCTTAGGTCTAAGTTTTCTAAAGATGCCAATCTGCAGCGGTAGGATTCAGCAGGCTCACGGCAGGAACATGGTCCCCGGCCGAGGGTGGGAGCAGCTGAGCTGCTGTCACGCTTTGGGTTCAGAGGATAGCACTCAGGGAGACTTGGGCTTGTGGTTTCCATCACTGGCCATGTCCAGTCTGCCCATTAGGAAGGGTCACGATGGTCCCTCCCCAGTGGAGGACCAGCGCAGAGAAGCCAAGAGCTTCCTCCCAGCTTCTCCTCCTGCCACCGCACGTGGACTCAGAGAAGCTCTGCCCAAGGCTGGTGTACCAAACCCCGGGACCTGGAGGGACAGAGGACAACCCAGACAACTCCTCAAGAGTTAAGCTGAGGCAGCTTCTGCCTTCATTTGCAGGTAGGATCAGATAAGAGACTTTTCTCAAGGTCCTATACTCATCTATGGCTGAGCTAGGAACAGATCCAGAGCTCTCATGTACACGTTGAACACAAAGCAAAATTATTTTTTTTTCCCCTGCCTGGTGCCATGCCCAGAAAGACCAGCCAGGACGTATGCAGCTTTCTAGCTGGATGCACTAAGCCACAGCAATGCGATTTACTGAGCCATTCTTTTCCCTGCTATTTCTGCCCACAAAGACATGTGTTACTCTGAAATCCAGACCATAATTACGCCTCTCGAACCTTTTCAGTAAGAAGATTCAATTTAAAATAAACACCGACACAGAGCAAGATTTATCCCACAGTTGTGTGCAGGCACATGAGCTGAAGGAGGAGTTGATAATATACACACAGACAGTCTGGGGGTGGAGAATTAGTCATGTTGTGGTCTTGTTCCTGCTCTTATTTATGTTAATGAGAGTTTTACGGTGAGCGGGAGCAAACACAGATACTATATCACGTTGAAGCCAACAGCTCTCATGCCTGGAGCAGCAACAAATTTCCTTTTTCTGTTGAAAAATAGGGGGGAAAGCAGAGGGCTGCCCCGTCAGAGAGACAGGTCCTGCACCAGCTCTTGCACAGATGCTCTGCACAGCTGAGGGCACATCGATGAATTTCACTCACCTCCACCTCCAGCCTACCAAAATCAATAAAGTTAAAACCCTAATGACTTTAAAGACCTCACCTCTGAGCTTTTTTTCTGTCCATTATGATGGAGATGGCCAGGGGCGGCCAAAACCAGCAGCCCAGTGCAGCCCGCTGCAGCTCCACACTGGGCTACTGGATTTGGTAACGCCAAACAAAGATTTTTATTGAAAGGCTGACTTTTCTAAATGCCACAGCTACAAAGCAGAGTGCCCACAAACTCCTTTGTCTTGTGTCTTGGGTCCTCATTATTTGAGCCCTGGGTACCAACTCAGCAATGGTGGCACTGGATGCTGAAAGCGTGACAGCAGTTTGGAGCATCGCCTTTGCCACGACCCCATTGCTCCCCATCACCGCCTCCCAGCAGCTGCAGAAGGATTTGATTTTCCTACCCTAAAAGCACCATCGATCCAACCCATCCTTCACCTCCTCCCAGGTGCGACACAAAACTCATTCGCTCTGCAGGTACACCCCCTAAATAGGCACGTCTGTTCCCCAGCCTGTCCAAACTCAAAGAAACAACAGAGAGGAGCCGCCTCAAATTTCCTATCGATATCTTGGACTTGGGTCAAAGACCTGCTGTAGAAAAAGAGATCTGAAAGCGGTAAGCGTGTGAAAAAATGACTGTGTGTGAGGTTGTAATACAAACCTGTTTGCTGCCGGAGAGCTACTTAATTCCCAGGAACAAACCTGGCCTCTGGCTCAAATCACCAGCCTTCGCCCAGTGTCCCCTGCCCTAGGCTCCGTTTCCCCCTCTGTGGGGGAATTTAAGTGATTAACCCTTAATTTGTCTTCATTATCACACCTGCCAGGCTCAGGGTGTTCATCAGGGTGAGCAACCTGGGCTAGTGGGAGGTGTCCGTGCCCATGGCAGGGAGGCTGGAACTCGATGATCTTGAAGGTCCCTTCCAACCCAAACCATTCTGTGATTCTAATTAGGGGTAATGGGAGTTTGGCATCAAAATGGAGTGAAAATCTGCTCCCACCTCACTAAGAAAGCCTCAGGGGTTTCCCCCCTTCTCTTGCATGAATCTTCGCAATCCTGAAGGCACAATGACACATCAGGTCTCTGAGACAACAAAACACCCTTTAATTGCTGTGTTGGGTTAGGTTTCCATCAGAGAAGCCAGCTTACCTGACCTACTCTGCAAGCTGTGGTGCAAAGGGATTAGCAGAAGCATCCTGAAGTGGATGCAGAAAACCTGTCCCCATCACACACCCACAGACATCCCTTCCCACACATTAGAGCAGCGGATCAGGAGACCCATATGAACATCCTGACAAACCAGGTGTGACGGGACAAGGATGAGAAGGCACAGGGACGTGTACGGGGGTGTGAGAAAAGCTTTGCTTTATCGTCGCTGGTGATGGATAACAATAAATCCAGACCATTCAGAAATTCACAGTCAAAAGGGAGATTGCACAAAAATGATGCCAGCCACAGCCTTTTACCCTGTGGGAGTTTTATGTGCCGGAGAAATTGTATATGTCTGTACCTTCCCCATCAGCTCTCTGTGCCCTGGTCAGCTCTGAACATTCGCGAGGCAGCGTTGGCTGGTACGTGCTGGACCAGGGCAGCACGGGTACAGCCTGTTAAATTAAGAGCTGTAAATAAGGACATATGGTGCTTGGGAAGGTCACACGCTGGGGAACAAGATGTCTAGGAGGACAAAGACAAATAAAAAAAAAAAAAAAAGAAGGGAGAAACATTCAGGATGGAAATGAGAGGGGAAAAGCAGAATAAAAAAACCCATCAGCCAGGATAGAGGTGTGGGGAACAAATTATTCTGCTCCCATCACTGTTCCTGGTGGACTTCTGCTTACTCTGGGACCATTTTTTATTGCAGAGGAGCAGCAGTGACTGTAAGATTATTTTTTATTCCTTATTCTTTTATTCTTTCATCCTGTATTACTCTGCTTGCCTAGTCTCTGAGAAGAAAAAAAAAAAAAAAACCTCAGTATGAGACAAAGCCCAGGCTGAGGGAAGCCCGTTCGCAGGATGAAGGGTGCCCACATTGCCCACGGATGACTTCTGGCCTGGGT
>WKFP01014827.1:36478-55061 GCA_011057875.1 Pterocles orientalis | reverse complement strand
TTTTTTTTTTTCCCCTTCCCTTCTCCTGCCTAGACCATCTCTCCCCCACAAGCATCAGAGAGAGATTTACAGCCTTGTCCTGAGTCCAGCATCCCAACAAGAGCCTTACAAACTGCACTGTAGGGCTGGGGTTTCCCACCTCCCTTCAAACACCAGACAGACCTGGGATGCCCCAGACTCCCACCCCCCCCCAACAATTTAGGGCACAGAGCGCAGGGGAAGCGGGCACCCTGCACAATGCAGCAATGTGTATTTAAAGAATGAAGAACAGCATTTTCACATTTCTGATGTAAATGCAATATTTTTTTTTTGCTTAGCCAGCACCCTTTTTTTCCTTTTTTTGGTCAGATTTCAGCTATGCATATGCAAACTCAGCCTGGTGATCTGCTGTCGCTATGCTGCAGGCAGGAACCCGGGGCTGCTGGTGATGGAGAGGGTCTGGGGAGATGGAAGAGCTGTTCCCTTCGTGTTTAAAACCATCTGACACATCTCCAGCTGCATTTAAGCTCTTAGCAGCAAACGGGTGGTTCAACATTTCTTGCAACATCTCATCAAAACAAAAACTGGGTCTGTGCCCGTGAACCAAACGGTGTCAGGGAATGGACCTGGTGGAACATGGTCCCTGGTCTTGTTTTGACATGGGACGAGTCTCTGGACACGGCTCAAGAATGAGGAAGACCAGGACCCCTTCCCGACAGACAGTTTGGGTGCATCCCCCCAGATTTGATAGCCAAGAGCGTTTAATGGCACAGACGTGGCCAGACAGGGTCTGCTGGCCTCAGGGCTGGACACCAGGTCTAGCACGGGTTAGTTTACTAGCAGAGGTGTCACTACCAAGGCTGGACATCTATCTCATCGCGGCAACAGACCACACACTGTCACCCGCTCCCTCTTCTGTAAATGTTTATTTTTAATTTAGTTGTGTAATGGATTTCGAATGAGCTGCCATAAGACACCAGTGAAAGGCTAGAGCCAAGTCCCTCTGATGTCTCTTC
This sequence comes from Pterocles orientalis, assembly GCA_011057875.1. Lineage (NCBI taxonomy): Eukaryota > Metazoa > Chordata > Aves > Pterocliformes > Pteroclidae > Pterocles > Pterocles orientalis. The sequence goes on along the minus strand of WKFP01014827.1, from coordinate 54,066 downwards.
ATGGGTTTTGAATGGGATTTTTGGCTTGCATTTATCTCATTTCAGTTGTCTTCACCCCAAAAAATTGTGGTGGGGAGTTACTGAAGACCAGGGACTCTCCCAGTGACGAGGCTCTAACCCCAACCACCTGCAGCAGGCACCTTAGATTGGGTGTGATGAGTCAAAATAAACCTGTGCAACACAACATGAGGCTCAGATTTTTTTTTTCTTTTGCTTAGATACAGCGAGGTCTTTCCGTTGCACTCAGAGCTCCAGAAGCTGCCAGTTCGCAGAGCTGCATCCCACAGCATCCCTGGGCACAGCGCTTTTTCCAGTGGATTCCTGAATGCTCAGGAACCCTTGGATCCAAGCCTGGGTCCTTGCTGGGATGTGGTTTTGCAAAGCCCAAGCTGGGAATTGCTTGCTGTAGTGATAATTCCCTCCAGATTTTCTTGGGAACCCAAACCTCCTGTGCCAGTCTGAGCACCACAAATGCCATGAGGTAGATGTTCCCTACAGACAGTTAAATCTCATCTGGACCTTCTGAGCTGCCTCTGTGTAACCCGAAATGGGGAGAAATGACAATTCCTCTACCATAACAGCAGCAGTTCAACATAACTTGGATTTGAACCGTCTGCTTCTTGCCCTGGCTCCTGGCTTTGGGTGATTTCTCCTTGCAGGCATCCTGCCAACAGAGTGTTCAGGAACTGGACATCCTGGCAGGGGTGTGTGGCCATTCTGTGGGACCATGTGCTGGGACCATCTTGGAGAAGCAACAATGGTTGCTTCTCAGCTGGTCACCAAATAAATGCCTTTCCTCCAAAACAAAGTGCCTGAGGCTCAGCCTGCCCCAGCTGGGATGGGGACCATCACCCATCACCATCCCATCCTAGCCAAGTGCAGGATCCACTCCCTGCCCATGGACTCATGCCAGGAAAGTCCTCTGATGTTACTGGAGGGCCAAGTCAACATGGAAATGGGGCAGAGGCACCTACAGAGGGCAGCAGGTCCCCAGCTAATGCTGTCCCCTGGTCACCCCAGGGGAACCCATGCAGGCACAGAAGACCTGCAGAGCATTGTGGTCACCTGGCTGCTCATCTCCATGGATCACTGAGGGACCTGGGACCAGCCTTCTTCAACATTGCTCTGGTGTTTTAGTCTGGGTCAGCTTTTAAGAGATGTCTTTTCCCAGTTGGGCTGGCACAAGGTTTCTGAGCATCACTGCAAGGACAAGCCCACTGCACCTGTGCGTTCAGTCCTGCTCTGCTTCTGGGTGATGATGAGCTCATATCCTGCAGGTAGGTGGAGGCAAAGTAGTGATGCAGGGATGCAGGGGAAAGACGGTGGTATGTGAAGTGCTTCAAGCACAAGGCAAGGGGCTGTAAATATTTTACCACTTTTTGGAATAGTTCTTAACCTTGACCTTCCTCATTCCTGTGAGCCATTAGTTTTCTTTCTCATTATTTTCAGAGGCTGACATTTTGTTTTCCTGTGAATTTCCAAACCAATTGTATTGTTGGTCAATCCATCAACTCCTCCTACCAAATACCTTTCTGGTGATTTCTAGCTGAGTTTGGTAAAAGAGAAGCTATTTCAAAGATGCAAAGAGGTAGCTCAGCAGAAGAGTGAGGAGACTAAGTTCACTAGAGGGAAAGCTGAACGGTGGCCAGGGCGTTAAACACCAAAGCATCGAGAGGAAATCAGATTTCGTAAGTTCGTCATGGAACATTGAGATGTTTTTTGCATTGTGTGTTGCCTCAGGGTATCAGCAATATTTTCTCCACAGGTTTCTCCCAGGTGAGCCAACATCAAAGACAAAAGCAAAGGACGATTGTGCCTGAAGCCCTACTGAAATAATAATGAGAATTTTCAGCCCACCTGTTTTTTCCTAGGTAAAAAGAAATCAATTTGGTGACTCCAGAACTGACTTTGCAAGTGTATATATTTGTGAATTATTCCTTTTTCCAACTGAAAAGAAGTTCTCAAGCCCTGAAGAAACAGAAATAATTTCCAAACAAAATCAAAACCTTTTCCAAAGACTTGAAGTAGCTCATCTGTAATGACTTTCATTTGATAAACCCGATAATCCAATTCATTGCAGCAACCCATAGTTTACTTCTAAGATTTCAAAATCTCGGGACTGATATGTAGGTTTTTCACCTCTCTTCTTTGCTAGAAAAAGGATTTCAGTTCCACTTTCACCCCAAATATTTGTTGTAAGTTATTTTCCAGAACTGCTAGTGAAACCCAAATTCCCCTTCCAATCTTACCTGGCTACCCAGTAAGGCATCTTCACCGGAAAACACAAGAGTGGAGGCATCTTGGGTGGACACCATCTCCCCAAACATCTGTGTTTATGCTCAACTAATTTCCTTGGCTTCCTGAGCCAAGGAAGGGAGAGGCAAGGAAAGACCATCTCAGATACCTGCTTTAGGCTGGGATGAATGAGTGATAAAGAGACAAGCCACAGCATCCTTCTCCTTGTCACCCCTCTCAGTATCAGTCAATTTCTGCTCATTCCCATGACAAGAGCTGGGTGAAATTTCCTGGATTTATAGCTGGTTGTCAGAAAACATAATTTCACAGCAACCCTTAGTGGTTTGACAAACTGAGTCTGGACAATAGCTTCAGCTCAGGGCAAAAAAATGAAAGATGAATAACTGGGTTTGAATTTTTTTTCAGCCCAGCAGTTTGATTTTTCATGTTCCTGGACCAAACTGACCCATTTTTGGGGGCATTAAAATGAAAACAACAAGTGAAATGTTGTTGCTTGTTAGATTCTTCTATTTTTTTTTTCATGTTCCTGGACCAAACTGACCCAGTTTTTGAGCATCAAAATGAAAACAAGGGAAATTGTTTCTTGTTAGACTCTTTTGCTTTACCGTATTTTCAGCCTAGTGAATGCACCCTAAGATCAACTGTTTGCAACACTCCTGATGACCACTATCCAGAGAGATCCATACTTTGGAGGGTCTCCGTCCCCCAGACAGCCATCAGCAGGAGGCTGTTAACTCAGCCAACAAAGCCACCTGAAAGTGCAGGACCGAGACCCAAGATTCAACTTTCTCTTACATAGAGTTGTCAACCCTCGTCTCAAAAAAGACTCGATGAACAGTCCATTGCTCAACCAGCCAGGCAGGATCCCTGTTCTCCTGCTGGATGAAGCTTCAGCTGGCTTGTCTTTCTGCTTGTCTCCACCTGGCAGAGGCTCTATCCAAGATCCATTAGGATCAGCAGGTGACACACATCATCTTCATGGCCTTCAGGTGGGTTGGTGGGTCTGAAACCCTGCTGATGAGGGTGGAAATAAGAATGATGGAGCTTCACAGTATTACCTGGTTGGAAACAAAGAGCCTTGAGGACAGCAGGCACTGAGAGACCCCAGCGTAGTAAGATCTGAGTTGATCCCTGCCCACAGCAGCTCCAGGTGGGCACGGGGTGCTCAGCCCAGGCAAAGCTTTTTGCAGTGCAGAAGGTAGCTAACTACACGAAACAGAAGGAGGGCAGATCTTACGAGATCTTACGTACAAGTGATAAAGAGATATGGGGATGTGCTGCCAGCTGTTGCCCATACCTCTCTTCCCCTTGTGCCTTAGATGGCACCAGCTGTCTTGTACTCACTGCCAAAAAGAAGCCAGGTCTGAGGAGGAACACGACCATTCTCTTTAGACGAGGTTTTAAGCACAAACAGAACCTCAAATGGAAAGTGAGCAAGATTACAGCACCGTAACCTAGATGATTGCAAAAGGGGAAACTGTTCAGAATAGAACCTGGCTGGAGAGAAACTCTCCCAAAGGTTAAGCACATGCAATAAATATCTCCACCCCTGCTATTGGCCCAAACCGCTCTTGGCTGTGAATGGGCCAATCTAGACAAGTCAAGGACCCATATTTCTCCTCCCATTTGCAGACCAGCTCTACACCCCGTGGCTCCAGGAGATGACTTTCGACTCACACTCACCTGAATGAGAGCGATTTGGGGCATCGTTTGTAGCAGGACGGGTCTTTTTATAGCCCGCCGAGCCTCTGCGGGTAACGGTTCTTCTAAGGTAGACACCGTTCTAACATTAGCGCTAGATGAGCGGTGTGGTTATACTACCAGCCCTTAATTGCTATAAGCGTAACAAACCAGTTCGATTTGTCATTCAGCTGTTGTCGACAGGAAACCACTAACAGCAGTCAACTGACAACGCCAAGAAGAATTAGGGTTTCTCTTTCTACGTGCTCTAAGGATTAAAACTCACTGAGACGAGCTTATGTTCTTAAGTACGCACCCTGCAAGGGATTTTTTAACTCTGGTGGACAACTAGGATCAAGCTGGATATGATTTAATCCCAGCAGAGGAATCACCAGGTAAGTGCAAATGATTTTCCATCAGTTTTGCTTAATTCCTTCAGCCTGGTTTGTTGCCTGGAGCTCCACTGGGTGCATCCATTTAGAGCAGTTAAAGATTTGGCCCATCTCTAGTTACTGTCTGTGGACTGGCAGTAATGAAGTCCTTAAAAATTTGGAGTGGGATTTTTAAGGGAATGGGCTGCTGCAGTTTGGGGCAAGGGGCATCTCTTTCTTTCCTTCTGGCAGTGTCTCAGTGCTGAAATTGGGGCTCTCTGAGGTGGGACTGATGCTCTAACTCAGAAGCTGACCCAGCAGATTCTCTCTTGGGCACAGATCAACCTCTTTCTCTTAAAAAAAAAAAATATGTAAGTAGATGAAAAACCTTTTTTTCCAATTTCTTCCAGCTGAATTCCTGGGAAAGGAGAGAGAGGGGAAAAAGATGAAATCAGGGACCTGATTCTGAATTTAAGGGGAGGTGGAAGTTTGGGTGCTCAGGCTCCAGCTCAGTGACTTTTTCTGATTTGGACCCACGGATGCTGTGAATGGTGCAGAGATGGGTTGAAGCTTTAATTCCCCTTCTGCTGAGAGGTACCTTTGGGGCTGAGGATCTTTGCTTTCTTTTGCCCCACAGATGGTCTCCTTGGAGGTAATATTTTGTTTTCACCAGCTCCTCCATTCAAGCTGGTAAAACTCATGGCAGGTTAACGGTGGTTGTGGACAAAGTTTCTGGCAAGTTGGAGATCTCCAACAGAGTTACAGGAAGGTTGGACTTACTGCTTCTCTCCATGGTCACTTCCCATCCCCACCCATGCAGAGTCTAAGTCCATAACTTTCATTCTTGGTTAAAATTTAGGCCAGACTTAAAGTTCCAAATTGGAGCCTGGATAGCTCAGAAGTCTTCCTGTTTGCTGTGCCACTTCTGGGAGGGAAGAACAGTTGTAGCATCTTGGGTATTTGCATCTCAAACCTCCTCAGGTGTTTGCTCTGGGCTCTGTGCCCAGTGATGCCCATCAAGCCAACGCTCTTCAAGGTGCTTCAGCTACCCCACTAGTGAACTGGGGGCATGTCTTGCCTTTTTTTGCAGGCATGCTGTGATATTGAATCAATTAATGTGCTCCGTTAGTCATTCTGTCAAGGTTTAAGTAATTTTTATCGGAGGATTTGAGGGCTGCAGCACTTCTGATTTCTTGTCTGCATTTTTTTTCTCCCAGACGTCCTGCAGTATTATCATTATACCAATGCACACAAATCTGTGAAAAAAAAAAACAAACCAAACTTCTTGCTCATTCTTGTTTTGTTCTGCCAAAATAGGGCCGTTGCTGCACTGTGCGGGTCACAAAGTCAAAGGCTGAATTTTCTGATGGAGGAGGAAAGACCCAAGACATATTTAAGTGAAAATTTTGCAAAAATGCTGCTGATTTTTCTTTTTCTGCTTTTGTAATGACTTCCCGTGTTCTGCTTAGTCAGTGTGGGGTGTTCTGGCGTCCTTTTATACCCTGAGCTCTCAGCTGAGCTGGTGTGCTCCCCAACCCTGTTAAATAACCCCACGATATCCCAGGCTGAGCATCCCGCTCCTGCTGTGTGTCCATGGCTTTCTTCCTGACTGACCTTTCCATCTTTAATTCTTTGCGATACCTTTATGGGTATATCAGAATCCAAAAAAGCCTGGAGGCTTTATTTAGGTGCAGACAAGGCTTTTTGTCATCTTGGTCAGGTGTGGAAACAGGTCACCATGGATTCCACGGGGGTCACAACACTATGTTGAGCAGAGTAGGAGCTCTTGGCCTATTACTTCATCATTATTTGTCTTTCTTCCTTCCCCTCATTCTTTCCATTCTCTCTCTGTTACAAAGTAAGTTTCCTTGCTGCTCCTCCACGGTTGACGAGACTTTGGAAGCAACCAAGCGTTGACTCCATGTGGGTGAGCTCCCCTGTAGTCAATCGTTTCCTGCAGGCCCACAGGGTTCAATCACGGGCAAGAATTTTGCAAGACACCTGGGGCTAAATCCAGCTGGAGCCCTCGGCAGCCCCAAAGTTTCCATTCACGGCTTCATTTTTTGTGGTGCAAGTCAGATTTCTCGTGAGGTTGGCACCACGTTGCAAGATTAGAAGTAGCTGAGGGGATAGAAAAGAATGTAATTCCCCCTTGGCAGAGGTTTTGGCAAGAAATTGCAGCCTCAGGGTGCTGCTGCTGGTTGTGGAAGAAGTTGTTGCACCGCTGGACATCACTGTGAAACTCAAAAAAAAGTACATCACGATACGAAACAGGATATAGAGGGTCACGGTTATTGCTTAAAAATAAATGCTAAGGTGCAACATATGCAATATGAATGTAAACCAGACCTCTAGTGTTGCATGCTGGACAAACCATTTGCTTCGCACAGGTCAGCCTGTCTTCCAGATCAGGGTTAAATCCATGTGAGCTCGTCTCACTGGCCAGCCAAAAAATTCTCCCCCCAAAAAACAAAACTCAAACCACATCATCTCCTTGTGTTGAAATAAAAAATAGGTTTCTAATTATATTTTTTTTCCAAGAAAAAGTTGCAACAGTGGGAGAACAATGTTTCTGTGGTTTTACAGAGCAATTTTGCCTTTGTTAATGTTGGTCAGTTTTAATTCGGAAAACATTGTGGGCTTGCCTGTTCAAACTTCCAAACTCAATTATAGATGCCCGAAGGAGAGGAACGCAGTTGAGCAAAGGTGTGGAAAGCGTGATCAGTGAGGAATTTTTACAAGAAGTAATGTTGCTTCATTTTCTGGAGCCACTGCAAAGAAGGAGGGAATAAGCTTCATGTCCCCCATGGGCAGGACAAGCAGTTATAGGTCTTTCAGCGAAGTAAATTAGTGCTGATCGTTAGGAAGTGATTTTGAGGCTACAGAGATCGAAGGGCTGGGATAGACTAATGGGGAGCAGTGAGAATTTCCATCACTGAAAGCTCTGAATTGCAAGTTAGGTAGTGTCTCAGGTGCAATGGAGGTCCACCAGGTTAACGACCTTCTAGGGGCCAGACCTACATTTCTGCCCTCCTGCAAAACATGCTTCTGAGTTGAAATGCGCTTTTCAGAAAATCTCTCTCTTGTATTTCCTTCTCTTTGTGTATTTACATATTTATGAAATTATTCTCCAAATTTGACCAAATCTCATAGATCATTTCTGCTCCTCTGGAAACCATGAAATGTGTTATTGATCAAAAAGTAGTGTGTAGGACTCCTTGCGTCCTGCGTGTCGGGCACGTAGGAGACACAGCAGAAGTAGAAAACACATGGTTTACAAATTAATCCTTTGCTACCTAATGAGGGGAGAAGAGTGACAAATGATTCACTTGTCCAGGGTGTCTGGTCTACCTAACTGATGGTTGAATACGCACTACTTTTGGATGAAGATTGGTTGAAAAAACTCTTTCTGCCATCTGCTTAAGGGTCGATATGTCCAAGAGGCAAGAGGCGACTGGCCTTGTGCCCAGGTCCCTGGGGTCCCAATTTGCTGCATTTTGGTGTATCCTTGTACACAGAAGGTGACAGCCTCCCCTTTTCTCAGACCTCTGTGCTTCCCCGGGTTATGGTGGTTAGTGGTGAAGGACCATCAGGTCACTCGAGGTGTCCTCATAGGAAGATGACCCTCTTCTCTATGAAACCCTGGGGTAGGAAAGAAAAACCTTGACAAAATGCCGTGGATAGAGGAGCTGCAGGACTTCTTTCAGCCCAGCTGGTTGCCTGCCCAGCACCCGAGCCATGATAGCATCCATGTTTGTGTGAATAGCTGCTGATGGTGAACAGCTTAGAACCATTAACATTTGGGGCAGGACATCTTAAAATATGTGTATGAAAGGATGATATTTGAGAAGTGGGCTTTGAACAGAGGTTAAATTTGATCTGTGGAAAAATCAAGGCATTGTCTGCAATACGTGATGGAAAGAGGGACAACTAAAGTGACACTAAGCAAATGGAGAAACTGATATAAAATTTTTAACTTCTATCTCAAGAGCTTTTCCCGGCTGCCTCTTAAGTATTTGGCCTTCACCGTTTTAGAATCACAGGAAGAAGACCGCGGCTGCTTGAGATATTAATATAGCAAACTTGCATGGGAAATTGCTCTTTTTTCCAGTGAAAGATGCCAATATGCCTGGTGTTTTAGGACAGAACCTTTTTGACGTTGGCGATTTACCACGGAATACTTTTTTCCCTGGAAATTTGGGTGGAAAAGTGGGAAAAAAATGTTCTGTGTAAAAGTCACTGGGTGGGCTGCCAATGAATAACAACTGTGCATAGAAGGGAATTGAGACCGTGGGACTCTTTACAATAGAGATCTTAGCCAGGTGGGAAGAAATCCTGGTGATGCACAGGCATCAACCCATCCTGCTGATGGTAGCGAGAGTGGCAAAGCAAGAAACTTGAGGAAATAAGATTTTTTCTGGCTCTGATGCAACAGAATTAAACCAGATCAAAGATGAGGTAACCTGAGAGTGGATCAGCCCCATCACTTCTGTGCCATAAATAATGACCTCTGCAAAAGAGATGGCTGCAAGGTTTGGCTTTGTTCTGCCGCGTTTGTCTCTTTCGAGCATCACAGGGAAGTTTGAATATTCTTTTAATTCTGAAAGTCAAGCTCATCTTCTAATTTTGAACTAGAGATTTTTTTTTTCTTTACTAGTATAAAAAGGAAAATAATATTGAGGTAAGGTCTTGGCTGCTGCAAATAGCCAAGAATAGGCATGGTATGAACAGTGTAGAGGAAGCGTGGCAGGGAGGATTGGTGTGGGTAGGAGAGAAGAATGAGCACCATCACGTCCAGCATGGGCAGACTCTCAGAAGCAAGGACCACAGGGTTCTCTGGAGAGGTTTTTTGAGGGCTGACCCTGGCTGGGGGCAGAGAGCTGTGCTAGGTGCTTCTCCAGTGACTATTTTCTGCAAGCAGTTGTAGTGATTTTGGACAGTGGAAATTCACACTTTCATGAGGTCGCCAGAACAATGTCTGTTTTAGGATATTTGCATGTATTGTATTTCTCTTCATTAGTTCTCTTATTTGTATGTGAGAGAAGAAAAAGAAAAAAAAACTACTTTCTTTCTCAAAAAAATGCTTTTCCTAACTGGAGCCAGAAATAATCTTTCTGTAGTCCCTACTAGCAGAATATTTCCCAGCTACCATCAGCCAAAGCCACTGATGCATCTTCATCCCATTCCCTCCAGAGAGCCCTGCAATGCCCACAGGATTCAGCAATAAATAACAATAGTGAAACAAGAGGGAGCCCATCACCACCCTGCACTCGGGATGGTCTGGTACCTGGGGCTACACGAGGTGCCTGTGTCTGAGGGTCATCCCAAACATGGTGATAGTAAATCAGGGAAAAGGGACAGCCTGTATCTTGGAAAGCAAAGACCCCACAGTTGGGCAGTTAAAAAAATAAGCCACTTCATTTTGAAGAGTGGGAGGATGAGCCCAGGTATTGCCTGTTTTACTGGTCCAGATGCTGCCTCAGAGAACTCAAAGTCTAAATGGAGGCTGGTGGGTTGGTTGTAATCTATCAGCATCTTCCAGAGCAACAGGAACAGGTTGCACAGAGAAGCTGTGGATGCCCCATCCCTGGAGGGGTTCAAGGCCAGGCTGGATGAGGCTTTGAGCAACCTGGGCTGGTGGGAGGTGTCCCTGCCCATGGCAGGGGGTTGGAACTGGATGATCTTTAAGGTCCCTTCCAACCCAAGCCATTCTATGGGTATATGATTCTATGAAGGGATGTGCCCCAGGTGACATGCGGGGGTACAGCCAGAATACCTTGGATACCAAAAAACCTCCCTGGGATATAATAGGCAGACCACACTGTACTTAATGCTTTTTATTTTTACTTCTTACTTCTGAGCTGCTTGAATCGTGGCTGTGGCTGGAAAAGGTTTTTGCAGCAGCCTGGCAGCAGCTGCTGGGTTTCCCCACTGTCAGCACCGGGAACGTGTCTCAAATCAGAAGCAGGTTTCTGTCTGGAGCCGCTGTACTGTCGCCCTGTTTCCCAAGATGACTTGGCAGCTGCTAGCTTATTTCTAAGCCTTTGCTGCACCTCGTGGTAGCTCCTCCTTCCTACCTCAGCGGTGAATGACAAGCAGCTTTCTAAAAAAGCAACTTCTCTTTTCATAGGAATAGGAAGTGAAGGCTCGCTTAGCAAAGAGTGGGCAGGTACCACAGACATGCACTCTGCCAAAGGAAGAGCCCCTACCCCAAAGCTCAAAGTGCTCCAGCTAACCCTGAAGCTGTCCTCTTCTTCTCCAGCCCCAACCCAACCTTCTCCGTCTGTTTCCCCGGCCCTTAGCTGGAGGAGAATTGAGCCAGCAAAATGCAAGCCAGCAAGGGAGAAGTTTGACAAACCTGCAAAAGCTTCCTCATTTCTGTACCCCCTCGGTATGCAAACAGCTGGCCTGGCTCTGCAGCACACCTGGCTGAGGGGTGATGGGGTGGGTGACTGTCCTGGGTGTCTTCAGAGTCACCCTGTGCTGTCCCTCTAGGGCAATAAGCATGGCGTGGCACCCAAGCAGACCCCTGCTTATGTCCCAGACAGCCTTGCAGCCCTCCACAGGGTTTTCTTCCTTTGTCAAGAGTACAGAGCAGTGGCTTATTTCTACGCCAGGCATCCCACAGGTGAGATTTCCATGCTACTGCATCTACGAGCAGTGCTGGGGCATCAGGCACACACATCCTGGAGCAGATGCTCCCATCTGACGCAGCCTCATGTCCTCAGCCAGCCTCGACTTGTCCTTGGGTCTTGTGGCTGTTAAAGGTCCTCTGCCTTGACTTCAGCTCAGAGCCGCTCCGTGAAGCCTTTCCTCCTGTCAACAGCATCACCAGCGTGTGGGTGACCTGTAGGTTGTGCATCACGCTTGGTAGATGTCGGCTTGTGTTTGTCCTTCTCAGCGAGAGCAAACAACTTCGAGGTTGTTCCAGCCACAAGGTCACTGAGACCAAGAGTCCCGTCCCTCCTGCTGCCCTGTATTACGCAAAAAAGACGTCATGCAATTACCCACAGAGGTTTTGGAGGGCCTCATCTCTGCAACAGCTTAAGCAAATGCATTGAAAACACCCTGGAGAAGCCAGCTCTTTATGTACCCTGCGGGAAGCCTCAGGAGTCTAGAAAGAAATCCTGCTCCTTATACATCATCTCACTCCTAAGAGAGAGGAGTTTCAGTCTCCCTATTGAACATGCTGAGGCAGAATGAGAAAGTCACTTCCTCAGAGTCACCCACAGGTCCCTGTCCAGGTCTTTATTCGTTAGACCATGCTGCTATGGTTGAATAGGTTCATAGAGGGTTGGGGCTTGCTGGAACGAGATGCATTTAATCTGAAAAAGTATTTTATTTTTTTGATCATAGAAAGGAACGATCATTGCAAAGCCAGTTTGTTCAGCTGTTTCCTAAAATTTGGTGGTTTGCATAGTGGAAGCACAACCCATTCACAGTCATTGGAGCTGGTTTTAATGACAGCTGTGAGTAGCCTGTGGGTTTTGCTGGGTTTTGTGTTTGGATTCTCTTTGGGTTTCTCACCTTCCTCGCTGCTACTTTCATTGGCCAGGTTGTCTGGGAAGTGCAACTCCCCCCATCCTCCCAGATGATTATATTCAAAATAGAGCAAAGAATCCTTGGGGGGAAGAAAAGAGTCAGTTCTGACACAAAGACCTGATTAAAAAAAGAAAATCCATTAAAAGCATTTGCAAAATCAGGCTGCTCCTGCAATCCGGGGGTGTCACATTCCGAGTGGTCAGTCCCACGGATGGTGTGAATGTGGTGGGAGCCGGTGGTCTCTAACAGAGAAATTCTGCAAAGACCCTTAACACCATGGAGCATCTGTCATGGGTCAGACCAGCGGTTCGTCCATCCTCGGACCGTGCCTCCAGGAGCAGCTCTGTAGGAAGCAGGCAAGTAGGGAACATCCCACCCCCATCCACATTCCCCGGAGGGTGGAGAGAAGCCCAGCAGGTTCTTCTCTATCCTCTTTCTCTCTCCCACCCCTCCTTCATGTGATTCCCCCTCCTGCCCTGTTTCCCTTCCCTGAAATCTGTGGGGTAGAGAGATGGTGGGGCACTAGATCCAGCCCCAAGGGATGGTTTGCAGGGGTGCTGTTCCCCTGGTTTTCTGCAAGAGGAGAGGAGAGGAGGACAAGGAAGTGCCAGGCATGCACACCCCGTTACTCTGATCCTCCCCTGTTCTCCCCAGGGCTTGTGAGGGGAGAAGGGGGTATACGAGTGGGGGAAAGGTGTCTGGAGCTGGACACAGCTGTAATGAGCTGGGGAAGGGCTCTGCATCCATTTCTGACATGGCTTTCCAAGTGGTTGGAGGTGTTCGGGTGGGAAACTGCAGATGTAGATCTTTCCCTACAGCCCTTTACCTCATTTGAGGATGGTGGGAGGGAGCATCATTCCCTCTGAGACTCAACCCAGCATCGAGTGCCTGAGCACCAGCTTCATGGCTCCTCGTGGGACAGGGCTAGTAGGTCCCAACAAATGCTAACCCCTGCTAGGAAAAGGCAGTCGTCGTGATGTAGGGACTCCAGGAATGTGGGTGTCACATGTAGAGGGTGGAGGGACACCCCATCCATCTCTTCATGTCCCCAGAGCTGTGAGGACCAGGACCTCCCCTGCAGACCACCGTGATGTGCCCGCAAAGCACCGTCAAACCGAGTATCATGGGGTCTGGCCAAGCAAGGATGGACTGTTCCTACTTTTATGGGACTTAGACCTCAGTTGGAGGTGGCCTCCAGAGAGGATTTCTCCCTGTTGTGGTCCAGCTTGCCCATAGCCCATCCACAAGTCTGGCCCACACCCTTGTTGGGCAGCAGATAGTTGTTGGGCAGCAGATAGAGTTTCATTGTAAAACTTCTCATACCTGAAGAACCCCAGAGATATCCCAGGTACCCAAAGAGATGTGTCTGCTTCTCCTAGCCCCATCCTCCTCCTTCCCTCCTCCAGCGCATCCCACTTCACTGTGCTGCAGAACCTCAGGTCCCATGGAGCCGTCCCCAGCAGACATCCCAACCAGCCGATGCGATGCCTGGGGTGAGCTCACGAGGAAAGCATGTTTGAGCGAGGTGGGATGGGCAGTCTACCTGAGCATCTGCCAGGTTCCAGCAGGGTGCAATGCTCAGTGTCAGCACCCATTTTTCCTCCAGATAGGTGTTTTGATTAGTGAATGACCACTCTGACAGCAGGCAACTGTTTTCTACTTCGGGAAAGAGAAAGATGCTTTTATTATCTCTCTTCCCCCTGCCACCCCCAATCAAGAAAATGCTTGTGTCTGCTTAAACTCAGGGTCCTGGAAATCTGTGTGCTCCCAACCTCTAGCCTTGCACACAGCCTGCTCCCGTGGGGTGTCCCAGCTCTTCAGAAAGTCCTGAAACCACCAGATTTTCTGCTGGGTTCATTTGCTTGGGCCAGGTTCACCCACAAAGCACGGCCTAAAAAAGACGGTGGATTCAGGGCAGACTTAAGTTGTAATGGGAAAAGCTGGCTTGGCTTTGGTTGCAACAAGAGATCCCAAAATAAGCCAGTGGGCTCCAGTCTCATTTCTGCAATGCATACCCCTTACCAATAGGTCAATCACAGGAGTACAGAGCTCCTGGATTTGTCCTCTGACTACCTGGGGCTGGCAGTGGATAGACATTGCCGAGACCAGTTTGACCAGACTAGCTGTGCTCGAAACTGGGACTTGCAGCAGCACAGCACCAACGTTAGCTGGAGATCCCAGCTGCTCCTGGGGGTTGCCCTTCGTTCTCCCTTTTACACCAGTCAGAGTGTTTAAAAGAGGTCTCGAGGCAAGCACAAATGAAAAGTGGTGTCTTTATCCAACAAGGACCAGGACTGGATGGGATTTGAACATTGCCAGTAGGGTATTCCCAGATCTCCAGTAAGGATGGAATATGCAAACCAGACATCTGCTTCACTTCCCAGCAAGAAATGATGCTTCTTGCTCCAGGTTCTTCCAGCTCTTCACAGGAGGTCTCACTGCCCTCCCACTCGCGAGAAGGGGTTTTCAGCAAGACTTTGGCCACTGCATCTTCTAGAGGATGGTGGCCATACCCTCCACCTTCTGCCTCTGGGACAGACCTTCTGCATGGTCAGTGCTGTTTATAGCACAGCACACTTTTTTGTAGCTGTGTTCTAACCACCTCCTAGCAACAAAGCCACTAATCATTTACAAAAAATAAATAAATAAAAAGAACTTGAACAAAACTCAGCAAAAGTAGAAAACAGTCACAGTAGAAAACGCTTTTGTAGCAAATCTTCATTCCCATTTAAGTGGCTGATCTCATGAAGATCTTCAGCAATTCTCTAGTTTTGTGCCTTGCAAAGTAATCCAAGGGTGCCAGGTCAGGAATCATAATGAAGAGCTATTTCACCAAGGAAAAAGAGAATTGAATGCATCTGGAATGTGCCTAGAACTGTGGGAATTTTTTTTTTCCTAATGATCTTTTTGCTCCTCACTGATGCAAAAATACAAATCTGGAATACCTGAATTATTGCATCCAAAGTGGTTTGATTTCAGCAATTCCTTATGGTAGCCGGAAGACACACAAAGAGAAATTCAGCATTTAAAACCCTTCATACTTGTCTATATCTGCATTTTTGAAGTAACTATTTTTAGGGTTTTTAATGCCATTTCCTTTTAAAATACGTTTTCTTAAAAAAAGACATTCTGAAGTTTTAAAATGAGGTGAAATATCTAATCTTGGTGAACTATGGAAACACTTTGTTTGAGCCACCCTAGAATCTAAATGGAAAGGGGGCTCATTTTGTGATTTCGCTGGGCTTGGGGGTTTTTCAGAGTTGCCCTCACAGTGAAATACTATTGGCTTTCTTGGGTCTTAACCTCTTTTTCCATGGCACAGTTTCATGAGGGTGAGACAAATGATGAGCCGAGACTTCTGCTTTTCTGCTAGATTCTGTCTTGTTTTTTCCCTGCACCCACCCATGCAATCCCAAGGCCGTTTGTCTGTGTCATCCACATCCCTGTTGCAGAAGACATTGCTGTATTCACATCAGAAACAACTTTTGAGTTCTCTTGCTCCGGTAGCTGAAACCAGCCAACCGCAGTAGACGGTGTGCCCATGCTGCAGGGCTGCTTACCGTAAAGATGAGCTGGGCACTAAGCCCACGCTTGCAGCCCTTGGCTTAGCTCAGGTACCTCCATCCTACCCTCTGATCTGCTGCAACAGAAGGACCTGGTCTAGTGGAATGCGTCCCTGGCCATGCAGGAGGTTGGAACTTGATGATGTTGAAGGTCCCTTCCAACCCAAACCATTCTGTGATTCTATGATGATGATTGTGTTAGTAAGTGCATCCAGCAGGTCCAGCCTGACACTGTTTCTTTGCTTTAGCCCATTCTCGGCACTCAAAACAGGCCAAACACAGGTGCAAGGCAGGTCTCCAAACCCTGTGGTCAGGAAAGACTTATGTCCACCTTTATCAGACCTCGGACCCCCTGGAGTTCCAGGTTCAGCTTGACGGGTTGCTCCTGTAGGGTATGTTCTCCAACCCTCTTTGAAGATGGGCGAGTGGTAGGACATTTAGTCACATCCCCTCCTCTCTTCTCTACCATGAAGATGTCGTCCAAATGCCATCAAGAGCTTTGCTGGGGCAGGGTCCTGTGGGAGCATCTTCTGAAGATCTCCCGTTGACCCATTGACGTGAGGACATCTGTACCTCCGTCCAGCTCTCGCTAGCCAAAATGCCACCTCAGCTGCCCCTCTGAAGGTTACTAAAATGACCTTCTGTTGTCCTACACAGGGCACACAGCATGTTTTAGACATGCTGTACAAGCATCCAGTGTGCCTGTGACCTGCATCTGTCCCACACACATTCAGAGCTGGATGCTACGCAGAGATCACCATCCTGGTCTCTTGAGACTTCTTGGGCACAGGCATGCTTGACTCTCCCACGAAGGCTTCTGCATCAAATATTTTTACGCAAAACTTATCAGCAGCTAGGCTGGACTACTTTTTGCTAAAACTTTCTGAGAGTATGGAAAAATTTTGCATTGCCTTAAAAGTCTTTTTTATCCATTTTGATTTCTCGTTGCTTTAAAAAGAACTTGTTTTATAAATCTTCTTTTTCTGAACTTGAGTAAAGTTGAGGAAATCATTTTCCCAAGGAAATTAGTTTCCCTACTCTAAGTTAGTAAAAATAAACCAATATTTTTAGATGTAAAACTCCATAAATTCACAAAAGGAAATTTTCATGCTTTTCTGAGTTACTGTTTCCTCCCCAGTGCTCCTTTCCACCGGGAAAAAACAAAACAAACAAACAATCAAATGGGTGGCAGAACTACCAATTACTTTCCTCAAAATATTTTTCTGAAGCTAATTTTAAAGAATATTAAGCAGAAGCAGAAACACTGCAGAGCAACATACATTCAGCTCAGCCACCTTCTTTTGGAAAAAAAAATAAATTACTTTTTAAACAATGAAAACTCCACCAGCTGTGGGCTGGGAGCTCAACAGCAGCTCTCCACATCTGACAACACTTTTCTGCAGCGCTATTTTGGGATTTTGTAGAACACCTGCCGGCACGAAGGGTGGTCATGGTGGCTGCCGAAGGCTTCAGAGGCAACATGAAGAGCATGACCAGTGTATTTCATAGTGACTGTGAATGCCCGGAGCTGTGCTAACATCTTTTGTGCGTGGGTGGGAGCGAGTGACCTTTGTGGGAGACTTTCCCACACGTGCTGGGACGTGCTGTTCACTTCTCTGTGTTGCTTTGCACTGACGTGACTTTGACATGTGTGTGGAGAGAAAGCTCAGTTTGTGCAAGCGTGCAGAGAGGTGTTTCCAGGCTCAGCACCTTGCAGAAAGGGTTGCAATGTCCTCCTGGACACAGAGCACCGTGGGGAGATGCACAGGTTAGGGTATGGTCCCAACTCCTCTCAAACCCTGTTAGAGGAGTTGGGACAGCCACAAGCCCCTGGTGGGACTTGCTGAGGTTGACCTTCCTCCATGTCCTTTACCATTCTGCCCCACCAGTGCCGTCACTGAGAGCAACTTGAAACCCCAAAACGTGTTGCCATCATCCTGTGAATGGTCCATCAATCCTCTTGTAAGGTCATCCTGGTGGCATGACTTGTGGTCAAAGCATACCATAGAATCACAGAATCACAGAATGGTTTGGGTTGGAAGGGACCTTAAAGACCATCTAGTTCCAACCCCCTGCCATAGGCAGGGACACCTCCCACCAGCCCAGGTTGCCCAAAGCCTCATCCAGCCTGGCCTTGAACCCCTCCAGGGATGGGGCATCCACAGCTTCTCTGGGC